>JAPZEB010000021.1:25724455-25736783 GCA_029783705.1 Chaetodon striatus
TAAACCGTGCTTAGTGGTGTTGCAGACTGTGGAGCCTTTCAGAACAGGTGTGTATATGTGCTGAGATCATGTGGCACTTGGATTGCGCACAGGTGGACTTTAACTAATTGTACTAATTAAACAAATGTTTGTTTGTTTGTTTTTTCACTTCACCAATTTTGAGTATTTTGTGTAGGTCTGTTACAAAAAACATCCAAATACAGGATTACAGGTTGTAATGCAACAAAAAAGGAAAAACAGCAAGGAAGGTGGGTGATTACTTTTTCAAGGCACTTTGGCTTTATCTTTGGCTATTTGGCTTTGGCTGATGCCGCAATCACTGCCCAAGCACCAGATTTCGACAACTTCAGATTGTGACTGTTTCCCCCTGTTTCTCATCTTTTTGCTGAGCTTAACTAAGAGATATTCTCTTCAGATTCTTTGCATGTATGTTGAACTTTTTACCTTTAATGGCTGCTTGTAGCCCTGTGTCTGTGTGGTGTGGGTTGAGCTGTATACAAGTTTTGTGACACTTTGTTCAAACTAAACTCGTCAAAAATGTCTCAATAGATAATCAGATATATTATTGAAAGCACAGCTATCCGCACAGAGGCTGAATCTTAATGAAAGTATAACATCTGCTGCTTTCAAAAAGAAAAACCTTGAAAGTTTTCAAACCTTTTCAACATTCATCGGAGTTCAAAACCAGGGGCAACTGGAAGGCCTACAGTTTGAAATGATTAAGTGCTGAAAAAGAAACACAGTAATCTAGCCAAGGGCGGCAGTCCTCCGAGTTCCACACATCTATTTGCGCAGAATGATTGTATCAGCGGGATTGTTAAGAGTTTGCTGTATTCCTGAAAATTCAGTTTTCCCCTTGCCGTTCAAAAATGTCCTCTCTGGCTATCATCATGTTCCTCCGCACATGAGAGATTCTTTTTTTTTTTTTTGCTCTGAGCCGCTGAATCTGTAGCCGGAGAACAATCCGCGCCACTCTGACCTTCATGTGTTGAGGAGATGTGTTTCCAAATCTCTTCGGATTAGGTAAAACACTTTCTCCAAGACCAAGATATCAATAACAGGAATAAAAATTTTTGCTCTTGCTTTTTATATATTTTAAAATCTGCTGCATGGAGTTTAAGCAACAGAGCGGGTCGCCGAGGGCAAATCCCTCAGCAGCACGAGCGAAAAGGAGTGGGAGGAAGAGAGGGATAGGAAGGAGGGATAGGTGAGAGGGATCAAAGGTAAGAGGAACGAGGGAAGAGGGCGAAAGGGGAAGGAGAAAGAAAGAGAGAGCTTCTGTTTTGGCAGCAGACAGTTTGTGAATACGCCTACTGTTGTACTGTCTAACCTCAGAGACCTTCACTTCACCTGAACTTCCTCTGATGAGCTGAATATGAGAGTCCTCTCTTATCAGTGGATGGTTTCATTGCCTCACAGCTCTGTCTCCTGTAAAAACACAACCTCCCCTCTCTCTGTCTTCCTCCCTGCCTCACTCTCTTTCCTTCCTCTCATCTCCTTTGATATGTGACTCACTAATATCATTATTATTCAGAAACACCGGAAGAAGCCACACTGCCGGGTTCTGTTTTCTGTCGACAATCAATCACACTGAATATAGCATCTCTTTTACATCCTCTTCCTCTGTTCTGGCTGGCTGAGTGATGTTTTTCGCTCAGCTCGGTGAGTTCCAAGGACGCTGCTCATTAAGGCTGCTTACCGGGGAGTCTCTCTTAAATTCACAGCTTAAAGTGACCTTCAGCTCTCCTCTGTTGCTGTGCGGAAGTTACAGATTTGTTACTTGGAGCGATAATTTAAACAATCGCCGACATTATGTCCTGAGCCCGGAAATGTTTGGCTCTGAGTATCAGCANNNAGTATCAGCATGCACTCGTGCACTCTGAGTGAAGTGTCCATGAAGTTTATAGGATCTCTGTTGCAAAACTTTCTCATGATAACCAATGAAACAGCTTAAAAATGCACTATTTATACTTCAGATTTGTCCTGATTCTTGGAACTTTGAGATAAGCAGATAAATTAGAGGCATGGAAGACTGCTCATCATAACCTTGTTCTTGGGTCGATATCGGGCTCATCTGGCAGGCATGGCCAATCGATGGGGATCTCTGGTATTATCCTGCATTATCTCCTAATGACGCTGCCAAAGTTCAAGAAGATTATGAAAAGCAACAAGGGGGTTTTAGCATCATCTTACGCCTGACAGTCTCTTACTTAACCCCGAAGCTGCTCTGCCTCTTTTCCTTCCAGAATTACTGTCTGTCTTTATCTCACACACATAAACACAAGAGGCTTCAGGGGAACGGCGCGCTTGTTCTTCCTCTGTCTCCACACATGCACGCCAAGCCGCTTATCCAAATCAAAAAAAGATTAATGTGCATCTTAACCCTGTTTATCTTCCTCATCTTTATTGCGGCCAGGTTGTCGAATAGCTTCACCCATGAATCTGCATTCACACCCGCCCTAATGACAGCTGCAGATGGCGCCGCCTCGGCTCACTAACAGCTTCTTTTACAGTCGTCTGTGAGCGTGAGGGTGTGTGTTCATGTGTGTGTGTGTGTGCGTGTGTGTGTGTGTGTGTGTGCATGAGTCAGACCTGAGGAGCAAAGCCAGCACAAACATCAGCCTGAGCCAGGTCTTTCATACACCGTCGCCCTCACATTCTGCTCTGCCAGCTGTGTGTACACTGTGCAGTGTTTTGTTACATGAACCCCGACCGACGATCTGGAAAGCTGGCTTTAATAGACTGCTTCTCGTACAAGTAACTACGTACCTTTACTCAAATACTTTACAACATTGAAGCGATATATTGTATCATTTACTCCACTACTTTTATCTGAGAGCTATTAGTGCTTCTCAGCAGATTAACCCTGCATTCATGTGGATTTCAGAATAATTGGAAAAACGAGTCCCCGACTAAGAAAATTCATGTGAACACACCTACAAGATGTAACAACAACAACTCATAAAGACAGCAAAAATTTTGTTACGCTACTTGCTAAGTCAACGTCATATTACCCAGAAACATGGCAGACGAAAGTAAATGTTTAGTTGATGTTATGAAGTTGTTATTAATTCGCATATTATAGGTTATTTTTTTGGTCACATGTAATTTGTCATATGGTGCAGGTTGTAACCAGTAGTTACTGTCCACATAGAGTATAGACCTAGATTAATTCTTTATTAGAATACCTCAGGCAAAGCAATATTTAAGTAGTTTTAGGGAATGTACTGGCACAGCAACAACTTTGGAACAAAATTACTTTGTAATACAAAGCTGTTGTTTCAATCCTCCGAACAATAAAATACAACATATCTTCATCAACTCAGTCTCACTTCAAAGTCAGTGAAATCTGGCACTTGGGCAGTGACTGCCGGTGTCAGACACCGAGGAAAAAAGCTGTTCTTTAATGTCAACATGATATGCAGCTGGTCGACAGTATAGTTTAACAGCAGCGTTGAGGAAATGAAGCGGGACAAGAACAGAAATTACGGTGCCGAATGTCCAAGAAGGGTGGGTGTGATGGTGGATGGTCCAACAAACATCAACCTTCACCCAAGAGAGCGTTGTTCGCATCCTGTAAGACGCATCCTAAACCCAACCACATGCGTTTGTTGTTGAAGGAAAAAAACGTCAATTTACGGTGTCGTACCGAATTAGTGCAGGCATATAAACATCAAACTTCTTGTGAAAATGGAAGTGTATTTTGAAAGAAGACAATGCATGTAACAGGCAGAACTTGACACGGCGTCCAAGAACATCAACAACCAAAACACCCAGAGTACCTTGCACGTCATATCTGAATGTGGAAAGCCCACGACCAAACGTAGAAATACTATGTGACAAGGTTGGAGTGAGAATGTGTTGTCTTTGTAGCATCGGTGTTGTTTGCATATTATGGCTTAGAGCTCATGAACACTGCAGGAAATGGGACCATGTGAGGAGCATGTGAACGCAGCATTAGATGTTACATATAGAACACATGATCATCCAGTAAAATATGGATTGTTACAGACTAAAGTGTGAACAGCTGTGTTATGTTACATTATCGTGTCACGCTCATACAGGTACCCACCCCACAAGGACTTGTAAGACACACACAATATGGCTGCAGTGGTGAAACTTTTCTTAAGAACATAATTTCTGAAATATAACAAGCCAGGAGGAAGTATTCAGGTCTTTTAATTTTTTTAGACTAAAGATCCAGAGGGGGAGGGCCCTCCAAAAGGTCACAAAATAAATTTGAGAGTCATGAGATGATTAACACTAATATATATTCTCTTTTTTTTTAACTTGTTTTTAATCTTTGCTTTTGTGAAATATTACATAATTTGACATTTTGGGCCTTCAACAGTTATTAAAAGGAAATCATTTTGAAACCATAACCACATTTTATTATTAGTTAGGACAGCAGGGCTGGTATTGTTTTCACCTTGGGAGTCTGTGTGTGTTTGTGTGTGTCATCATGGCAAAATGGAGGCACCTGTTGTAGTGGGAACTTACAGAGGAGCAGTTTTGAGTATTTTGCCAGGTGTTTATATTCCCCTCTGCCTGTGGGCACATTTTGTCATCACAATAGCCTCACAACCTGTCAACATGTAGAAATAAAACTTCACAATTCTGTAGTTGAGGTTGACTTTGAAGATGGATTTGATCTGAGCAAGGGCATGGGGGGGGGTAGGAGTTACAGAAGGGGCAACTGCCCCCCCTACTTTATGCCCCTGGCCCACATTAGTTTTAAGTTGCTGTAACACGGCTAGACTGAGTCCATCTCAACATGGTCTCTAGTTTTCAACAATGCACTGCATTTTATTATCTTATTATATGCTTTTTTAAATGTGAAATGTTAATCTGAAAAGTAGCAGATAAATATAGTGGGGTAAAAATTCAGTATCTTCCTCAGAAATGTAGTAGTGAAACATTTAATCATCACAGTATAACATCAAGTCAGATGAACTTCAGGGATATCAATCTGTCCATTTAGGAAGTGCCAGTGATTGTGAATCAGTTTCAGCTGCTTTGGTGCAAATGAAAGTGACAACAGGTGCAATGGAGAGGCAGAAGCAAGACAACCACCATGACCTATTTGGCGGTTGGTCACTGATAGTCTGGGGAGGCATATCCTTGGAGGGTCACACAGACCTCCATGTTCTAGCCAACATGCCCTGACTGCTGTTAGGTACTGGGATGAAATCCTTAGAGTGATTGAAAAACCTTATGTTGATGCAGTGGGCTCCTCCTGGGTTCCTCCTGGTGCAGGACAATGCCCAGCCTTATGAGGCCACAGTGTGTAGGCAGTTCCTGGATGAGGAAGGCATTGATGCCACTGACTGGCCCTCTCGATCCCCTGACCTTAATCCAACTGACCATGCCCAGACATTGTCGTGAGTACATACAGGCAGGTGGGGGACATACACACTACTGAGTCACATTGTGAGTTGCCATGATAAAATCTGTGTAAGTGTTTTTCTGTGTGATTTTGAGTCCAGCCCTCAGTGGGTTGATGATTTTGGTGTCTGCTGACCGTTGTTACATCATTTTGTTCTCAACAAATTCTACAATGTACATCGGTAAAGATTTTCAACTGAATAATTCGTTTGTTAAGATCTGATGTGTGATTTAGGTGTTCCCTTAATTTTTTTTAGCAGCGTAGTAGAAAGTGGCATCAAATGGAAATACTCAAGGAATGTACAAATACCTCAAAATCTTACTTAAGTACAGTACTTGAGTAAATGTTCCAACACTGCATATAGTTTTATCATGCAAACAAAAAGCTTTGTCTACTTTCATATAAGCTCTGAAAGTCAAATCTGCCACTGAAAGCTCTCTGCACAAGCTCTGACAAAAACATTAGGACAGTGATCTTTAAAGTACATTTTGCTGATAATTCTTCTGTACTTATACTGGAGCACATTTAAATGCAGGACTTTTACTTGAAACTTGAATTTGCTCTTTGATACTGGATCTGAGTGTCTCTTCACACCTTTGATGCAGAAAGGTGAAAAACTTAATTTTGCTCTTTATAGTTTAAGCACCCCCCTGCTCTGGACTGGTCCTTACCTCCAACTGTTCTCTGGACATTAAGGTTATCTATACTGCAAATGCAATGTGGTAGGTCTAATGAGCTTATGAAATATTAACTCAGGGAGATGTGTGATACAGCCGCTAAGCAGGCAGTGTTACACAACAGCACAGAGGCATCTCAACAGTTTTTAAGGTCAGAAGTTTGCCTCTTTACTGCAGCTTCCTCAGGGAAGTCACTCGAAGTTCCTTAAAAGATGAAAGTGCACAAGGGCTGTGAAGTGAATTGTAGGTGTTGTGGGACGGGGGTTTGTGACCGAGGTGAGATAAGGTTCAGGAGTTTGTGTACTTCTGGAGCCACTCAATTCCTTCTCCCCTCTGCAGGACCACAATAGCTCACTTACCAGTCAATTTCGGCATGCCGGTGCAGTGCCAGATACCCTTGAGTCTTCCTGCATTCCTGCAGCACTCTACATTCCAGACGTTTGTCTGCCTCTCCCCCGTTTTCCTCTTATCTTTCCGCCTTCATTTTATTCCCTCAAACCCCCTTTCTCCCACCAATCTCTCCTCCACACATCTTATTCTCTGTGTTGCTTTCCCTGCCTGCCTTTCACTCTGTCCTTCCCTGTGACTTTGTGTTTCTGCTGAGGATGTCTCCTTTCCTTCATCTCTTCCTGACAGACACACTCACACACACACTCGGAGCCTCATTCTGACACAAATGGTTTGAACTCCTTCATTAACCTCCCACTATTCTCTTTCGACCAAATCCTGGATTGTTGAAAGAGCTCGGTGAGTAAACCGGTGCAACGGCTCGCTACCAAAGAGCAGAGCTAATGGAAAGATGGAGGCTGAACTGTGTTGGTAAAACTAAAGCACACTTTTCTTTAGAGACATCCATAGATGACAGGGCAGACTCTCCCATTCATTAGCCACAGTGCACTCCATTCGATGGTTAACGCTTTCAATTAACTCAACGCTGCTGCCTGTTTAATATGCCCCGCACTCTGGGGGAAACCTCTCACAATTTGGCCAATTACCCATCTCCACAAACCGACTGCTTTCAATGCATAATATGTATCAGCAGCAGCATGCTGCAGCCGAATTACACACAGAATGCATAAGGCATTAAGGGAGATCATTTAGGGAGATGGGGTAATTTCAGAAGCTATTTCCCATGGGCTAATGCTGTATGGATATGGGGTCTGTTTGTGTGTTCAATCATAACAATGCTGAGGTCTGATGCAAAGTAAAAGTTAATTCCTGTGGGGATAATCTCCGAGCGTTGCATTGCCCCCACGTTAGGCTGCAGCGTGCACAGTCATCCAATGACTCACACGCGTAGACATTAGCAGAGAAGAACATAGGAAGCTTCAGACCTTAATGAGGACATTCTTTATTAAAACATTAATGGGCTATGAATCAATAAATTATTTGCAATGAGGTTACAAGCTTCTTGTTTTTATGTATTAATATATTCATATAGTATTTCTCTTGGCTCTAGTGAGGTTATTTACACACTGAAATGTGCCTGTGGCTTTATGTATGTTGGAAAAACAAGACGACAACTGGAAATTCAGAGTACATAAGTGCCATCAGAACACAGGATCTAGCTTTCCTTATAGCAAAACACTTTCTGGAACAAAACCGCACCATCTGTGGTCTTTGCTTTTAAAGCTTAGAGAAGTGAACCACCATAAACGAGGTGGCAATCTGGAGTCATTGCTTTGCAAGTGGGGATCATTTTAGATACATAAACAAAGAGCTAGATCCCAGGTGTTTTCTTATGGCCTAAGTTTGGTTAATTGTGGTAAGTCTCTATTTTTAGTTTTGGTGTAATACACTTGGGACTGTGCCGATTCTCTTTAGGCTTCTATTTTTAATTGCAGTGAAATGCACCAAAAGAGCAGGACTCAGTGTGGCTGTGAAGTAGACCACAAGATGGTGCTGATATGGAGATGGAAAAAAGGGAGGACAGGTGGAGACACAGGTGAAACAGATGAAGTCTGATTACTGAGTGATACAGTTAACCTATCAGGTGCTTTGTGCATGTTTGTAAAAGTGTATTTAAGGTGGTGTCTCACCCATCACTCCTGTTTGCCCCTGATTCAATCCTGAGCTGCAACACTGGGCTTTTTTTTTTTCTTTTTTCTTAATAGAAACAGTGAAGTCTTGTGTGTAGGTCACCTTCTGCAGTTACTGTAGTTCAGTTCAAAAACCAGCCACAGCAGCACAAATCTCAAATCAATGTTTACTCTTTATTCCACTGATGTTTGTCATTATTGACTCGGGGATAATAAAGACGTCTGTTAGACAAGTTTGGGGCAACAAATTATGATTTGTGCAAGTTAAGTCAAATGTGCTCATTACCTTTTTTGGGGGCATGTTACAAAGTTGGACTTTCTGAATCTAGGGCGGTCCTCTGCCAAAAATAATGATCAATTTTCACAACAGCAAAGGCCCTGCACCCACACAGGTGTTTTCAGCCAGTGTCTGATTAGACCTTCAGTAAAGCTGGGGGGAGGTATGCTGCAGGTTATGTGAGGTCACCAAACTCTGTGGCTGTGTCACACCATTAAAACAACAAGAACTGTTTCAAATGTGTCCCTCTGCATTTCCTGTTGGAGTGTTTTCATGGTATGTGAGTGACGTCAGCTGACAGGAAATAAACTTGGACCCAAACTGCTGCAAGGTAATGCAGTCCCAGCAAAATGGTCCATGTTTAATCCTATGCTATAATTTAAGTATCCAAGTTTTGAGTGTGTAAATCAATGCACTATTCACTACATATATAGGTCCCTAAAGCAGTGGTTCCCAACTGCTGGGTCGCAGTCCAAAAGTGGGTCGCGGGTCCATTCTGACGTCCTCACTATGTTTCTCTTCCTAAATCTAACCTCCATAACGTTGCATTAATTACGTAACTATATGTTAAAGACGTATGACGTTACCTTATTAGCCAGACGTTTAGTGTTACTCAAGTGGAAGTCCCCAACACCTCCTTCACACACTCTATGGATAAAGGAAGTCCTTACCTTTGTCGAACTGGAAAGAATCAGGTGCATAATGAACGGCTCCCTGAGGAAATTTTGCATGATGTGGGACTTTCCAGATATTCCTGAATAAATGATTATCTCTTTTACAGACATTAAATTGTGATGTGACAGGCAGTTGTCTGACCAACAATCATTATATTATGTTTTATCATTTAGTCTAATTTTTATCATCATGCACGTATTTTGACATATTTTTATATTTTAATTTAACTGTACTACTGTGTTGTTTTATTCTTTGTCTTGTTCTGGGTACTGATTTGGTATTTGTCTTGGTTTTGTATGTTCCTATTCTACTTTCTACTTACCTTTTTGTTGTGTCATTATTGGATTGACAAATATTGTTGTGCTTACTATCTGCTCTATTTGGAAAATCTCAATAAGCAGATTTGGGAGGAGAAAAAAAAGGGCGTCTAACGTCATTTATGGGGCAGCAATTCATAGAATTTCATACAAACTGTTGCACCACTCTAACCGCAATCATACCTAATATGAAAACGTCTTTATTGTCTGATGACAGTGTGCATGATGGCACAGGTGGAACTAATAGCATTAATGATGGCTTCAATCCAGGGTCCTGGTACTCCGCACGCTTGCTCACTAAAGTAGCTAACTGACACACTCAAACGGAGAGGAGCCGTCATTAACGCTATTAGTTCCACCTGTAATTTTCCTGCTGTGACAAGTCAAAATATCTGCTGTGAAAAGGCTGTATAAGGAGGGCAAAGGTGTAATTTGTCCCACCCTAACAGGAGAATCAGGGAGATGTCAATCAGTCTGTGCAGAAAGGAGCGCTAATCAGGCTTAAGTGTAAACACCTGTGAGATGCACCAGCAGCGTGTGCAGTGCGTTTGAATTCGTTTCTATCAGCACATGTGACTCCTGCTTCATTCTATTTCTCATTTCATTTTTCAAATTTAACCCATCCTCTCTGCATTGTCTCCGGCCCGTGTGGAGCCCCTGACCTCTGTCACAAGCTGATAAATGAGAGCCAAGCAAAAGCCAGCACAATCCCATCCCTTTGTATTTACTGTGTGGCAGCACTCTGTTGTTATAGGGTCATCTAATTTCATTTCATGCTCAGAAGAAAGAGGCGACGACGAGGCCTGATGAAATGAAGACAGCACTGTCATCTTCTGAGCAAACTAGTTTAAAGGGTTTAATCACATTTCTGAAGTGTGTCTTTGCACCATCCCTCTCTACCTACCTGTCTTTTCTCTCTGTCTTTACGTCGAATGTTTCTCTTGTCATTAAATAAAGGGAGTGTGAAGAAGCTTTAATCAAGGCCAGTGCCTCTCTAATGTTCTGCCTCATGAGGATTTTCTGCTGCCTGGCCCTGTTGAGCTCACCATCTGTGGATTGTGAGGTTTCTTTGAGCACACGTCGGTCCAACGTGTACTGTTGTCAGTCTTGTTAACGAAAGCATACTGCATACAGATCTGTCATTTCTGTTTTCCAGAGCGCTGGCAGTCAAAATGTGACGGAGTCACTTCTATTTATGATGACCTCACTCTTATATAAGATGGAGTTCACTGCTAAATATCATGCAAAGTGAATCTGAAATGGGTTACCATCACAATCCTGAGCACATAAAAAACATCTAAATTACTTCAGTGCTGAAATGCGGAATACATAATCCTCCATAAATTATAAATGTCACAGTGCATCAAGCAGGACTTTGCTTATTAATTTAGTGCCTGTGACTCTAAATTCTCACAGTAGCATCGACTAATGGGGCTGGTGAGAGTACTCATCAAATCATTAAAAACATCGACTTTGATCATCAAGGTCGTGTCAGAGCTTCTTTTTGCTGTTGAAAATCGAAAGAAAAAAAATCACAAAGCTGTCAATAAAATCACAGATGTGATTTTTTTTTTTTTTTTACGGGTCAAGTTAGTCACTCACAGTTAGTATTTGATAATGTTGGACTTCCGATGAACCTGACTTTAATTGCATGCTGCCAGTTGCCATGACGATGACATGGTTTGTTCTGCCGTGTTGGCACAACACCAACACACTCCCACTCAGAGTCGGGTTCGCCGCTCAGCAGTTTCCCTCACTGGCAAACACTCGAGCACATGAGGCAGGGCGAAGCACATGTACTCCAGAATGAAACATTCATCACTCCTCAGCTGTGATTCCTACACACACACAAAACTGATTCATAACTACTGATAATGATCGTTACATGTCACACAAAATAAGAGACTAGGTCTCAGTTGGCAAAACGATGGTGTGTATCCTCTACAGGGGTTGGGTACCATTCACAATTGAACCGATAGTGATACCAGTGCCTGTAACTCGAATTCGGTACCAAACCTAACAATACCTTCTTTTGGTAATTTACTCTTTTTGTAGGCTAATAACAGAAAATGTTATTTTTGAACAAGCTGCGGTCAAATAGCGAGTCTGTTCCATCGCTCTTTTCTAATCACATGAAAATGATCAGCGCTGCAGCGATAGTGACAGCTCACTGGGATGCCAGCATAGCTCCATGGTCTGCTAAAATGGTCTGGGACACTTGGCAGCCTCCTCTCAGTACCCAGAGGCTCTGCAGAGCTCCATTGTTTTCACCACAAAGCACCAGAATTTTGTGACGCTTCCATCCCCTGTCTCAACCTGGCATTCTGACCCAGTTGCGCTGTTAGGTACTGAATTTGGCACCAATTGATTTAATGTAAATCAGAACATAATTTGGTTGGTACCCATAAAAGCACCCAACCCTATCCTCTATATGCATTTTTTTTTTTTTTTAGCCATGCTAGATGTGGCTCCATGGATGTCAATCAGTTGGTTGATCGGCCCACTGCTACTTTGGTTTATACCATAGAAAGTTAAAAAAAAATGGACCTAGCTACCATGACATCACCCTTGGTTTGTGGACTGGTGGTTTTGAAGCCTCAAGTCCGCTTCGTCATCTTCTTCTTCTGTTGACTTTTATGGTGGTTGGCATCCATTAAGTGTTGCATTACCACCATCTGCTGGACCAACACATTCACTCTAGCCTCGTCACACATACCATTTGGTCATGGATTGGTTGTTGATGTTCTGGGACGCTGTGTCAAGTTCTGCCTGATACATACATTGTCTTCTTTCAAAATACACTTCCGTTTTCACAGGATATTTAATATTTACAGTCTCTTTCAACATAAACGCACTACGTCGGTACAACACCGCAAATTAATGTTTTTTTTCCTTTAACAACAAAAGCACGTGGTTAGGTTAAGGAAAAAAGATAAGGGGAAAGAACAGGATGTGGC
>JAPZEB010000021.1:25810542-25826372 GCA_029783705.1 Chaetodon striatus
TGAGTTAGGCATTTTGGTCGTCTCCATCTTGTTTTTTTAGGAGCCAGAAGTGACCATATTTGACAAAAGGGTGAAGCTGTGGAGGAGTGAGTCATAGAGTGTGTCTCAAATCGCATACTTCTGTACTTAACACTTAATATTTTGAGTACGTCTGACTGCATGAGACAGGAAAATGCAGTGTACTGCTGGTGCACTCAAACGGTCCAAAAGTTAAGTGTGAAATGATGGGCACTTCTCACCTTCAGCGGTCGCCATCTTCGTGACTTAGCTTCCGCTACATCACAAACTTCTCAACTTTTGACATGGCAGCTGGGGACCACAATGACCCTGGCTACAGTGAATGGTAAATGGATGGAATGGACCTGCATTTGTATAGCGCCTCTCTAGTCATCTGACCACCCATTTACACACACATTCATACACTAGTGGCCAAGGCTACCGTACAAGGTGCCATCTGCTACTCAGTTTTTTAACACACTCACACACCGATGGAAGCATCATCGGGAGCAATTTGAGCAGTTTATTATCTTCCTCAAGGACACTTGGACATGCGGACTGGAGGAGCCGGGGATCGAACCACTGATCTGCCGATTAGTGGACGCCCCGCTCTACCTCTGAGCCACAGCCCCCCACAAGTGAACACCACCAAGTCATACAGATGTTAGTCATGAATGTTTTTTTTGCACTAAGTACTAACACTGTTGTTAAATAGAAGCCGTCAGTAATGTTTGTTGGGTCTGTAATGATTTAGTACCACGAGCAATAATACTGGCGTGCTTGCTTGCAAATATTAGCATTCGCTAGCTAGCTAAGTTGCTCCTAGGTGCGGCGGCACACTTTCATCAGCATTGACGTTGTGGCATAAGTTTGGTTCTTGTTTGGACAGAGAGAGCGATCAAATGCAGGCAGTTATGCTCATCCATCCATTTGCATTTCACTTTTAAAAAAGAATATGAAGAGAAAGAGGCAGTTAAAAAAAAGCTGTCATCTGTTCCAGAAAGTGCAAAATTGCAGTGCACGATTTGAGAAACACTGCCCTGTTGAAATAAGTGCACCACACAAGAAGTACGTAGTGTACATGGTGTAGTCAGTTGAAGTGTACCAACAGAAGTGCGCAATTTAAGACACACTGATAGACTGATAAGGGGGATTACTTTCACAAGAGTCTCTACCAGTGGTTCACAAATGGTGGGTCAAAGACCAAAAGTTGGTCGCAGGTCCCTTCAGAATGGACCGCAAGTGGCTCACAAACATGTCAAGTTTGTAAAAAAAAAAAAAAAGAAAAGACTTTTTTTTTTTAAGTACAGTGAATATCCGGCACAGAGCTTTTATTTTGAAGTGCCATTTACTGCTACAGAGTGAGGGAATAGCTGACAGCTCCTTGACAGAGAGAGCAAACTAGCTCGACAACATGGCCAAATGCAAGTATGACGCTGAATGTATAACTGTGTGGATGAATGACTAAGGAGAAATCCTGCATAGTAAACCTTTAATGTCAGCGAGACAGAAAGATTTCTAAGTGATTGTGCCCATCATCTGTCATCTGTTAGCCACAACAGCTATAGTATCTCCTGCTGATGGCCTTTCCTTTACCCCTCTGACTCTCTTTCCAGCCATCTGAAGTCAGCGCGTATCTGTTCCACTGACAAGCCACAATCACGCCCAGCATATCCGCTGGTTTAACTGTAGTGGAACTGGCACCAAAAGAACCACAGAAACTTCCATGCATGCGTGAACATCAAACTTGGCGGTTATGATTAATAATCTTGATCACTTTCCACTGCAATATAAATCATCAGGTGTGTGGAAGATTGAGGCAGTGACGCAGTAAACACTGTTATGAAAAACTGTAGATCAATTAAAATTTCTCACCGTTAATAACTCCTTCAGGACTGTTTGCTCTTACCGATCCTTGTCCTGGTGTCTCCTGGTGTGGATGTTAACTTCCTCCAACACCTTCAAAGCTGAACGTCAGAAACGTACCATTATATTCACAATGGAAAATAGGTCACTGTCTACGTCTTACAGGCCACATTGTACATGCAAAACCAAATTACGATGTAATGCAGTACAAAGCTCTGCACTCTTTGTTAAAACTACCGGAAGTATTTTGGGTTTTCCTGTTGTTTTCTTATTCAGTTTTTTATATACAATTTAAAGAGGAAAAATAGGGCCCACTGTTTTGAATCATTTCAGCAAACAACAGTTAAAAGTTTGTGGTAGTATGGTGAGGTCTGTCCCACACAGCCGAGTCTGGGTGTTTGTTTACAGCAGAAGAATAAGAAACAGACCACAAATCTGCTTCTATTTTTATGTCTTGTTTATTTCTGATTGCCTATGACCAACTCTAAAGTTATGAATCACGAAGGCTCGTGTGTGCAGTATTTAAGGTTAATGTGGCTCTTTGAAAAAGGACTACATTATTTTGCCTAACAATGAACATATTTCCTTATTATAGACTATATTTCAAAGACATTTGCAGAAACAAAACATCAGAGCTTCTGTCTTTTACCATTTCCTTTTTGATGCTATGAGCTTGATTCAAGCTGAGCTTTTTGATGTCCTTACTCCAAAATTTCGCCTGACCCGCTGGCTGCCTCCTCTCCATTATTTACCAGCAATACTGCCTGCAGTCAGACTGAAGTGTTTCCCAGCCCTGTAAGCCAAAGTTCACTTATTGCACACTGCTGATAGCATGAGATTTCATAATTGTGTTGGCTTAAGGAAGAGAACTTCCAAGGAATCTTAGCAGTTGGTTTTTGTAGAGTGTTACTGTTTACCGTATAGTCTCAACACATCCGGTAAAGTCTTTGATGAATTTGTTTTTCTATTGAAGTAACATTATACTGTTGATTTTCGTTCTGATGGGATTATGTTTCATCATAGTGAATTTCACAGAACATCTGTCTTGTAATACATTTGAATTTGTATTTGCATAGCCCTGCTGCTTAGTTGCTGCTCAGTTTATATATTTATATGGTATAAAAAAACAATGAGGGGTCAGTAGTGAAACATTTTTACTTGATTGTTGCTCCTTTCTGAATCGAAACTTAGAGTTCATGGTCTTTCAAACTGCATTAAATTTTAAATCTGAAATGAAAATCAATCCCAAGACATGCATTAAAAAAAGCCCTGAAATACAGTGAAACATACTGTGCGGTGCAGAAATGGGACAATGTCCAAGATGTCTTAACCCACAAAAAACACATACATAGTTCTCTTGCTGTTACTTTCTTTATCAATCCATAAAGGTAGTGTCTTTTGGTTTAATAGGGTATGTCTGTCTTTATTCTTACAGTTCTTAAAGTAAATCTGTGTCCTGTTCAAGTTCTACATTTATACATTATCTCTGCTGATATAAGCTGTAAATAATAATTTTGTTATTTTCATTTTGGGCTTTATTTTTCATGTTATTGCAAGTCCTACTACGGTTAAGGTATTGTATTGAAAGGATGGTATTTAGTTGCTGGGTGAGTGTGTTTAAAGGTCAATCTCCTGATATGCTGCAGCATAAAGCTTTATGACTCACCCACAATATAATGTTTGAAACACACAAGTATCTCAGGAAATACTGTAAGTTGTAAATTGACATTGTTACATGCCTGGCTGGTATGTTTTTAGTCTCAAATATGAGATTGCGAAACAACAACAAGGTTCAAAGGATGATGTGTACACAGCTTCAGGCTGCGTAGTATGGGAAGGCTTCATGTACATAAACAATAAGTCACTCAGCGCCTTTGGCTGAGAGCCCCCGATCAGCTTTGTGTTGTTGGATAGCAGCTGATGCAGGCCTGCCAAGACTTCTGCTGTAATAATATCACTGTCATATCAGTGTTGGCTGAAGGGCCAGGAAGGGGATTTCCAGTGTGGATGATTGTTACCAATAATCATTCACGGTGCTATGATCTTTCTGAGAAACACATTCTATACCTGTACTGTGTAATCTCCTTACTTTTTTAAAATTTATTTTCACCACTCATTATGACAACAATAGTTAAGTTGTTCCCAATTTTCTTGTTACATTTAAGGACCAGTGTGTAGGATTTAGGGGGATGTATTGACAGAAATGGAATTAATATTCATAATCATGTTTTCATTAGTGTGTAAAGACCTGGTAACAGGTCCTCTTCCACTGAAACCACCATGTTACACTGCCATGTTTCTACAGTAGCCCACAATGGACAAACCAAACACTGGCTTTAAAGAGAACTATTCGTGTTTATATGTTAAGGTGAAGACCACCAAATGTTCTCCCACATGCTTGGAAAGGGAGGAGAGGGGGGAAGCAATTTTGTGTTTCCTAGGATAGCGAAGGCCTGACCCACCCTACTCTGCCTCACTTAAACCCCTTTTTTGATAGTCATGTGCTGGCTTGGCTTGGTTTGATTTGGGCTGTCAGCCCAGCACAGCAGGGATTTGCATCTCTATTACGACAGGGATACCTGCTTGAAGGTGTGTCTTTAACCGACGACGGCCTGGTAATGATGTTTAAAAGTAGCGGGTCGATCCACAGCTCATTATTTTTGCTGCATGTGTTTTCCATTACACAGCAGGGCATGTAAAAGAAGTTTACCTGTTGGAGGTGAGCTGTGTGCAGAGGTGCAGTAAGAGCCTGTTGTCTGCAGCTATTCATCTAACATCACTCTGTGACTATATCTGCCTTCACTCTTCCTCCCTGCAGTATTAGTAGACTTGTCTTTATTAAAGAAAGCCACTGATAAAGTTCCCCTAAGTCAGTGTTAAACACATTTAATTTCCAATAGATTCTTATTTTTTTTACATAAAATTGTTATTTTATGTAAAAACTTTTATTGTGAAACAGCAAAATAAGGAAATGTTGAGTTTTCGAGCAGCTTCACACAATCTCTAATACAGCTGATAGCAAACATGAAACAGTAAAATAAAATAAAGCAGATATCTAAAATACTAACAGGACACAGGTGAGAAGCAAAACTCCGAACCACAGAGATTCAGTTAGAAGCTACAAAAGTACTGAGAGCTGAACACAGAGACTTTTAAAAATGTCTTTTTCTCTGGTCTCCCTCAGACCAAGGTAAGGTGGAGTCTTGCAACACACACTGCTTGTTTCATGTGGAGGGGGGGGGGGGGGTCGTTGGGAAACACAAATAGGTGCGGCATGACTTGACTCAGTATGGTCAAAAGTGACAGCGGGAAAGACATTCTTACCTAACCCTAACCAATCCCACTGCTCCTGCCTAAACCTAACCAACCCAACCAATTCATGCAATGAGTACTAGCCAATAAGAGTAGAGTGAGTCATGCCTTTGCTATCTGAGGGGGAGGGAAGGGGTATTCAGTTGGTTGTATTCTGCATTGTCACCACTAGATGCCACTAAATCCCACACACTGGTCCTTTAATTTCTTATTTGCTTGATAACAGAAAGAAAAACCAAAGCAGATATACCAAAAAAGTGGAATCACTCTTTGTTTTTTAGAGGCAAGTAACCCCCCCAAAATAGCTGATTACATCACACCCAGTGATATTAATGGTTACTTTAAAGAAGTGGCTGAATTTTGAAAACAGGTACTCCGCAAAAATATAACATTTGAACATGGACATGGTTAAATATTGAATTTTGCTGCATGTTTGCAAAATTCAACAAAATAAACCACAGCAACCACATTTTTATAGACTTGCCTCTATACTTGGGCTAAAGGCTTCTCTTTCATCCTCTTGGTGTGTTTTGAACTTAAATCAATCAGTCTCACTGATCTCTGGCCCGTGGTTGAGGACCCAGAGCCAAATCCTGTGAATAGCTTTGGCCGAGCTCAATCCCTCTGAGCCCGAGCCCTGGCACATGATTGGATGAGAGGAAGGTGGGAGGGTGCAGTTACAGTTCCACCTTAACAAAGATTTAGTTTTGCTTTCGTTTTGAGTGTGTGTCCACTTCTGTGAGTTGGTTGTTGCGTTATGATGACTTGCACTCAGCAAGAAACTGAAAATATCTCATAATGAGAGTATAAGGTCGTTTTACCTGTGTCTGGTATTAACACTGGGCTCAAGGAGAATGGTTGGTACTAATGAAAGTTGGAGCTTGGATCCTCAAAGCAGGTAGGAGCTGTCCTTTGTCTCTAATGCTTGACTTTCTGTCGATATCTTGTTCTTACACTCTCTCTCCCTTTCACCTCATTAAACCTCTAACTCTTTCTGCCTGTCTGACTTGATATATGTGTTTCTGTAATCCCTCTTGTATCTTTGACAGTTCAAGTTGCTACCTTGCTGGCTTTGAACACCTTGATTCTCAAACTCTTTGATTTAGAAAGAGCATATTGCTTCACTCCACTGGCATCAGTTCATTTTGTAATCATATTTTCAGACCGTCGTCAGTAAACAAAACTGAAAGTGTTTCACCTGGTGCCCTCTTGTGATGTGTTGAACTTGCTGATAACATGATGTTATGCAACAATATTGTGTCAGATCGCCTTATTTGAATATCACAGCACTAGGTAACCATCTTGACAAAACATGATCCTATGTTGTGACTGTGACACTTTACCACTTGATCACATGAGATACTCTTCAGTGCTCCTTTCATTCCTCCACTGAAGCTGCTTATGGCACAGTGGTCGAAGGCCTGGGTGCACTTGGCAGCCATAAGGTGTAAATTTGTGTAACTGTATGAGGGTGAAGAAAACAGCATGTGTCAGTTTTACTTGGAGATGTCGCTGTTAAACAAACTAAACCTCTTCTTTCCCTCTCCAGGCAATACCACTTGAACAGCAGCACTACCACCACCACTCCGGATGTGCACATGGACATGTACTCGGAATTTTCTGACATGGACTTTAATGGCCTCAACCTCCCTAGGAATGGAGATTTTTCCCAGGTTTGTTTCATGTTCTTAATTTGTATTTGCCTACAAGGGCCACTAAGAACTCAAACAAAATAATTTGCACTCTAGTTATCCATTTTTTCCCCTTGCTGTCTCTTTCTGTCCCTCTCATCCTTCCTTATAAGAGGGACGGACCTTGCCTGCCACCCTCTCTTTTCATCCTGTGCTCCATGTGTATTCAGCTCTGCTTAATTTACCATAGAGCAGCCTGATTAAAGGCTAGCGTTGTCTAGACGACTGTAGCAGTACCTGCCCCATTCCTGTCAAGGCATGTCATTAATAAGACACTGTAATTTAACATTCTTCTACACCTCCTCACCGCATCTTGAGAAATCATTGTTAGGTAAACCTAGAATCTCCTTGGAATTTTCAGTTATGCTTGGCATGTGTCCACAAGTGAGGTGTGTTGCTGAAAAGTTTTTAAGTTAATAATTTGAGTTTCTTTGAGATTATCCCCAACCCTGGTGGACACAACTGAAAGACTCGGATGTTCATTTTAGGATGCAAAAGTCTTAGACATGGTCAGTGAAGTAAAGGTGCAGGCTTCAACTCACTCATATATTTACCTCACCATTCCAGATGATTACTAGCCGTCATTTGCATTTTCTATTTCTGTGCACTTGTGTGTCCATCCAGCCAGTTCCTTATAGTTAGAATCACATGAATAGGAGCCAATTGTACTGACACAGACCAGTGAGTTTCTAATCTGAGGCCTATTTGTGTTGAGCTGATGAGTGCCATTATGGAGCCATATTAAAAAATATGCTATGGTGATGAGTTTTAAAGAAGGGCAGTCATGGGTTACCAAGCAGACTTGCAGTATCCCCTCTTATGATTAGCCTGTCTGTAGAGAGGGTATAGCTACCCTGGATTTTCTTGGTTCAACATAAGGACAAAGCACTTAATAATAAGGAATGGGCTGAGGTGTGACAGCAATGGCAAGGGAAAGGCATTTCTTCCCTTTATTATGCGTTTTTTAAGGCTTTTCCACTGAATAATGCAAAAGATTCTTTGAGTATCAGTGTAAACTGCTGTTGACCTGAGTTTTATGTCTCCACATGTCTCCATATGAATTTGTTTTTCATAGAACAGGGGATATTTTATTTTCTATCGATAAAATCACCATGCACATTGCTTGATATTGAAACCCAGCTAATAGGGAGCAAAAATTGTAGCCCTTTTTACACAGAGATCATAGGGCCGCAAGGATAACCCTGACGGACACTGGCTTTGCTTATTTATACAGAACCAAACATCCACATAATTAGGAGTGGGGGTAAAAAGCAATACAGCATAGTATCACAATATTTTTTGTGTGGCAATGTTGTGTCATCACACAGTGCCAAGTATTGCTTTTTTTTTTTATTATGTAAATTATTAATCAAACGTTAAGTAGCATACTAGAATAATATAATCAATCAATTTTTCAGTCCACTAGATACATTTTGCTGCAAAAAATGGCTTAAGTGAGATGAACAGACTGTTTTATAAAATAAAACAGTCGTTGACAAAGTTTTTCTTTGTGGACATAATTTACAGTTGAAAAAAGGTAATAAATCGCAATAGTATTGTATCGTGACTTAAGTATTGTGATAATATCACAGTGTGGATCCTCTGGTGATTCCCACCCTTACGCACAATGCTGCCCCTCTGTCTGATTTTAGATAGCATGCTGGCATTCCAGTCGTGCAAAAGGCGGGACATGTAACACAACAGCCTTGGCCTCTAGTGTGATGTATA
Organism: Chaetodon striatus; assembly: GCA_029783705.1. Lineage (NCBI taxonomy): Eukaryota > Metazoa > Chordata > Actinopteri > Chaetodontiformes > Chaetodontidae > Chaetodon > Chaetodon striatus. Next base: position 25,819,137 of record JAPZEB010000021.1, read on the forward strand.
ACATACCTGTCGGGCAGCACTTTCTCAGTTTAAACAATAGTATAACATAGCAATAGCAATCCTTTACAGTCCCTGTTTTATGGTGGCTGAACTTGTCCTCTGCTTAGAGGGTAAGGAGCTCCCAGACTTCATTGTCTCCCTGATTTGTAGACATGTTACATTGCTGTTCTTCTCCCATGAGTTAGCTGCTAAGGACTGCTAGCTGCTTTTTTAAAATCTGCCAACGGTGGGTTGCAAACATAATACCTTGTCAAAATGGACACCTGTCCTATCCTGCAGGCTGTCCCTTTTACTCAGACATTGATTTGGCCATGTTTCTACCTCTGCTGCCGGCATAAAGGCAAGACAACTCTGTCCCCTCACTCTGCCATCGCACCTTTACAGAATGACTGATGTGGCTCAGGAGGTAGAGTGAGTTGTCTACAAATAGGAAGATCAGCAGTTGTGTCCTTGAGCAAGATATTGTACCCCAAACTGCAGTAAATAAATGAGTGAACGTGTATGTGTGAGTGGGTGACTGTGACATGTATTGTTCAAGTGCTCTGAGAGATTTGAAGACTAGAAAGGCGCTGTACAAGAGAACAGTGAGGCAGAATAATGGCGCAACATTCCTGCCTTGAACAGGCAGTGTATAAGGGACTCAAGACTGATGAATGAGGAGAAAAATAATAGTTCTCTTTAAGGTTGTTATATTATTGAATACATGTAATGCAGCATTCACAAGACAGCAATGCAATGCAATAAATTAAATGCTGTACATTTTACATTTAATTCATTCTAATGCAGAAGGCAATTCCATTTGTTAGATAAACCACAAAATGTTATAAGTGAGCCATCTGAATGGAATATAATAGAATATTGTTTATTTGTCATTGTCACATGTACAACGAAATTAAAGTGCCACCTTGTCAGTGCATCAATTCATAAAACTATATCATATAAAACCATAAGCAGCATTAAAAAGAAGACGGCTATAATAAATAAATAAATAAATAAATAAATAAAAACAACACACAGCCATACATTCTCTCCTCGGTCATTAGCACAGTCCCTTATTGCACTAAAAACCTGTTGCATTCTTGCTTTAAGTGTCTTTATTGCAGTTGGGTAGAAGCTGTTTCTGAATCTGTTTGTCCTTGTTTTCATTGATCTGTGCCGTCTGCCTGATGTCAACAGTTGAAACAGGGAATGAGCCGACGATCTGGCATTGAGGGATGTGTTTTCTTTAACTGCTGTGTGCAGGAGTTTAGTTGAGTTTTTTGTCTCTCTGGAGGCTACAGAGTCTTACAGCCTGAGGGGTTGATAAAAGCTTAAAATTATAATTTACAGTGAATTCAACTGAATGTAAAGCAAAAGGTAGCCAAATTAAGTTAGATCCTTACAGGTGCACGTTGTAATGTGTGTGGCACAGGAACACTTGCACGTTCACGGTAGGAGTGTTAACTGATTTTTACATCAAGGGTCATTTCAGTTAAAGAGTTATAGTGTATTTCAGTCTGGTATTAGTGGTTGCAAGTGTTTGATGTCCATTTTGAGGCTGTGTTGTTTGTCTATGCAGATTTGGTTTCACTTCTTTAACCCCAAGTAGAAGTCTAATTCCCAAAAATCTTTCGCAATATATACTGTTGTTGATCATTAGAAACAGTTTGAAGGGAAGCATAAATAGACACAAAAACTACACACAAGTTTCACTTCATGTTTGTGTCCAGGTGTGATGATCGCGGTGGTTCTATAGAGAAAAAAAAGAAGAATGTTTGAAGTTATATTAAAATGTTTGGATGAGTATTTTAAACTTGGGGATTTTAAGAACAAAGGCTGCTCATAAAGGCTTCTATGTACAAGAAAGTGATGTGTCATCCTCCTCACGTGCGTGCAGTGCTGGCTTAGATTTTGTAATTCACATGGGGTTTCCCTAGTTTTCCATCTGCCTGTTTTAACCCGTCGGACTGGCTATAGATTTCTTCCTTAGAAGTTATTACGAGGGCTCATGATTATGTGATAAATGTCGGATCTACTCGTCTGCCTATGTATTTAGAAACGCATGGCTTTATTGTCATTTTTATGTGGTTCAGTTCAAATGAGCTCCTCCATCGTGAGCAGCAAGTTTGGTTTCCCGGCAGTGGAGACGTGGAATGTTATGGTGCCTGAGTGAGAGAGAGACGTTTTGTGCTTGTGTTGTGCTTTCTCAGCTGTTCTTTCTAGTTGTGGACACTCCCTGCCATGTGAGGCATGCAGAGAAAATGTAAGTCACGGGGTCATCATGACTAAGCCACCACCTCACACTCAGACCCCTTTTCCCCCCCCTTCATCACCATGACATGCATTTTCCCTCTATCCATCCACAACCAGAAAGCAGGATTTCTAGTTTCTTTGTACATAAACTGTGACAGCACAGAAAACATTGCGTGTGTTACTGGGTGGAATTGTTGATGTGATAGTTAAGCTTGTCAGGTGACTACCATGTTTATCTTCACCATTGTCGTGTTTGAGTTACAGCTGTAGAGTCATTAGTGGAATCTCTTTTGGTTTGCTTGGCTTCCCGCAGCGTTATAGTTTGTTTATGCAGTTCACCAGAGCTATGTTGGAATATCCTCATATTGTAAGGAAGCACACTGTTGGAGCATGTGAACAGGATATCTGTTTCTAGATTGCTGGTAACTTGAAAACAAGAGCCAAATATTTGTTTGTATAAGAATTAATAGACTCTCATGTGAGACTTGATATCCTTCTTAGATTATCAGTCAATTACAATATATCATGAGCTGATAACTGAAACACAATACACGGCCAGGCACAGTACAGTGATGTGGATAAGGCTGATGTCTCACATTTTTAACGCCATTTATTTGATTTGGATAACTGAATTTTGCTTATGTGGCACCAGAAAATGTCCCAGTTATGTCACATAGTAACTTCCTATGAAAGCTATATTTTTTCCTTATGATGTATCAAATTTATCATAATGTTTTAAATGAAGTTGCAAGTAATTCATGCATATCACACAGTAAGTAATTAAGTCATGTTCATTAACTTAAGTGACATCAATCTATCTAAATGCTTGGGTTTTTTTTATTTGTATATATTAATATTTGGCAGAGTAAATAGATCTAGACAATCACTTTATATTAAACACATACAGTTTACAGTAATTAATCAATTGAGACATGAGTGCCAAATTGCATGGTCGTTTCCAGGAAACTTCCCCAGAAATAACAGTTGCACATTAAATCATTTCTTGGGAGTTACTGGACAACTAAAGTCCCCTTAAATAAAGTATTATCAAAACCCTCATCTTGGACACAGTTGAATTAAGATAAACATTGGAAACTTTGACAAAACCCAATTGAGGTTTCATCGTATTAAGCAATCTACATCAATCTAAAGTCTGTACAAAAAATAATGGCAGGCAGTGGCGTCCTTTAACTTCAGTAAAATCAACTGTGATAGCCTCAACCATGCTGACTGTGCACATACCACCTGACGTAATGGGAAAAAAAACCTCTATAACCTGATCAGAATGCTACAAGCACGGTAAAAACCACCAGTGCTGTGTTTTAAAAGAAGTTGAATCTGAAACGTACTCACTGTGGTTGGAAGGAGAGTTGTGCACTTCGCCACAGTGACATGTGCACACCTGTCTAGGCTTTGGTTGGGTCATTTGTGGATCTAAGGTTTGTGAACTTTTATGCAGAGCATCAGAATGAAAACAAGACTTACTGGAAGACAAAAAACACAGAACTCATTCACTAACCACTCTGGCTAACCACAAAGACTCAACAGCACTTTGCAAGCATACAGATTAACTCACGTACTGTATACCGTATATATACTGTATGCACACATGTATACGCACTGGGGCACGTTATGTTACATTCATGGTTCCAGTCTCTTGCTACATACTTGCATTGCTTCATACTCTGATTCTTTCTCTGAGTGGTTCGTCTTACTATTACTCACACATACTTGTGCACAGTGCACTTCTAGGAAGAGTCGATACGCATGGATTTGATTTTCATATGCAAGGCTGCCTCTCACTTTCATCACGTTATTTGCTAAATAAGTGGTGCCGAAAACCCTGAACGTGTCCTCAGCCCAGGGTGGGAAATTAGCACCAGCTCAATGCTGTTAAGATACGCAAGTGGCTGCTATGTTTGCTTCACTCACCAGCCAAAAAAAAAAAAAGTAGTAGTCTATTTGGTGGCTGCCAGATTTTAGAATCCACCAGCCACAGTTGCATGTGGACAAAAAAATAAAATTTCCAACCCTGCCTCAGCCTTTAACCGATTCTGACTGTAAGGAGCAATGGGTAGCCATAATTCTGTGACCATAGACCAGCTGGAAATTAAAGGTCAGTACCTCGGTCAAACGCAATGGCCAGAAACAGTATGCCTAACATACTGTTTCTGTATATAAAGTGGGAGAATCCCAGAGCACACATGTGGGCAGAAGAAGAACATGCATCTCCACACGGAAAAAAAAGAATTAGTCTCAAACTGGGTTGAAAAATGCTGACCACAGAGGCAAGCTGCATGTGATCCGCCGATTCTTTACTTTTGAACCTTTTCAACTCCACAGACCCTCCACAGGTGGTGTTCATCCACCCCCAAAAAACATGAAAGTAGCAGAGGACTTATAATTTGACTAAATTAAACACGTTCCCACCATAAATTGATGCTGAAAAATTCACCAGAATGCAAGAATTATCTGTTTGACGCTCAAAAATTTCCTGGGAGATGATCCCCAATCCCCTGTTTCATTTGTGTACTCCCAGTGTTGAAAAGAAACCTACACCCTTGCCTATAGCTGAACCATAATAACATCCTTATTTTGCTCAGACAAGCTTGTTAAACTTAAAATTCTCTTCAGGATCCAATTGATTCTGAAGTTCCTAAATGTGCCATGCTCATTTACAAGGAAATATTTATTTAAAAAAAAAAAATGCTCATTCAACTGAAAAATAAAAAAAAGGAGGGTCAGCTTGTTTTTCTTGACTTTTTTCTGGCACCAAAATAATCCTGATATAAATCAGTTGGTATTTCTCAATTACTTCCTTGTAAGGTCCTCTAACAGTCATTTCAATGGCCTAGTTTAAAGGAGGAAGTTAAAGGTTAATTTGAAGGGTTGTTAATAGGTGCAGTGTTTTCTTTGGGGAGTGCATGCCTTACCCGATCCTCTTTAGTTTTACATTAGCTTTGGATGCTTCAGCCTCTGTCCAGCCTGTATTTTATAAGGTATGTTTTTAAAATAAATAACTCCTATAAGGTCCTATAATCCCTAAAAGCAAAGTATAGACCTGCTGTGTCTTTGTTTGCATTGCAAGTTACTCATTGTGTCAGTGCACATGTATAATGTTTACGTGATGCTAGCACTTACATAAGATATTAGTGACAGAGCAAAATATAGTTACTGTGCAATAACAATGTCATTCAACAGGAAGTTCATCTTACACAACAAAGTATTTCCTGCAGCATGGCACAGGTACCATATGTAACAATTTTGATGTATGCAGCACAGGATGAGCTGATTGTCGCACGTCCAACAGAAGTTAAAATGGAACCAAAACTTGAGTCATAAGTGGAAATTAAATCAGACAGATCTGTATGTGGTCCCAAGCAGCCATGTTATGATTGTAACCAGGATTTCGCAGAACATCAGGAGTGCATCTGTGCATGTGACGATTAGGCTGCATGTGGAAGCGCCTGTACGCCAACCTTGTTTGTCTGTTGTCTGTGAAGTCAAGCACAGATCCTTCCCTCTTTAGGCTGTGATGCAATGAGGTGTGTTTGTGTGTTTGAGTATCCAAAACAAGCTCATCAATGATTCATTCCTCCCCGGTGACCCTTTGTGTCCCACTACCACACACACACACACACGCACACACAAACACAAACACACATGATTCAGAGGATTCCCACTCATACGAGGATGACACCATGGACAGGCGCCACTCGGTCTCTGAGAGTCTGACTCCCCTTCAGTCCAGCAGAGATGGACATTACAGTACCTTACCATGCTGACTTGATATCACCAGTTCCTGGAAGCTGGGTGTGCAAATGTAGGCTATAAATCCCATTATTTCTGTGTTTAGATCCCACAGTTTTCTGACTGGCTCTCAAACAGTTAACATTGTTCTCCTATCACAAACATAAATGTTACGACATTGTCTTTGATCAGCATCTTGGATTTGTTGAAATAACCCATTTGCCACAAGATTCCCAGAATATTCTTTGTTCATCAGTCGCGCCCCCAGTTCCAGTAAGCGGGAATAGCAATTTATGATGCAGTATTTGTGTGTAATTGTGCTCAGCTAAAAGTAGTGACTGAAAGACCCTTGAAGAGCCGAACTTGCAGCTTGACCTTTCAATAGACTCATGACCACTTCAGCTGCCTCCTCCTCAATTAAGCTGTCCAGAATGTTTTTTTTAGCATAGCTCCATAGGGAGCTTATAAATGGGGTTGTCAAATCTCTTTCAGTGTTGATTAACACATAAGAGCTGAATTAATAGGGAAATGTTTTCACAATTCAAGTCTATCTTGAACTGCACCTGCATTTTCAGCAAAATCCAGCCAATTAGCTAATGAGACCATTTGTTTGCTTCCTCCTTATTAGCTTTACACCTCTGAGCTATAGATCATTATATTAATCAGTAATCATTACTAGAGCAGCAGCCCTGAAACTTGAGCCTGTGCAGACAAATATACAGACAAAAAGCAGAGTATGAAGTAAGACAGGCAGCCAGGCAGGGAGTCTGTCTCTAAATATAATAATCATTAAATAGTGGCCCAGGCCCATTAAACATAGCGGTAAGCAGCGGGGTGTGAGGAGCGGCCAGGTCCACAGCGCAATACTGTTTACACTACAAATGCGGTTGAGTTACACCATGTACAGTAAAATGGGCCCGACTGCCAGTAACTCTAGTCACTTACCAACAAAAGCATCATTTCCTGAAAGCTCCTCCCTCCTCCCTCCCTCTTCTCCCCACCTCTCCCCTCCCCTCCCCTCCTCTGCTCTCTCACTCACTCTCCAACCACCTTTTTGAGCTCTGAGGAACTAGTCCACAATCACTATGACTAAGCCCTCTATGCAAATACCTGACTGTCCTGGTGAAGCAGGAAGCATGTTTTAGACTCGCCTGAGAGAGGAACAGAGTTTTGTATTTGTGAGCTCATTGCCCAGAGCGTACCTGCGGCAGAGGCAGATGTGTGTGTTGAAGCAGAGAGGAACTGTGAAAGGGC
>JAPZEB010000021.1:25850331-25866431 GCA_029783705.1 Chaetodon striatus
AATTGTCCGTAGGTGTGAATGTGAGTGTGAATGGTTGTCTGTCTCTATGTGTCAGCCCTGTGATAGTCTGGTGACCTCATTACCTTGTTTGTCAGGGAAATTTTTATTCAGTTGTTAATGCATCTGGCTACATTTCTGTTTGACTACATCATCTCAAGCATGGCACTGGCACTTTTCATCTATCCATGTTAAAATTTTATTGTAAAATTATGGATTTCAGCCTAAAATAATTAACAAAGTACACTCAGGTGCCGTAATTCACTCTCTGTTTTGCTCTGTCAGAGCTAGAACAGATTCATAATTGATATATTATCTGAAGCCTAATTTCCAAACAAGTAATATTCATACTGGTTGAAATAAACAATTTGATTGTATTTTTCATCTTTGCTGATTAAGAGTTCGGTGTGCAAGGAATTAAAAACCTGTCCCAAATATAGGCCTTTTGATTTCCACTATGGAAGCAAATTATAGCCCAGGCTAGTAGTTGAAGTTTTATGGTGTATTTATCTTCCATGGATCACCTCCCACGTAATGCAACATGACAGCAAACTTATTTTCTGTAGCTGCTGTCATAATGAAGTTCCAATTATATATCAACACATCAGGTTTTGTTGACCAGATGCAGTAGTAATAATACAATAACATTAAGAGCACAGTGTGCTGTACAGTTCTGTCTGTGTATTGAAAACCCATGGAATTTATGGGTCCTCCATTTATTACATAAAATGTGTGGGAACCCTGCTTGTTGTATAAATTGTGTCTTATCATCTTTGTCTTGTCTTTCCAGGTCGCACTCATCGGTCCAATCAGGTGACAGCCCCGGAGTACATCTTCCTCATCTCAGAGTTGGCTGGGGAGAGACGATTTGCCTCCATTGTGGCTAAGAGACTAGAGAGTCTGGTAAATATCAAAGCCTCGTAGATGTGTTTGTGTGGGTGTTGCATTTGCTTTTCATTTTGCTTTTTTTTTTTAAATGATTAAAATCTTTCTCAGAGGAAAATAATCATTTTCATCTTGTTTTGTTAAAAGAATTGTTCCACTGTAAACAGAGAGGATATGTGTTTTGTGTTTATTGATTGTTGTGCTCTGGGGTTTCCATCGACTCATTGCCATTTGCCTCTTCACCCTGCCCGCGCTCTCTGTCCTTCCTGTTTCCCCGGGTATTCCCTGGCCCTGATGCTCTCCATAGAGCCTGTTTTGTTGTCGGCTCGCTTGAAGTTACATCAACTTCTCTCCACAAACCTCAGGAGACTTGGGGTCTTTCCCTTCTCCATCTCAATAATGGAAAACTGAATAAGCAGAAAAAGCAAAAGGAGCTTGCCTGGATAATTTATAACCCTGAGTTTATTTTCCACAATTATCAGTGCATTTCAGCACTCGCAGTCATTTATTTCCATAGTGACACAGCATGACAGTTCTTTTGGGAAAACGGTAAGGAGGGTGCCATGGGATGGCGATTCCAGAAAGTCCTTCATGTCTTTGCCAGGCGTGTTCGGTAAATCCGCATCAAGAATAGGTCACATCTCGTCTGCATGCCTGTCTGAACCCGATACAACACAAATGCACACACACCAACAGAGTCGCTGAATACCTTCACAACCGGCTGACTCCAGATCTGCAGTGAAGTCATATTTGGCAAAGACATTCCTTTGTTTCGGTATCTCAAGGCATTTTCTGTGGGCAGAGCCGGCAGCTGGCTACAAGGCTGGTCTGCCATTGACTTTGCTTCTCCAAAATGTCCTTTGCCTCCCTTGCAGTTTATTTAAAATCTTGTTGAAGTATGGGCAACAGTCAAACACTGCATTAAAATTTTAGTAAAGTTTGTGGTAAAATTTTCTTCCTTCATTCACTTATGTCTTAACGTACATCTCCATCACTTAAAATTAGCTTTGCACTCAATTGAGGCACAAAATTATGTCAGTTGGCAGGTGTAGGGAAAGTTTCTCTTCACACCTCAACCTCATGTGTTTCCTCTCGATACCTCGAGCAGAGACCATGCTCTGTAGTCACACTATGTGGCGTGTGTCTGTGTAATGAAGCTTTCACTTGGTGCTGCTCTTTGCACATGATGAGGAATCAACGTATCTGCATCTGAAAGAGTTTGACTTATTCATAAGATACTACTAACACAGGTTAAATCTGCGGTTCACAGGTTTATCCCACGCCACTTTGTCCACCTGTATTGGTATGATGTTGCTCTGATACTGCTAATACTAATAATAATACTGTTGCTAATCCTTTTTTTGCAGGGTGCATTGACTCACGGAGACAGAAGAGCCACAGAATCCAGAGACCTGAGCAAGTACAATTTTGAGAACAAGGTAGGCAAATTTAACAGCACTTGAAAATAAAATTTTGACCTTCAATTGTCAAATCATGACTCTTTTTAAGCAGGTCCACCTCTGCTGATAATAATAATGATAATAATAACTAAAGGGTTAGTTCTGTTTTTGTTTTTTTAACGAGGTTGTATGAGGTACTTACCCTCAGTCAGTAGTATTTCCCTACTTTGCATTGCCGTCAGACAGCCCTTTCTGATAGGGAACTGAAGCCGTTATGTCATTCTTTTCAAAGCCACCAGACTCCTAGTAACTTTACTTTACAGACCACAGGAGTTGCTGGTCTGCCACTGCCTCAATCAGGTAGTTAATTTGTGTTATTGTGTGACTTTGAATAAGAACTTCTGTGGCATCCACAGCCGTATCTGGCTCAGCTTCCCTGCTGCATAGGTGGTCAAAGGAATATAGCAAAGATCGATAACACACAATTCCCAAAGACGGTTTGGCTTAGTCATGAAGAGGCACATTAGGGGAGTGTTAACATTACCATACAGAAACTTCCATCAGGTCACATGGGGAAAGGTTTTTAGAAGGTTTTGCTTAACATTTTGACCCTAAAACATGCATACCTTGACCCACATTTGGCTTTGAATACATATGAAACACCAGTGGGAAGCTACAGAATGATATAAAAACCTAAAAACAAATGTGCACTTATGGACCAGCCCTTTATCTTTAACATTTGAGGATTTTACTCTCTTTAAGCGGTATACAGGATCTTTTTCTAACTGTTAATTTGCATTGCAAAGTTGCTGAATGAGCCGTCTAAGAGGATTCTTCTGTAACAATCACATGTCCCATTTTTTGCAGTACGGTACCAAGGCTCTGGATAAAATCACCAAAGCAATCCTTGGCCACATAGAGAACAAGGTTCCCCCTCCCAAAGGCTATCCTGGGGGTGAGGCCATGTTCTTCAGAGGTATGTTTGAACTATTGATGACTGTCAGCATCTGTAAACAGAGAAGAGCTTCACCAGCACAAAGTCAGCTGTGACTGATTACTGATACAACAATGTTTTTCTTTATTTCAGACATGAAACTTGGAATGATGGATGTGGGCATCTTTTGTAGGGAGCCTCGCTTTGGGATCAGTACTGAGAAAGGTAGAGTGCCTAAGAGGCATGCAGGCACATTGCATGCAGGTGTACCTCAGACTAGTGTGTCCACCCAGACCACTTATCTGGAATTAATCTCAGCTTTGTTAATGTGTTCACACAGAATTAGCTGTATTAACTGTTCTGTGTTGTATCTTTATCTCAGACTGCAGCATCACCAAGTTCTTGAATCGCATCCTGGGCCTGGAGGTCCACAAGCAGAACTATCTCTTCCAGTACTTCACTGACAACTTCGACTACCTAATCGAGAAGGATAAGAAGGAGGGCAAATATGACATGGGAATCCTAGGTATGGAGATCATGTGTCACTTAAAACATGACATTGTCTTACGTGAATGCAGTTTAATATGTGATACGAAATGTAAATGTAACACAAAACCATCCACTAACAGTAAAAGTACAAGATTAAAATGTGCTGTGCTGTTTGAAATAAATTGACAGGCTTTTTTAATACAGACTAACACTAAATAATAATGTTAGTTATAAACTAATTGCATCTGTAAGGCTGTGAGGCAGCTTGAGTTCCTTTCTTCAATTGTCTGTCAACATACCTTAAACTGGATTGGCCCTCAAGGGACTCATTTAAAAAGAAAAATGGCTCCTATTCTTCTAATGTGAGTAATTATTTTGGCTCTCCTGTGTCTCTGACAGACCTTGCCCCGGGTAACGATGAGATCTATGAAGAGAAGCAGGAAACTTTCTTGACAGCTGGAAACCCTCAGGATGGACAGGTTGTTCTCTATAAGGTAGGCACCTCATAACCTCGTGTTAAGTGTATTGTAGGATGGCATTCATGAGCACCTCCGCAAAGTATCATTTTGTATTTTATCTTGAGATATTCTGCAATGTCCAGCTCTAGTTTCAGTGGAGCCAAAATAAGATTTGTGTTGCACAACCCAAGAACACATCAGTAATATTGTGGGATGTAGCAGCCAGCAGTAGGGCACCACACAGTCTCATGAGCACGGGCACATTTACATGCCCAGGCTGATATTGAGGTGTTACACATCACAGACCAGAAGTGTTTCTATGAATACACATGATGCCTAAAAAATGCAAACGTTGTGCTGTGTCTTTTGAGTTAAATCCAGTCGGGCTTTTTGCTCCCAGTAGACCAAAGCAATTAAAAGTTCATGTTCAATGGCAGCTGAGCAATCTTCACAGATTAAGTAGCGAATACCAGTGACTGTGAATTCACAGAGATTTTTGTGACAAGGTTTGCTCCGTGCACAGTTTTTGCATACAAAGAGACTTAGTACGACTGCGAAAGTGTTCCACATAACCTGCAGTCCCAGCTGCAACTCAAGTAGCTTCCTCTGCACTATATGATGATTGATGTCACTTTGCCAGCAGTGAGACTGTTATCACACAGACTTAGCCCAGGGCTGTGAGGCCTATGTAGACACCAGTGGCAGGTGGGAACAGGATAATTACCGATATCTTCTGCTTTTAGCTGTCGGCTGCAGACTAACCCGCATTTGACTTTCAAAGTTGGCAGTCAGGCAGAATGCTGCACAGCTAGGACAAATTTGTACAGAGTGTGTGTGTGTCAGGAACACGCATGACTGTGGTAGACACTGAGTTTTATTCACTGTGTGTTTTGAATGTTAGAAGAAGTACTTTGGGGTTTCTGTGCAAGAGTGTGTCTCACCTTCAGGCAGTGTCATAGTTCTGGAATCAGAGACGACACTGAGACCTTCAAAAAGTGATCTCGAGACTGGTCTCGAGATCACTTTTGAGAAGTCTCGGTCTCTTTTTGTGCTCGAACACATCTTTACTGTTTGACCTTGGTCTCAGAAAAAAGGACTCTGGATTTTATTTTAAGACTGGTCAACACAACTGCAGGGATATCACTAAATTAATAATAAAAATAAAATAAAAGTGTTGATTAAAGATGGTTAACTTGATTTCAGCACCTTAGTTTTCAAGGAGACAAGACATTTCACCTATACGTACACACGTATATGTATTCAAAGAGATGCATGACGAGGAATCTTCTCTTGTTTTCTGTGGGTGTTTTTATGGAAATGTGGATCTTTCAGATCAATTTTAGGAACAACTGTGGTTTGCATGTTTATTTTATTTCTTATTTTAGTGTGTCATGCAGTGTGGAACCCGCACTGGTCTGGTCTAGGTCTTGTCTCAGTCTCGATGCACTGGTTTTGGTCATGATTTGTCATAAGTACAACATGGCCTTCAGGACAGCACAGTGTGGTTGCATAGCTGCTTGGTTCCTCCTCTTCCACAGCACATGTTTTAGTCTCTGGTGCTTTTTGCCCTGTAGATCAGCGTGGACAGAGGCATGCCCTGGGACGAGGCCTACAACAGGTCGCTGAAGCTCAGCGGTCCTGAGGAGGGATTCTACCTGTCACTGAAGGTGAGTTGAGGCTACAATAAGCAAACTTTACCTGAGGCGCTGTATGTATGTGATTTATTGTTTAATACAGACCTCACAGAATAGCAGTGTGATAACATAATGAACGCCCACTGAAAAGACTTAAATTAACTCTCTGCGTTGCCTCTCCACAGCTGCGAGGTAACCACCCATGTGTGCTGCTAGCTGAGCACGGAAGAGGCAAGAACTTCATCGTCTACAAGCCGAATATCGGCAAGCAGACCCACCCTGAGAGTCTGGACAACTTACAGCAACGTTACCGAAAGGTAATCGGTTTGATTGTTGATGAAACAATTAGGCTTATCGCTGTGTCTGCACATCTGTGTCTATTCACTGAATGATGTCTCCACACAGTAGAGAGGAAAAAACATTTTGTACTTTTCTCTTAATATTATTCAGGTCGTCTTTAAGCTTGTGTATTTTGTCACAGACGTTGTCCTTTGAGTTTATAGTTTGTTTTTTAAAGATGACAATAGAAATATCTGAACTTCATAAGAACATTTCTGATTATGGGGAAGGTTCGACTGAAGACAAAGCTGGACATTTTCAGGACTGACATTTTACTTTGATCTGAAATTGCTGTTAAAGTATACTGTATGTGGAGTCTGATGCCCCCTTGTGGCCATTTAAGAGTACTGAACCAGGCAATATTCAAGGCACCTCAGAGCTGAGCAATGTGGCAGTATTTTACAGGCTCTAAAACTCATTGACAAGAAGACATCTGGCATAAAAATTAAAAGTATATGTCAGTGGGGGTATAAAGTTAATTTATATTCATGTTGTTTATTAAAGCTGAACCTGTTTCTCTTCCCTACATGAACAACAGGGTGATAAATGATAATATTTTACCACAAGCCCACAGAACACAATAGTCCTCTTCTCCTCGACACAGTGAATGATTATAAATGAGCTAAAATTCTGATGTGACTTTTAGATGAAAATTTAAGTCCTTCTCCACACAAAAATGCATTTGTCTTACTTCTGTGTCCCCTTAAATGTCTGACCTTGATTATGCTGTCTTGTAGCTGTGCAAAGTTCTTATTTAGAGAGGTGTATTCACTCTACTTAAGGGGTAAATGTCCTTCTCAAAATCTGAGAGTCAAACATACAGGGACCACATATAGACATGGGGAACACACTTTGACACAAAGCCAGCAAAGAAACCTGAAACATCCTGCGCAAATCAGACTTGTCAGTGGAGAGAACAGGGTTAGCATTAGCATTGTGGAAGCTTTGACAGCAAACATGGTCGAGTGTGCAGTTTGACGATGTAAACCAGAGCCTAGAGCTTCCTTCCACCAACTACCAAGAACCCCATCATAGCCGATATCATTGTATGTTTCACAAACACTAACGCTATGATGGCCACTGCCAGTTAGCCTGCAAGCTAAAAAAAACCAACATGAACAAAAATGATGCTAACCTCAATTACCATTCTGATACGTCTGCTTGTCGCCGATTTGTGTGCACAACAGAAACCTCATCTAAGGCTTAAATATGTGGCCAAGACCTTTTTACCGGTCAACCTAAAGTGAAATGTGAAAAGTGAAGCCTACCCTCAGAGGCAGTTATTGGCAGGGCAGAGGCCAGATCCAGAATTTGTCAATGAAAGAGTAGTTCTGCTTCCAGCCTCTTTTTAGAGTTTTCAAAGCTTTTAATGTGGAGAAAATATGTTTAACAGAGTATTTTAAATACTGTAAAACATGTCTGGAGGGGGACTTTAAAAACACCTTTTTATTGCTTGTTAGTAAAGATGTTTTTTTAAAGCTGTGTGATGGTGTTGCATCAAACTGTGGAGTTCTTTGCTGATTTTTGGTGTCGCACATTCCCTTTTCCAGGTGACTCCAGAGGAAGCCAGGGACAGCTGGGAGAACCAGTTCACCTTCTCCTTCAAGAAGTGTAGCCATGCCAACTGGTAAGTCGGAGTCCACAATGTCCCCCGGGATTAATGGCTCAATGCATCCAATCAGGCTGGGACTCATTAGGATTCAGTCAGGGTGGTTTTCAGGTCAGATGCCATTCCCAGGGATTTACAGATCACCTGAGAACTAGTCATGAAGAAATAACCTGCAAGTCTCACATGTGCCCTCGTCACCAGCTGACCAGTGGACTGTGTTTAAAGTGCTAGGACGGAGCAGCCTCTGATGGCACATAGTTGGTGTACAGTCAGTCCCGAAACTTGTGGGTTCTTTGTGTTTTCTGCATAAAACATTTGACTTTTTCTTTCCTGTCCGTTCTGCAGGAATGGGAAGTGTAAGAAAATAGAGGAAGGTCAGGAGTGTCTGCAGGGCATGCGCCTCCGACAGTACCACATGTTGTGTGGTGCTCTGCTGCGTGTGTGGAAGCGCGTCTCCGATGTGGTGTCTGACATCACCAGCTCCAGCATCCTGCAGATCGTCCGCCTTAAAACCAAACAGCATAACAAGCAAGTCGGTTAGTACACCCCCTTTCCATACAGTTTACTAACACAGTGCACATTTTTACTGGTGTCTCTCACGCTCCGCACTGGTGGGAATATTCTGTAAACACTGATAAAAGAGAAGTAAAATGTGAACTTGAATTACCAGACGTCAGTGGGTTGTTTTGATGCTATAATACAATGCTGTTAAAGTGCTTACACTTCTATGTGACAGATTGAGGAAATTAAATTGTCGCTCACATTCCTTATTTGTCTCCTGTGAACTTTTATGAATGCTACATTGACGGTAACTGACACTTATGAAACCCACAACATGTTGCAATTCAGCCTGACATCCATATAAACCCAAACATGTGAGGATGCTGTTGATTCAGTGTCTGGTCTTTTTTAATCTGCGCTCTACACACACACAAAAATATGTAGCTGGCACCACAGTGGCACAAAAGCTGTGCATGTTAAGTCACGAACCCACCTATCCGTTTACTGTTCAGTATCCACCTCACTGATAACTGTGGCATGTCTGTTCTCCTCCTCTCTCCCAGGCATCAAGATCCCAGAGAACTGCGTGGCCCGTGTGCGAGAGGAGCTGTTGCAAATGGACGAGGAGGTAAAGAGGAGACGGAAGGAGAGGGAGCAGCAGGCCGTGGAGCAGCGGCTAGCCGAGGAGCGCATGCGCAAAATGGAGCAGGAGAACAAGCACCTCCTGGAGAATCTGTTCAACCAGAAACCCATGCTCAACCAGTCCCTCGCTCAGTCTCTGGCCCAGAGTCAGATCTACAAACAGAAACTGAACCAAAACGCTCTGCAAAGGACACAAACTGGGGGCGTCTCCCAGCTGCAGAGACTGCAAGCCCAGTCCGCTTTACAGCCGCCCTCCCAGAAACTACTCCCGTTGTCCTTACAGAGGAACCCCAGTCAAACGCAGCAAAGGACCCATAACAGCTGGAGCAACAATTCCACGACCGCCAACCAGGGCGCCATCCCCAACACAGTTAACATCCGCGCCAATTACTCCCAGTTTTACCCCCAGTCCTTTTTGTCCTCTTTCCCACAGCTGAAGAGCCCGTCACTTCCACTCCATCAGACCACACTGTCTCCCAACTTGTCTTCCAAGAATCCCCTGGACGAGATCTTGGACCTGACTGTGAGCTCACCGTCGCCCTCGCCGGACACTACGGAGGGCGGACTGAATCTGGAAAGTCTGGCAGGACACTCTGCAGCATTCGGAGATGACTTTAATCTGGAGTCTCTGATCTCTCAGACTGCGCCCAATGCCCAAATACAGCAGCCTCTATTGCTACAGCAGCAGCAGCAGCAGCAGAACCACAACGTGCTCGCCAATAACCACCAAGACTTATTAGATTTACTTGACTTGCCCCTGTCTCCACAGATGCCCACACAGAAAGCCAGCCCTTCATCCTCTACCTCCTCCTGCTCTTCCTCCGCATCATCCGCCTCAAACAACCTGGTTTCACACACCGGCCTCCTGCCCACATCTGCCCTCATCCCGACATCATCCTCCTCCTCTCTCTTCTCCAGCCCGTCCTCGTCCTCCTCTCTGTTTTCCAACTCCTCCCCTCGCTTCTCTTCCAACTATCTCCTCCCCCAGCCAGACTCGCTATCCCTGTCCAACGGCCACTCCGGCGCTCTTGACGTTCGCGAGGCTCTGAACAGCATGCTGCAGGGGCCGGACCGCAAGTCTGTCATTAAGTACCGGCCGCAAGAATAGGAGCTTAAACAGCGACAGCTCGTCTGGACTTTTCTTTAAGTAATTTTTATTTTTGTTTCGTCTTTTAAAGCAGATTGTGTCTTGTTTGCTGCTGTCTTACGATCGCACCCTCGGACCTACTCCCTCTCCCCTCAGGGCCTATAGTCACGTCACTGCCTGTCCTGCACTCGGCTCACCCTTCTCTTTATCCACCTGTAGCGTTCACCTGCTTGAGGCTGTGTCAGCGGGCTCCGTCAATATCAGATTTCTGCACCAAAGTGTGTCCTCCACAATGAAAGGCAGCTGTAAAAACAAAACTCAAAAAAAAAAAGAGAAGTGAAAAAACAAACTGTATTTTATTGAACATACGAGCTGTCAAAACAAAAGCTCACTCATCAAGGTGTGGAAATCTTTAATGAACCTCCCGCTGCTGATTTTACGAGGTATGATTGGTGAAGTTGCTGGAAGCTCGAAATGCCTTTCACCAGTTGAAACCACATCTTTTAGACTTTGCTTTACTGTTACTCCGCTTCATGGCCGTTTGTCTTGACTAAAACAAGGCTGTATGCAAGGCTTGGTTTGAGTGAAACAAAAGATAGCATCGAACTGGAAGATGAGAAAAACAACAGATGAAATCTTTTTAGCTGATTAGCCATGAAATGCCTCATTTATTTTTTTCTTCTGCGCGCTCCCTCTTGTTTCTCTCCCGGTTTGTATGAACACTAGTGTGAGGAAAAAGGGAGAGGAAGAGCAGTCTGCTGTTGCAAACAGTGCCTTTGGAGAAATCTTTCAATGCAGTGTTTAAAAAATCCGTGTAGCCTAATGTATAGATTTGTACTCTTGAGCGTTCATTTTAATTTAAATATGGTATATTTGTATTTAACTTTTAGCCCCTTCAGTCAGTCGTCGTTTGTGTTACACTATGCTGGTGGTGCGTTTCAGGAAGAAGCCTCCATTAAGCCTGTATGTGCTCGTATGATTGTCTGTGTAGCTGCTCTCTAAAAAAAAAAAGAGCAGCATCCCTTTTTTTCTGTGTCCGTCTGTCCCTGCCTGTTGATGCGACAGTGTGCTCCGTGGTCAGTATGGCACAGATGATCGAGCAGCGCGGATAAAAATTGTGTCCAAAAAGAAATTCTCACCCTTTTTTTTTTTTCTTTTTTTTTGTGAGCATTAAGTGATGTGACTCCTGGTTTTATCTGATTTTAAATTTCTCAGGAAAGTCTCGAGTGCTTTGTTGTTGTTGTTTTTTGTGTCATTTTGACCAACAAACGTATGAAAATTAGTTTTTAAGTTTCAGCGGATGACGAAGAATTTCAAGTTTTTATCGCCGTGAGGTCTGAAAAGGAAAAAGAAGCAAGTCGAAGACAAAGTTCTCATTAGAGGTCAAGCGTGGAAGATTTAGCGGCGAGGTCAGAGTATTAAAACTTCTCCTGTGTGCCAAGCACGTATGAGAATCACAGTGGCGGATACAAGAATGCAAATGGCCCTGTCTAGAGCCAGTGTTTAGTTTGTCTGTTCAGGGCTACTGTAGAGCAACATGGAGGACAGGGACTCCCAAAAGGAAACGAAAACACAACAGTTCTTACTGTCAGATGATTAGAAACAGATTAAAGGATAGTTATGCATATTACAGACGTCCCTAAATCCTACACGCTGGACCTTTAAATTTGTTTCCTTTTCAGTCGTCAAGGCGATAAAAGCATTTTAAACGTGCGGACTTGTGATGTTCACTGTGTATGATATTTAAAAACCTGTGAGAGCCGGTCATCTTTGTGTGAAAACGATGCACTGTAGTCGGTTCGTGACAAAATCTCGGTCTAAGTTCAAGCGATCTAGAAGCAATAAAACCATATTCTACATTTGTTGTGAAACAGAAATGCCTACGTACTGTTTACGCTCAACAGGCAAAGCTTCGTGGTTACCTTTGCATGGTATGAATCTTCTTATTTCTGTTTGTGCTTCATAGTCTTTAGTTAAACAAGATACAACAATGCATACAACCTTTGTATAGTAAGTTTTCACGGGACGAGCGCAATGCGTTCTTGATGTTTTAGTCATCGTTATTATAAAAGTTATTGTTATTTATATTTAAGGGATATTTAGATTTTAGATATGTTATCCTGCTTATTAGAGTAGTCGACGAAATGTTTGGTCAGGGAAGTTTCTAGTTTTCAAGATTACTATAAGACAAATTCTATTATAACCTGCCACCAAATAAGATTGCACTGTTCTGTACTGCTGTACAGCGTCTGGATTTATTTCTGCTCATTTCAGTTTTTTCTCAAATAAAATCTCCAACTCGTAGACCTTTTGTCAGGCCTTCAGTTCGCAGAGAGATACCAAAGTATTCCACGGGCACCCCTAAAGTTACTGGCTCTAAGATATCAGACCTTTTTATCAATCTCAGGAAGAAACCTACAAGAGGTGTAACGGCGGGGCGTTAGCAGAAATATATCATTTCTCCTTCTAACAGTGGTGAAACTAACCAGTACATGTGCTATTTTGTTCTTAACTGTGCTGTGACTCTTGCTGTATTTATGTTTTAGACTTAATGTGATGGGTTTGTTGTTTGTCCTTGTGAACATGTCGGTGATTCTAAATGTTTATGCCTTCTTAGGGCAAAGATCAAAGGCTGTTTCTTTTTTAAGGAACATTATTTTTTTTTCTTTTTCATTTGTGTTCATTCATGTTAAAGCTGACAGATGTTTCGAGTCGATGTGCACCTGAGTTATACTGATATGTGCAATTGATCTGTCCAAGCCTCCCCCTCCCTCGGTGTAACATGTTTTAGTTTAGACACAAAGTATCTCCCATTCTTGTAAACGCTTCTTTTATTTTTATTTTTATTTGCAGCTTGTTAGCATAGCTTGTTTTCTGGTACAATCATTAATTTTGCTTTGAATATTCCTCATCAGGCACATTCCCAGACACCAGTCTGCAAAAGATTTGCCTTCGATTTTGTTTTATAGTCAAACAAGTAAAGCTTTATGCATTTGAGGGATATGGACCGCATTTCTAGGAAGAAAAAGCTTTTTGTTTTTTTTAATTATTAGTTGTAGTGTAGTTAGGCCTTTTATCATTTTATTATTATCATTTTGCACTAAGAATGGCATAATCAAGTTACTGTTCTCTCGTTGGTTATGATTGAGCGTTGCAAGCCTGTTGTTTTTTCGGATCTTTGATGGATAGCTCTGTGTATACTGTAACCATCTTTTTTTTGTTTCTCCACCCGTTTGCATATTACATACATGTTATCACTCTCAAAATAATTTATTGCTAACAAAAAAAAGAAACAAAAAACATGCTACTGATTGTATGTATTTTTAAACAAAGCATATTTTTTCTCTAAAAAAAAAAAAAAAGAAACTGTGTTCAGCACTTTTATTCTGGGTTGTGCTTTTGTTTTCTATATATTTATAATTTAGATCCAAATGTATATATTGTAAAATTTGTGCCTTTCGACTAATTCTTTAAAAAGGTTTTCTACTCATTTAAGGAAGTACTATATGAAAATGCAATCTTAACTTTGTAAACAAATAAAAACTTGAAGATTGCTGAAACGGAGTCTTTTGTTCTTTGGGGTTGTACCGTTCTTTCTCGCCCAGGTTTACTGAAGCAGCGTGTGTGATGTCACCCCTCGTCTATTTAAACACGTGACTTAAAGAAAATAAACTGAAGAGATGAAAACTGGGCAGAAACAAAAAGTGACGGCAGAACGTTAACTCTACAAACATCTGCACACAGCTGACCACTTACTTTCACACCATTAGACCTGGACTTTTTTTTTCCAACAATATTTTTATTGATTTTACAAACTATAAAAAAAGATAAACACACACACACATCCAGTATGTGTATACATACATCCACACACACACAAAGGAAAAGGACACCAGAACAAAGTCCAGGTGTAACTGTAGAGTATTTAAAACACACGTAATCCACTCCCACCCCAAGAGTATTAATTTAAAGAAAAATAAATAAATAAGATAACACAAAAGTATTAATATAAAGAAAAATGAATAAATAAAATAACACAAAACTATTAATTTAAGGAAAATAAATAAAATATTTAAAGAAAATAAACAGAATAATATAACAAAAGTATTAATTTAAAGAAAATTAATAAACAAAATAAGAACACAAAAGTATTAATTTAAAGACAAATAAATAAATAGAATAAGATAACACAAAAATATTAATTTAAAGAAAAATACTTGAACAAAATAAAATTACATAAAAATATATAAATGAGAGGAAAATAAATTTAAAAAAGCAAAAAGACAATTATCAATTACAGGTTGAGGATCATGTTAGTGCAATACAATATACTTCAGTTCAAAACACGTTATATTAATGTACACATTTTGACAACAATTAAGAAAATAAAACATTGACAGATTTGGAAGCTGGACA
This sequence comes from Chaetodon striatus, assembly GCA_029783705.1. Classification (NCBI taxonomy): domain Eukaryota; kingdom Metazoa; phylum Chordata; class Actinopteri; order Chaetodontiformes; family Chaetodontidae; genus Chaetodon; species Chaetodon striatus. The sequence goes on from JAPZEB010000021.1 coordinate 25,864,723, forward strand.
TTATTTAATAAACATCACAGTCATGGGTGAGTTAATAAACACGCCTGCTGAAAACAGACCCGGGGCCTCATGAGCCAGGGCTCCTGTGTGAAGGATTGTTATTAATATTTCTCTCTGGAGTCAAAACACTGAAAAAAAATCTTCACTTTGAACGTGTCCTGACAAAGACATGTTTAGTGGTGGTGGGGGGAGGTAGGACGAGGGGCCTTTTAGGAATGTGTGTATGGGTGCAGTGGGGGAAGAAGTACGCAGGTCTTTTACTCAAGTAAAAGCAGAAACACATAGAAAAGGACAAAAATATTAGCATCACAACATACTTCAGTACCAGAAGTAAAGGTACTCATTACAATGAATGACACATTTCAGATCACTGGATTATAATCATACGTGCAGTAATGTGTCTGTCACTTTAATGTTGCAGCTCGTCAAGGAGGAGCTAATTTTATTTACTCTGAATACTGCTGTGTAGCTTGTGAATTTCCCTCCAGGGATCAATAGCAGCAGGGTTTCACCAATATTGTTTTAACTTGTTTCCAATCCTGGCACCTCTTGGCATTCATAAGTGTAACAATATTAAAAGACGATGAAGAAGAAGAAGAAGAAGAAGAAGAAGATGATGATGATGATGATGTATTTTATTAAACTTTGACAGGAAATTATTTTTTTTTCACTCTTGTCATATACACACAGGCTCAAAATACACACACGTGCACAAACAGGACATATACATTAAATGGACAGATATGAGAGTGAGGGGGCTGCCTTGGACAGGCGTTCTGGGCAGTTGGAGGTCCAGTGCCTTGCTCAAGGATGCCTCAGCGGTCCCCGGGGGGGGGAATTGGCATCCCAGCTCCAGTTCATGCTCCATGCTTAAACCAGCAACCCTACAGCTCCAAAACCAAGTCCCTATGGACTGAGCTACTGCCGCCCGTGCAAAGTCATACAGTGGGCTGGACCCTTTGGCGGGCTGGTTCCAGCCTACAGGTTGTGTGTTTGATACCCCTAGTTTATAACATTTTTACAGTTACACTAAAAACTTTCTGAGCATTTCTCTGGTGTTCTCTGTGCAAATGTATTCATATCACAAGTTCCCATCATATAACAATAAATCACAGGGGCAATAAGCGATTTACTGAAGTTAACTTTTATAGAAGTTCTCAGTTTTATGGTATCATTTGTAAAGTTTCGGTTAACGACTGTACTTATCTTGTTTTGAAATCATTCCCAAACGCCCAGCCTTGCTTCAGGGACACCCTGTGTTAGGGATACACAATAGTAGTGACACGTCATCCACCATCCATTTCTGGCTATAAAATGAACAGAATCACCCAACATACTTTTTCTTATTTTGCACATTGAATGAATATTACATACATTGAGAAGTATCTCATGTCTCCATCTGCTGGTGGGCCGTCATGATAAGAGTATACATGTATAATGTGGTAATTCTACCACAGGAGAGACTTGATGATCACTAAAATCTGGGGAGGGGAAAAAATGGATATATCAATATCAGTTAGCTGCATAGTTATTATATATTGGCAATAAATACAATGCCGTGCATCCCTATCCTCCTGTATATTTATATTTATTTATTTTATATTTATTTAATGGTGGAGGAAGTACTCAGATCCTTTACTTGACACTAATACCAAACTAAAAAGAAATACTACGTTACAAGGAAAAATCCTGCTTTAAAATTTTTTATT
>JAPZEB010000021.1:25866531-25877342 GCA_029783705.1 Chaetodon striatus
TTAGACATCATGGACAATAACAGACAAACAAAGCAATGTAATATAAAAGGACATTTAAAACAGTTAAAACATGGATTAGCTTATTAATAAAATCACAGAGTTCTAAGTGTATTAAATCATAAAATTATGTAAAAAGAGTTGCAGCAGCGTGAAGTGTAAAAAGAAAGAGTTTCAGACCTGTGTCAGGACGTCAGAGCTAGTTCAAATCTAAAGTGAACAGATACATTTTTAGCTTTCTTTTGAATATATTTAGTGAGCTAGCTTCCCTGATATCAGTAGGCAGTGCATTTCATAGCTTTAGGGTTTAACTGAAATGTATACAATGATAACTGGCAGCTTTTATATCACAGTATATCTGTAGACCAGTCTATCACTACAACCCTAGAGTGAAGCTAGGCAGTTTGGGACATCAGGTGAAACGGGACAAATACGGTTTTACATCTTGGGCTCTTTAAGTATTAGCAGCCAATGGTCAAACATGTTGTGTTGATGCTATATGTGCTTTGAGTGAAGCAATTATTTTAATTGGTCTGAGATGACTAGAGTGGGCAGAGTAAAGAGTCAAAGCATCACTGGTCCCAGAACTTGTAAAGTAAATCATGTGGCATGTTGATTTTCTCATTTTGATAGTAAGAGCACGGAGCAGCCAAAATAAAGACTCAGAGTTTGAGCTGCTCCTGTTTGGGCGTCGATTTAGGGTCCCACAAACCAGTCAGAACATAAGAAGTCCTTTGTTCCCTGTGCCATACAGGCAATGAAGACAGAGAGACTGTATCAGGGAACACTGCTATTCAGTTGGATGTGCTGTCGCCTACTTGGGCTATTGTATCATATATATTGTGAAATTGTACTCAAATGCTGAGGTGGACAAATAATCTGTCTGTCTGTCCATCAAAAGGAGGGTAAAACAACAAAGTGGTATGGTTGAAGGATGTTGTATTTTATTAACTGTTTGACTTTTTTGAGGCTACCAGATGTCATAAAATCACGGCTCATGCTATCGTATGCTACCCTGTCCTATTACAGACATTTTTAGTATTTTTGTCACTTCAAAAAATTAAAGATGTCAGCCACAAAAGTCCAGAGTTAGTCAACAGTACTGCAAAGAGGAAACAGAAAGCAAAAGAACAGGGAAGCATGGTAAAAAGAAACTGGGCAGTCTTTTTTAATGAATACGCAGGTTACATTAATGATTTAATGAATTTATGACTAAACTGATAGCTGTGCCGTTTTACTTGAACATGTCATCAGAGCGAGGTAGGGATTCTTGATGTGTTTGAAGGTCCAGAGTTTCTTAACTATTTTACTTGGCAATACTCTAAACTATTTTACTAATTGAAGTAGTCTTTAGAAATTTAGTTGGTTTGGTATTCAACCAAAAAGTCCCAAATTACCTGACTTCAATTGTGTATTATCTATTGACAAAATTGTTGACTGTCGTTTGAAACCCGGTGAATGACATGACACACTGTTGACTTGTGTACATGAAATACCTCGCCACTAACTGATCAGAAAGATCCCGTTGCATACAACTGCAGAGCAGTCATTTATTATAATGGGGCTGGAAGAGTTCAGCTTTGAAAGTTGAGTGATCCAACTCCAAATCATAAACTCAACTCCAGTCAAATTAATAGTGTAAAATCAGTTGCTCATCATTAAAGGTGTCCATCGGGTTCTCCTGGTCGTGGAACAATCCTCTCAGGATGCCTTCGTTTTCCTCATTTATCCCCATAAACTCAGCCATGTTGCCGCTAAGATGCAGTCAGAGGTTTTTTTCCTTACTTTGGTTGCAAAGATCCTCTGTGCAACAGTTTAACAAACTTTAATCAATTACTCAAGTATAAGACCAAGATAAAGACAAAATCTTAAAGAGAAGACTAAAGGATGTTTTATTTAAAGGAAACTTTACCTCAGATTTAAAGGAAATCTTTGCTTAAGGTGCTTTGTGCAACCAGCTGCTGACCTTCAACAAAGTTAATCGCCTCGCAGCACATATTCGTCACATCGATCGACTCTAATTAATATACGTCGCAGTTAATTTATTTCTATTAGTATCAAACAAGCGTTCAGCAGCTGACAGACTGAGGTCATATGTTTGAGACTGTGAACAACACGCTCCATTAACCTCCAGGTAGCTTTATGTTATTGTTTTACATTTCCCAGTTCAGTCGGTTTAATATTAACAAACAGCAAACACACGGGTCACTTCTCCTTAATGTGTGTGTATTTCCATAACCCAGGGGAAGACATCTGTACGGGACTCCAGGTAGCTATAAAGTGGGTGTTTGCAGCACTTAAACGCTGTTGACAGCACATACCATGAGTAACTCCACTGTAAGTGGAAGCCACAAAGCCCCGGCCTGTGTAATTACAGCCACTCTGTGAGCTCTGTAAACCTCTGGAGTATTTGTCTTTCAAATCGCTATACTTAAAACGGGGAAGCTTCGCTGTTCCTCCTTAACCACCGACGGCTTTATGCTGACGTCCACACAAGGCTTTATGTTTCTCTCGGCCATTAATATTTATCAGAGCAGTTTGCATGATGCACGGTTGAAGAATTCCAGTTATGTGTCAGAGGAAAAGCTGGCCTCTGTGTGAGGTGGAACAACAAGGTGCTGCGGAGTTGAGAGTTGGTGGTTTGTATGTTGGGAGGCAAACAGGAGTGGCTAGAGCTTAAAATGACAGAAATACGGAGCGGACTGAAAAGACGTGACACAGGAATGAGTGATTATTTACCTACTAGAGGGGGCACACCTTAGCCAAGTGTTTGTTTTAGTAACAGAGGCCGCTCTCTGTTTTCCTCAGCCCTATTAATAATTCAGCGGTGGTGCCCCAGCTGACCAGAGGCCAGCTGTTCCACCTGGCTGAGCCCGAGCCGAGGATGCTGCATCTGTTATTCTGCCACTTAGCTTCAAACTGCCAGACACCAATCTGTGATGGATGCTCCCTGGTTTAGGTTTGTTAAGCTGTTTAATGTTGTTATCACTTCCTGAGCACTCCTCAGGTGCACACACACTCCGCCTCATTCTGCTTCTTCCTGGTAAACACATCCGATACGACTCACTGTGACTCCTGACTGAGCAGGGCGCTGATAACCAGAGTCAAACAGAGGTATACCGCAGCAGCACACCCACGCTATGGGGCGTGCGCAAGCGTCAGCCATAAAGGAAAGATGCCATCGAAGCTGTGTGTTGCCTCAGTGTCATTTCCTGATCCTGGAACGCCGCGGGGCCTGTGTAGGAACCCAGGAAACTTTACTCAGGGCAAGCAGACCTATAGTGTAGCAAACAGCCCGTCAATTATTAACAGCCCAGTGCTCTCATTCCCCCGGCGTAACCATAGCACCCAGCAGACTGAAACTCAGCCAACAGCCTTGGACCTGCTGTGGGAAAGAAGTTAACCAAGACACACACATACCACTGACAGTGGGAGCAAGTGGACCTGTTTGACTTTATGAACCCGTCAGAGAGGAAATAACTGAGGATACAGATCATTATTTTGGAGTGGCAGACACATGACGAATCAGTTGGAGGCAGAGGAATGTCGATTCATCACCACCTTTTTTAAATTTTGTGAACTGAATACTTTTCTGTGGCGTCTCTCTGTGGATTGTTTGTGTTTTGGGGGCTTCATCAGTGCCCGTGTGTGGCAGAGGCACAGACTACATGGTCAGACTACAGTGACTGAGGTAGTCAGCAGGTGTTTTTCTTTTTAATTGGAAGAAGTCAACAGCAGTGTTATCACCATGAATCTGACGCAGCGAATGAAACTACTGAAGCACTTTGGCTCTATGCCCCCGGAGCCTCCACCTCCGCTGCTGGTGGTGCCTGTAAGTGGATGGATAGTGCTGTAGCATTAACCTCTATTCAACCTCTGAATGTTAGCCAGTGCTTTCTGTGCTGTTGTGTCTCTTAATTTATTGGTAGTGCAATAAATCAGTTTGCATTTACTCTTCTGAGTTACAGTAACAGCTGCAGTGATGATAAAGTCAGTGTATCTTAAACTTTGTCACTCCCCACAGATCATTCGGCAAGTGCATCATTATAAATGATCTTTACTTTTAATTTTAGTTAAGATCCATACGTTTCAGCTGATGTACTCCTGAGACAAGTCGTTAATTAATCAGCATAAGTACAGAAAGGCACTGTTTTATATACGTAAAACTACTAAATCTTTGCTGGTTACAGCTTCAGAAATGCTGTTAACGCATTGATATTTCATTACAAAAGATTATAGTGTGATATCATTGAGTTCAAAGAATCTGATGATGATGTATCTTCGTTTTTAAGTGGGGCGGTATGAGGTACTTATCCATAGTCAGTGTACTATGGACAGTAGATGTCAGTCGGATCGCCCCCAGTTTGGAGAAGCAGGCAGGAGTACCGCCACAGAAACTAAGGAATGTACCGCTGTGGATGGGGGCAGCATCACAATGTGTTTTAACCACCCAAAAAAGTTAATATCAGTTTAAGTGTACGCAATATTGAGATTAATTTCACCGCCTTAACTTGTCAGACAGCCTTTCCGATGGGGAACTGAAGCCATTATAGAAGCTCCCTTCAAAGTCAGACTCCATTGACAAAATACGGACAGAATACGGGAGTTGCAGGTTCACTGCTGGCTCAATCTGTTAGTTTGTGTGTGTTATTGTGTGACTCTGGTGAATACAAACTAACACTTTAATGCTTTTAAACCTGAATCGATGTCTGTTTTCTTGTGCTGCGTTGAGACGTCTTTCAAAAGCATTTAAACCTCTTAATGTTCAACAAATTGGTTTGACGTCTTTTTGCATTTTTGGGGGGGGTCATCAGATTATTATTTTTTTTACTCTTCTTTTTTTTTGCTTATTTTCAGGTAATTTTCTTTAACTTTTTACTTATTATTAGGGCTGTTTCTTGTTAAATTCCTTGTTTTCGTCATCCCATGTTTTTTGAAAGAAATCAAGCCCTCTAGCTTAGGTCTTAAAGGGTTGAAAGACCAAAGACAAACAAAAACACAAACAAACTAACAGGTGGAGGCACCAGTAAAACAGCAACTCTGTGTTCTGCAAAATAAAGTTACTGTTTCTGTCAGTGGAGTCTGGTGGCTTTGAAGACAACATACATAGATCTAAGTGCTTTAATCAGCCATTGAAAAGAGCTGTCTGAGAGCATCGTACAGGGTTGAAAAATATTCTAAAGCTAGTGTACACTTAAACTGCTTTCATTTTTGTAGGTGGCTAAAATACGTTTTGCTGCTGCCCCCATCCACAGCAGTACATTGCTTAGCTTCCGAGGCAGTACTCCTGTCTGCTTCTCCAAATAGGAGGCATGTCGGCTGACGTCTTCTGTAGGTAATACACTGGCTATGTCTAAGTACCTCATACAAAACCCAACTTCAAAACATCTAAATTATTTCTTTAAGCTTTAAAAAAGGTACAGTATACATTTTAAGTATGTACAGCAGTCATTGCATATCTGCCAACGTATACACTGATAACAGAAGAACAAGCTATCTGCCATGAACCTGGCCCACCCATCTGTCCACCTCATCGTAAATACTCCCGTTCTTGGCTGCTTATCAATGCTAAGATTAATGATTGTCATTACGTTACATTTTATTGACTGACAGAAAATGCATATAATTTGCAGGCTTGATAATTCGGCTTGATGGATGGCAAGGGAAGGTGTTTACAGTTTTGCATGAGACGTGAGTTTTGCATTGCAAAATTCAGTATAACGTCAGTCGATGGTTGGCATAAGCAGAGGCAGGAAAAAATGTGGTTCAGTGGGTCAGCAGCTGATCGAATCTGCCTGTTGCTTCTTGTATTTCTAATACCAACATCTGAACCTGGCTCACATTCATCGCTGCAGACTCGTCTTTCTGAGATTACACTACCTGTCACATTTAAGATACTTCGCTGCTGTGATATCTGTGAATGGGGGTTTTTGTATACAGCAGTGCACTTCCACCTTAAGACCGCGTGTGTTAAAGGGCACTGCAGAGTGACTGTGAGAGTGGGCAAAGGTTGGGTGGGGGAGGAGCGCTCCAGGTGAGGTCGCTCCTACATGTTTCTTTCCTCTCTCCCTGCTGAGAGACAGAAACACCACAGCTGGTCGCATTACAAACAGTTTCACCAGGAGGAGATCAGGTTTCTTCTGGACAGCAGCCACCATCCTTACAGAGCTGATCTGAGGTGGAAGTAACTGGAGTTGGGATCTGTGATTTGTGTTTTTGCTTCTGCTGTTGCCATATGGAATATAAAGAGCTGGCTGTTCACTGAGCACCAGAGGCCGCAGGTGTTTTGTTGAGCTTAGACATCCCAGTGGGAAATGGAAGTAAGGTTCAAAGACCATGTGGTAAGTGGAGAGGGAGGAACACAAAGCTTTAATGGTCTCACGGTATAGCAAAGGCTCAAAGTACTTAAAGCGTCGCTGTTAGAAATGAACAAGGGACGTGAATCGTTACTGATATGTACAAACCTCCAGCTAAATGTTCCCCAGAGTGGACAAGATGAATGTGAAGGTGCTGGAGTGACAGGACAGGTCATGGTCTTACACCAGGCCCACATCAGTGGACTTTCAATTACCTGATCTATCCCGACCTTTCTTACCTTTCTGACTAATTTTTATCGGAGATTTTGCAGTTCAACAATATAGTCAGAGGACTCAGTTTATGACAGTGTGATTCATGTCTGTGACTGAGATAAATGATTGTCAGTGCTGACAGTAATTGCTCTTTGTTTTTGGAAATCAAAACATGATAGCTGACCGATAGCTCGGCTTGTCACGACAGCTTCTTTTGTTGGACGATATATTGCCCCAGAAACAATTGTATAAATAATGTGATGGTCATTTTAATTATTTAATGCCACTGATGTAATGATTAACATTATGGTGTAATAATATTGCAAGTGCAGCCTTTCAAGGAGCAATGAACTTTTAATTCTGTGGGTAATTACAGCAAAACATGCCTCGGCAATGTGTTTTTTTGCGTTTATTTGACTTGGGTGCTGCACCTAAAGGTCCTACAGGTCCTTAAAGAGTCTTAAAATGTCTTAAATTTAATGTTACAACAATAAGGCCTTACATTTGTGAAGTCTTTACTGCTACAAACATTTTTATCTCATTTCATTTATCCATTTTTAATGTCTTTTTGTGAAAACGAGTGAACCCTGTCTAGTTAAAAGTCCACATTTCTAATGTTACTGATCTTTGTACAACTATAATACTGTCACTTTACTTCATACTCGCACTTACCTGTTGGCAAACTCACTGACCATAAAAATACATAACACTTACCTTTTGAACAAGACCATATATATGCATCCTGCCTGCAGTGCTTACCTGAGATGCCTAAATAACTAAAACATGATTTGTTTGAAAGACTCTGTCCTAAATTTTGTTAAAAAGTGTCTTCAACATGTCTTAAAAAGCATTAAATTTAACTGTCTGATACATGTGGACACCCTGTTATAGTGGTTGGGAAACTCCTGCTGTTTATTCTGGCACACTTTGTCTGAAATTTTGGTCGTTTGGTCGTTTTTTTAGTACTGATCTCAGTCTGTGAACCTTTTTTGTGTCTGTCCAGCTCAGTTGAATTAGTGGGCGGGTATTTCTCCTGCCATCCTTTCTTGTTTGTCTAAAATTTTGGTGACATTCTGTTGTAAACAAACATGGATGTAAACACAAGTGTGAAATCACATGATATGTGGACATGAACTTCAGTGAGTCAACAACATAATTATCATGACATGCCTTCTGACAGCACGTCTACTGTTTGCATGTTTCCTTCTTTACCTGTAGTGGCGGATTAATATTGAATACAGCAGTAGTTGCAACAGCATTTGGACAAAATGTCCTCTTCAGTTTTCTCTGTCGGGCTCTGAAGCTGTTTGACAGACATGTTTGCTCTTTTCTTATCATCTGACTCAGTTATTACCTCTGGCTTATGATCTTTTTCTGAATCATTTACTCTGGTTGGTCCATTGATCACCACAGCTTCAAAGACTCTGCAAACAAGCTGCCGTTTGACAGATGTGTGTTTCTACTCCAGCTTTTCCACCGCTCCACAGTTGTGAGCTCTGTGTCTTGGTTTTCCCACAACAACCTGTGCTCCATAGCTGTAACTATCTGCAGTGAAACTACAATATCAAACATTAACCCCATTAGGTTTCAGTGTCACTTTAGATTAAGAAAATCCTCAGCTAGCTATTATTTGGGCGATCAGGTCAGTGGCTGTGTTTTCTTTCCCCCCTCGGGTAGATGATTAACGTGGACAAACAAACGGCCCACTGTTCACAGGTCACACACTGTACACCTGCGCTCGTGGTTACCTCCACCAGCGAGTCTGAGATTTTTGTGGTGATCATATGTGAGATTCCTCCTCCGTCATGATTTGTGTTTTCTGTTGAACTGAGATTGACTTCAGGATCAGTGAATTCATGGTGTATTTTTCGTCAGCTTGGGTGTGACACGACGTTGGATATGAGTCTGTTAATGTTGCAGTGCTGGTGTTGCGACACGTCACTGCCTTGTACGGGTTGTGTGACCTGCATATTCTACCTGAGTGTTTGAACAAACTCCAAACTGTTTTTATCACCTGACTACAACTGCATATCTCTGTGTCCCTGACTAGAGTAGCTGGCTTTACCCGTTCGCACTGCAACTGTTTCACTCTTTGAAATACAGTCAACGGCCAGCCCGCGCTTTGCTGTAGTTTTGAAAAGAGCCAGTTTGTGGAAAGTGATAAACATGAGAGGCATGTTGTCATGTTAGTGCAGCGAGTAAAAATCTGTTAGAGTTTGGTGTGATAGTTAGTGTATTAAACCAATAGACTGTAGCTACATAGCTACCGTAACGTCACCCTTGGTATGTAGATTCACGTTTTGAAGCCTCCAGTCTGGCATTTCAGTTGTCGCTATCCTGTTTTTTTGGTGCCAGAAGTGACCATATTTGGATGACAGGGTGGAGCTGTGGAGGAGCGAGAATGGATCTGACTCACGCCTGGCAAACAGCCTTTCACTCAAGCAGCCCTGCCCTTGAATATGCGTAACTTAAGGCCTTAATAAAATGTAAAAGGGGGAGTTATAGAAAAATTCACCCTCTGTACAGTGGTCATGGATGTTGAAATTAAGTGCAGGGCCCAAAACTACTTTTGTACCAGGTTGGAAACATGTTAATTTCTGGGGTAAAGTTGGGCCTTTTAACATGGGAGTCTATGGGGAGCTACTCTGTTATGGAGCCAGCCTCCAGTGGCCATTAAATGAACTGCAGTTTTTGGCACTTTCGTGTTAGCTTCATTTTTCAGCCCTGGCAGTTACTGCTTGGTTTCTCCTCCTGAACAGAAATGTGGGCTTTTCTTTCAGGCCTGCATCTCTGCCCCAAAGCCTTTTAAAGTTTTGGCAGTTTGGTTTGTGTACAGCGTATCCATGACGACCGTAAACAGGCAAGAAGCCATGTGGCTTCATTTGCAGCCTCTGAGGTTGCTGCTTAATTTAAACCCTTGTTGATGTTGTCGTTGTTGTCGTTGTTGTTGTTGTTGTTGTTGTTGTTGTTTTTGTTTTTTTGGACAGTTTCAAGACAATTTTTTTTTTGGCAAAGGTTTGTTTTTATTAACAGATGCTCAAATTACAGTGCAGGAGCAGTCCCAAAAATGTGTCAGGTTTCTATTCATGCATTTTAAAATATTATTTGAAAAAGAAAAGGTAAAAGGACAAAGATACTTACCCAAAAACATAAGAAAAAAGGCAAAAAACAAACCAAACAAAAGAATTAAGTAAAAGGATACTGTTCCTCATATATATATTTACAGAGAGGATGTACTGGAACTAAACCGTAGGGACATTTTGACGTACAAACATTAATTAATAAATTTACAAATGGATCAGAAATTATCATAGTTAACTGTCGATTCATTTGTGAAATGTTTCTTGATTTATCGATCAGTTGATTGGTTCTTGAAACATCAGATAATGGTGAAAAAATATCGATCATTGTTTCCCAAAGCTCAGTGACATCCTCAAATGTCTTGTTTTGTCTACAACACAAAAATATTCAGTTTACTGTCACAGACAAGCAAACAAACCAGAAAATACTCACATTTAAGATGCTGGAATCAGAGAATTTTGATACATATATTTTTAAATTACTCAAACAGGTTAATAGATTTATTTACTTTTCAATTACTCATTCAATTCCAACTCCGGCCCTTTGCTGCATGTCAACCCCTCTCTCTTCCCATTTCACACGAGACATTCCTATCTAACAAATGGAAAAAAAAGAATGAAGGCATAAACAACCCACAGAGATTTTAAAGTCTTTGATTAAACAGCACGTCTAGTTTCTTTATTGCTCCCAGATCACCAGTGTCTTTTTAGAAACTACCTGTGGTTTTGAAAACGATATCAGCCTTCAAAGCAAGTGCAGGACTGAGAACTTGACTGTCTACAGTGGCTCTACTGTTTCAGCCTCCAGGGCCGAGTGATCTGACAGACTGTTTACAGTCAAGAGCCAGATATAGAAATGTGCTGTGTAGATCAGGCACAATGTGTCTGTGTCACTGCAGGAGGACATATGTTTGTCTCTAGAGCTGCCACAATTTATAGTCAGTCAATAAGGATAATTGGCAACTGTTTTGACAACTTTTAAAATGTGAAACATTTTCCGGTCCTAGCGTCTCAAATATTAAAGGAATATTTCACCCATAAATGGAATATTTGTATATCAATTACTCACCTAATGTTGCCTTAAATTCATGAAGAGAGCTATGTTTTCCTGCACGTCTCCACAGTGAACAAAGAATCCAAAAAGTGAGAAAATCCATTTACAAAC
>JAPZEB010000021.1:25908350-25920829 GCA_029783705.1 Chaetodon striatus
ACACATAGAGACAGACAACCATTCACACTCACATTCACACCTACGGCCAATTTAGAGTCACCAATTAACCTGCATGTGTTTGGACTGTGGGAGGAAGCTGGAGTACCCGAGGAAAACCCACGCTGACACGAGGAGAACATGCAGACTCCGCACAGAAGTGCACCTAAAATGTACTTATTTAATGAGGGATAAACAAACAGAAACAAATGTGTTTCAGCAACTGCTGAGACGCATTTGTTACTGTTTGTTTTGGATCCTTGCCTCAATCATGCACCCGATACTTTGTTCAAGATTGTAGTTGTGCACGTTGCTATGTTTTCGCCATATCTTTTTCCGCCATAGCATCACTTACCACCGCCAAGTTCAAACTGAACTGTTGAAAAACTGCAGCAAGCACTTTGCACTTGACTTGACTGGAGGAGTTTTCTGTGATTGGACACAGTGTACGGTCTGTCACATTTTAGACTATGAGGAATCCAAATCATTTTAATTAGCTGAGGGCTCGACTGGAAAAATCAGATATTTAGAAAACGTTTGATTTAGTTTTAACTGTGTCAGTTTGATTTACATGTGTAGCTGCAACACAGAGTCATTTGTTGTCTTATGTTCGCGGTGACTTTATTGTTTCCTGTGGTGTTTAACAGCCAATCAAAGTGCTCGATGCAAAGTGCTGCACAAAGAAGACAAAGACTGACTGATTTTATAGGTTTTTTAAGAAAAGATAGTGACCCACTGACTTCAAAGTAGTCCTGAGCGATATGGAGAAAATCCAACATGGCATTTCTGACCAAATACCTCAATATTGATAGTACGATGATATTGTAGGGTTGACCATTGGTGCTTTCACAAGTATCTACTCAATGGCATTTTTGATAAATAATCATGAGTAATGTGGATATAATGACAAAGTGGATAAGGACAAATAAAAGAACAGTCAGGTGAGTTCACAGAATAACATAACTTTACTGCAACACAGCCAACACTTACAATATTACAATATCCAAACTCTAAGATGACATCTAGTGTCACCTATCTCTCAGTCACAGCTTACCGGCTCCAAACCGTAGTTGGGAACACGCTGGTTATCAACATTAATTTAGCTCTGCAGAAGGAAGGATGGCGAGGCGTTTGGGTGCTGTTCACAACAATGGCTTTATTACAGTGTCAAAACAACATACACGGCCTTCTCATTAGCTTGAACAGTGGCTCTGAGCTTATCTTGACACTCTACTGTTAACATCACTCTTTGCTGCCTGCCATCGTCACCATGACACTCAGAGAGAGCTGCTTCCCTCCATACACACAATAAAGTACACATCACACCCTCACAGGTTACCCACAAGGCCACTGGCCTAAAGAACAAATACCTGAAATGTACTTTGTTATCGCGATCCCGTCTAACACACAGTCAGTATTTATGTAAAAAGTACACACCAGTTTCCTCGATCAGATATCACTGTACCCGAGGTGATTTCCACTCCAACTTCACAGTGGAAGAAGAAGAAAAAATTCTGTTGATGACGAGTCTTAGTGTGTGTTTGTCAGTAATGTATCATCTTTGTGTTGTGCAGTCGATGGAGAACTTGTACGCTGCAACAGGCCAGGGAGCGGACGGGGGACAGTTCAGGAGCGACCTCCAGGACATGGGTAGGACAATCGGACACTGACGCTCTGACCTCTCTCAGTCCGTCATGGCTGCTGTTTGTGATGCTTCTACACCTCTGTCCTTTCACTCGTGCTCATTTTATCTTGTGAAAATGCTGCTTTGCCATGATATTTTCATGGCTGTGTACTCTATGTCATGTATTTACATTGTTCACACACTGGATGTCAGGTATGTCTCCCCCTGCTGACATAAAAACTGCGGTACATCAATGTGCTTCAGAGCTTCATAAAACTCAGTCTATCACAGAGAATCAAAGAAAAAAGTATGAAGAACTACGAAATCAGCCACACTGAGTTAAAGACAGCAGTGACAAAGTCATCACCAACATAAAACACAGGAAGCTGGAGATCGTCACTTCAGCTCTGAGTCTTCACACCTCGGCTGCAGACTTTATGCCACTCATAAATCAGCAAAAAACACTTTGTGTTGTCACAGCAACGAACTGTGCTTGTTGCTGCGCAATGACCTCTGTTTGTGTGTTGATGTGTAGGCAGAGCTGAGGAAGTGGATGTGATCCTCCAGCACAGCGAGGGAGGGGTGGACTCCGCTCTGCTCTATGCCAAAACCATTTCCAAGTACATGAAGGACCTGATAAGCTACGTGGAGAAGAGGACTTCACTGGGTGAGTGGGAGTGAAAAAGGTTTAGTCTGTCTGGGGAGTAATCAAATTGTTAGGCTAAAACTATTGTTTTCACGTTCTGTCAATTATTTACAATAATCAGTTAGTTGTTTGGTTATAAAATGTCAGAACATGATGAAAAATGTCAAAGTTGTTTTCTTAAGCCCCCGATTACGTCCTCATGTGTTTTGTTTTGTCCACGATCCAAAGATGTTCAGTGTACTGTCATAGAGGAGCAAAGAAACCAGAAAATAATCACATTTAAGAAGCTGGACTCAGAGACTTTTTCTTTTCTTTAACCAATTGATTGTCAAATTAGTTGTTTATTAATTTAATTTTTTACAGCTAATTGATTAATTCTTGAAGCTCTTGAAAAAAATGTTAATCAACAGGAAATACTGTATATTAATGATGTTAATTTGTTTTGGATATTTTACAAACACCACCAATGACCAGATAAAATTATAATAGCAATGACTAATGGGGAGAAAATAATAAAATAAAATAAGATCAAATAAGATTAAATTAAATTAAATTAAATTAAATTAAATTAAATTAAATTAAATTATATTGATGATGATAATAACAATAATAATAATAATAATGATAACAAAAACAACAGAAAAACAAAAACAATAATTGTTGTTGTTGCTACATGAAATAATATCAACAAATAAAAAAGAAAATTGGTCAGTGGAACTGGTTCATTTCATCATAGAGTCAGAGCAGATGTGAGCAGGCAGGTTGATGGTAAGAGATCCATAAGAGGTTCTCAGGAAAACGTCGCCCTAATTTTTTAATATGTAAGTGTGTTGTTCTAGTTGTAGTGTTTGAACAGATTAAATGCTGGGGGTCTTTGCTGCTTCCAGCTGAGCAAAACACACCTTTTGGCTATATTTGATATTATGCTGATCCTCTTTGCAGACATGGGGTCTAGCGTCTTGTTCAGCTCCGTACCAAAGAGGTGCCGCACTAGAGAAATGTCAGATAGAATACTCCAGACCTGAACAGTCAGATCTGATGTTGTGTTTAATGCAGCCTCTACAATGTGAAGATTTGCTGTCTAAACCCTGTTGGATACCATTGCAAATATAATGAGCTTGGGTTACGTGACTGTATCAGGAATAAACTATAACACAGGTCTGGGCTTCAGAAACTTGTGATGATTGTAATTCTGTTGACACTGTACAAGCTAATTGATAAACTGTGAATGGATACAGATTGATCAGTGATTGGAGATCATCAGTGGCTGCAGCCAGGTTAAATAAACCTCTGTTTAAACATATTGTCCTCTTTTCCTGTTTGACCAGAAACTGAGTTCGCCAAAGGCCTCCAGAGATTATACCAGTCCTGCAAACACAGCATAACACACGTAAGCCTCATTTATTTTATTTCTGAATATCTCTCACTGGTCACCTGTGATGCTGAATGTTAACAACGAGGATACTCTTAAAGCAATATGACATTTTGTCCCTGTTTGTGTTTGATACTGAACCGTCTCTGTCCATGTTTGTGTTTGCTCCCTCCAGCCCCAGATGCCGCTCTTCTCCATCTACTCTCTGGCTCTGGAGCAGGACCAGGAGCAGAGTGTGGGGCTGCAGCAGGCCAGCAACACGCTGCACAGCCAGACCTTCATCCAGGTAAACTTCACTCAAGTTCATTGTACAAGTAACACTTGTTGAATCACCCTGCGATGGTTGCTCAATCTGCCATCAACAGTGGAGTGTTTCTACCTCTGTGCACGTTGTGTTGATCTGTGTGTGCGCTCTGTGCAGCCTCTGATGCAGCGTAAACAGGAGCACGAAAAGAGACGGAAGGAAATCAAGGAACACTGGATTAGAGCAAAGAGAAAACTGGTACGACCTATTTTGCATATGTGAGCACACGTTAGCAGGAGACTGTTGTATTTATCTCGAAGTACCAGAAAGAAGTTTTAAGGAACAAACGTCATTTGTCTTTGTTTAGATGGAGTGCGAGGTGAACCTGCGGAAAGCCAAGCAGGCCTACATGGTTCGCTGTGAGGAGTACGAAAAGGCCAAAACAGCAGCCTGCCGAGCCGAGGAAGAGGGAGGGGGATCTACAGCAAAGTCTGTGGAGAAGAAGAAACGATTAGAGGAGGAGGCTCGCAACAAGGTTCTTAAGAAAGACTTGACTTTATGACTGCGTCTGTTGTTTCAGAGCTGTAGCACCATGAATTTAAAGATGATTTGCATGTTGTAATTTTTCAGTGATGCGGTTTGTGTGTAACCAAATGATTTTCAGCCACAGTTTGACATGCACTCTTCTTCTATCTGTGTTCTCATCTGCAAGATTAAAACAGAACATAGGAAGTAAATTTAAAAAAAAATGTGTGTGTTTGTGTGTGTGCAGTCAGACGAGGCGGAGGCCACGTACCGGACGTGTATCGCAGATGCCACCACTCAGCAGCTGGAGCTGGAGCACTCAAAGGTCACAGTGCTGAGACAACTGCAGGACGTCATCAAGCAGAGCGACCAGACCCTCCGCTCGGTCAGAACGAACACACACACACACACACACAAACCTCACTGTTACAAAATAGTTTCAGGTGCTTTTCTTAATGTGCCAGGTTTTGTGCTTTTAAAAAAATGAAAAATCTGAACTCTTTCCTTTTGTTGTAACTCTCTCCCTCCACCAGGCGACCATCTCGTACTACCAGCTCATGCACATGCAGACGGTAGCGTTGCCGGTTCACTATCAGACTCTGTGTGAGAGCAGTAAGCTGTATGACCCGGGCCAGCAGTACGCCGCTCATGTTCGAGACCTGCAGCTGCCAGAACAGCCGAATGTACAATACACATTTGAGAACTACTGTCCCTCCAGCTCATCGTCCCAGTAAGAGCCACAGTTATCCTTAAACCTTAAACCTTAAAGAAAAAGTTCTCATTTACTTTAATACTGAGAGATGAGAAGATTTGATATCACCCTCACGAAGATCCATGATACAATATTATCACAATACTTAAGTCGTGATACAGTATTATTGTGATTTTAAATATGTTGCAATACGCTGAATATTGGGATAAAATATACTGCCATATATTACCTTTTTTCAAGTGTAAATTGTGTCCCCAAAGGAAAACTTTATCTCTGTTTTCAGTTTTCAGTCTGTTCATCAAAATCATCATGTGCAGCAAAATGCATCTAATGGACTGAAAAATCAATTGATTATATTATTCTAGCAGGCTACCAAAAGTTCAGTTTGTATTTATGTTTTGTATTGATAATTTATATGATTAAAAAAATCTATCCTTGGCATTTTCCCCCACCATAACTCCTAACATTTGTGCAGTAACTGGGAAGCTGCAGCTAGATAGTTTAGCTTAGCACAAGGACTGGAAACGGGGAAGTGGCGAGCCTAGCTCTGTCCAAAGGTAACTAAACCTCCAGCACATAACCTACATAAAACCACACCTGTTTTTTTCCACTCTGGTTTTTGTACAGATTAAACAAACGAGATATAGCTAGGTGTTGCCCCCATTTCCAGAGCAGGTATCGCTGCGGCTGGAGTAGCCATGTGACCCACCCACCAGCCCCCTTTACCCCTCGATCTAGAAATGGAAGCACTGAAAATACTAATTTAGCTAGCTATGAAGGGTTAATGTAAAAGACAGGCGGTTAAGGTCAGGGTTAAGGTAAGGGTAAGGGTTACATGTGGTTACTTATAAGGTGAATCACATCTTCTTTTACAATGACTGAAGTAAGTTAATTAAGTGGATTATTGTTAGTTTGGTATCATATTTATTCACTACAATGTCGAGTTGTAGCAGGATTCAAATAACCGTTGCGTAGGTGAGTTTGTCTTGTCTTTGTCTTGCAGCTATACATATACAATGTGTATAGCTATACATTTCATATTTACTTTACAAACAGAGTGGAATTAATATTCTCAAGTAACTCGACAAACAGCTAATTTGTGTTTCTCCAATTGTCCTTTTAACAACTTTGGATTACAAAAAAAATTATAATAAATTTGTCTAATAATGCCACATTGCAGCCATGGCCACAGACCGAGGAATGACAGTTTCAACACGGAGCAGACGAGCCACGCAGACAGTCCTGCCACCAGTGTGGACACAACAGCCGCAGACAACAGAGAGGCAGAGGCTCAGCGCAAGAGTAAGTGATGCCTGCTGCTGCTGCAGGTGTTAGTGAGCTGCAGTTTTATAAAGATGATTATTATTATGAAGACATTTAGCCTGTTTTTATCTGTGCTTTATTTGCTCATTCATCCTATTCATCCTTTAAAAGTAAATAACAGTTGACAACATGGCTCTATTGTCCCGTGTAAACTCATTATTCTGACTTGGACTAAACACATATTCTTGTCTCTTTGTTATCCTCAGGGCAGGGCCACAAGTCCTGGGGTTCAACAGTGAGTGACGACAGTGTGGGAGGAGAGGGAGGCCTCGAGTCTCCTACTGCCAGCACAAGTGAGTGACAGACTGACAGAAACAGACACAAGAATATCTCATTTATAAATAACCATAATAGAGAGTCTCATCTTTTTTCCCTTAAGCGCACAGAGTGTGTGTGTGTGTGCTGTGTGTTCATGCTTAATTCGGTTCCTCTAACACTTCTTTCTTCTTCCCAGCATGTGTGAGTGTTTCTGTGTGTGAGATAATACTTTAACTGTGTACTTATTGTAGGTGACATCAGTAAAATTGCTCGGACGTCATCCACTGGAACAATGTCGTCCAATGAGGACGCAGATGAGAAAGACGGGAATGTGAACTCATTTGAAACTCCAAGTAAGAGTCACAGTTTGTAGTCACTGTTGATGTGATGATTGGATGACATGACCAGACTGAGAGGAAAACAAAAAATGCTTGACATGTGTCCTAATATTATTCTTCCTCAGTCTTGGCTCTCTGAAGTGTGTATGACATGTGTCTCTGTCTCCAGATATGAACGGCATGGATCCCGATGTGGTGGTGTCCACACGACCTTTCCGTAACGTCGGCCTGTCTAAAGCAGCCAGGACCCACAAACTGAGGAAGCTACGGACCCCTGCAAAGTGCCGCGAGTGCGACAGCTACGTTTACTTTCAGGGGGCCGAGTGCGAGGAGGTGAGGCCTTCATCTTGTCTTCCTAACAGTGCACAGAGAGACTCAGGATACGAATGCGCATAGATAATCGGACCAGGTTCATGAGGTCGTGACCTTCTTCTCTGTCCTTAGTGTTTCCTGCCGTGTCACAAGCGCTGTCTGGAGACTCTGGCCATCCAGTGCGGCCATAAGAAGCTGCAGGGCCGCCTGCAGCTGTTTGGCAGGGACTTCTCTCAGGTAGCCAGCTGCGCCAGCGACGGCATCCCCTTCATCATCACCAAGTGTATCTCCGAGATAGAGAGACGGGCGCTCAAGATGAAGGTGAGAAAGTGACTGTGTGTGAATGGGAGTGCTGGGTGTCTGAGTCTGTGCTGCAGAGGTATTAAACTGTCCGCTTCCTCCTCGCAGGGCATCTACAGGGTGAACGGGGTGAAGACTCGTGTGGAGAAGCTGTGTCAGGCCTTTGAGAACGGCAAGGAGCTGGTGGAGCTGTCCCAGTGTTCACCACATGACATCAGCAACGTCCTCAAGCTTTACCTCAGACAGGTACACACAGAGCACATTAAAGACTGAAACACAGCGGTCATAAAGGTGCAGTGTTATTTTCTTTACTAACATTTGTGCTTATGTAGTCCTGTCCTTGAGTCAAGAGCTCAAGGTGATACTGTCACCGCAATAGTCATAGAGACGGTCATTGTACTGTGAAACTCTCATACTATTGCAGTGTATTGTAGTGTGTTTAAGAATCCGTCATTTAATTATCTGATTGAATAAAATTACTCAAAATAAAAACTGCACTATAGCCAACAGCATGTGTCTGTTGCTCCTCCATGCTCCATACAAGTGTTGTGTGTTCAAGCTCCTCTAACACTTCTTCCTGTGTCCGTCACCCTCAGCTGCCAGAGCCCATCATGCCGTTCCGCCTGTACAACTGTCTGATGGGTTTGGCGAAGGAGAGTCTGCAGAGCGAAGCAGACACACCAGAGGGAGAAGAGGCCGAGTCCAGTCCAGCAGCGGGTAAGGGGCTGGTGGATCTGGGCCCTGACACCGAACCCGAGGTCCTGGTCCTGGTGGAGAAGCTGAAGGAGGTTCTGAAGGAGCTGCCCAAGGCTAACATCGCCACACTGCGCTACATTATTCGCCACCTGCGGAGGTCAGTAACTAAAAAAAAAACAGCAGGAACACAAAAGACCAGGCTCTCTTATTTAATCCTGATCCTTCACTATCTCCCTCCCTCCCTTCAGGATTGCAGAGTTAGAGGACGACAACAAGATGAGTCCCAGTAACCTGGGTATTGTGTTCGGTCCCTCCCTGATGCGTCCTCGTCCGACCGGGGCCACGATATCCCTGTCCTCTCTGGTTGATTACCCGCACCAAGCCCGCATCGTAGAGGCCCTCATTGTCTTCTATTCATCTATCTTCCAGTCCAAAACCTCTCAGTCCCACAAAACCAGTCGCTCTGCTTCCTCCTCCACCCAGCAGGTACGACTCCCCATGTGAATGCTAAGTGCAGCCTCACACAGCTGCTAGCATGGCTATTGACCTTTTAATCTAGTAACAAATACACACTTACAACCACTAAGTAGAAGTCTTATAAAAGTCTTGCTTGTTTTATGAGAAGTTTAAGAGACCGTGGACCCTTAGGAGTCCTCATGTAGCAAATGTCAGTTCACCACGGAGACATTTTACTCTAAAAAATGAAACATGGTCTTACAGAAAAGCTGCCAATAATTTATGAGCATGAACAAAACCTGGTGGATCTCATCCTGATGAGCTAAAAAACAAACTCTAAAATGTCAGCACATCCATCTGCTCTTCCAGAGTTATGACCTGCGGTCATTTGAATCATTTGACTACAGCTCTTCCCTCCTGGTTTGCATGTTTTGATATGCTGTCTGCAATAAAAAAACAAAGAGCCACAAAAACACTGTCACGTTGTTTTTCTTGACAACAATCTCTTCATTTCCTCCCCCTCCTGGTTCAGGGGAGTATTGCAGATGAGAAGATTGGGGGCTCCGCTGATGGGGAGGATGATGGAGGCAGAGAGGAGCCAAACAAACCAGAGTCTGACAAGATGGAGGAGGGATGTGGTGAGTTTGTATAAAGCCGAGGTTGTATAATACTGACGTTAATGTAAATGAACTAACTTCCTCTTTTAAGAGCGTAAGTCAAAAAAGTTCATTCATGTTCCTGTAATTCCCAGTGGCTTTATGGTATTTAAAAGTACAGTAGTAGTACACATGTATCACTTCGAAAAATGTCTCCAAGATTTGACCTTAAAGGGACAGTTCACCACAAAATCAAAACTACATATTTTTCCTCTTACCTGTGGTGCTGTTTGTCAATTATATGTTTTGTGTAAGTCGCCAAGTGTTGAAGATATGAGCCATAGAGATGTTTGCCTTCTCTGTAATATGATGGAACTAGATGAAACTCAGATTGTGGTGCTCAAGGCACCAAAAAAAATACATTAAAAAAACTCAACAGCTATGTCTCTTTCCAGTAATCATGACCAGGACCAGCACCACTGAGCTAGCTAACATTACAGCTCAGTCAAGGACAACGCAACTGATGTTTACATTAGCATGAACCTCTCGTCCATGAGTAGATGCACGCCTCCTTCTGCGCGGTGATACAGTCGGCAAGTGTAGTTAGGAGAAAGAAAATAGTTCCTACATGAAATTGGTCTATTCTGCTTTTATTGAGTCTGTTCTTTCTTTCAACGTCTGTTGGTTTGGTAATCTGAGCCTTACAAACGAGTTGGAAAAAGTGGTCAAGTTGTGCTGTAAGATAACTGGTGTTACTTTTAATAAACCTACAGCATCTGTATGAAGAGAGGGTCACTCTAAAGCTCTGTCTATTGTCTCAGACTCTCAACATCTCCTCCATGTTGAGTTTTACCTTACCTTGCCTTACCTTACCTTAATTCAAGGTGTGCTACTATGTTTATTTTCTTATGTAGGCTGAGAATGCAGTCAGACAGGGACAGACAGGGAAAGACGGGGCAGACAGGGACAGACAGGGACATCATATGCTAACACTGAATGTGTCATTCTCTTCTGCAAATTCTGATTTAATACTTCTCCACTCTCAAAACTCCTTTGATTTTATTCTTTCTTACGTCACTCTTAGCATGTAAAAAACACAGTGTATACATTGTCCACAAAAGTACAGTACAAATTACATCCTGTATTGATTCAGTAAGGAACAGTGTGTTTTGGGTTTTTATAGGGAACAATCCGGTATTAAAGTTGTACAGTACAGGTGGCAACCTACTTCTCTCTGTTGGTAGACAATGGCATGTATATTGTTCTTACTGTGGTTAAGAGGTTGTTTTGTTATATTCCAAATAAAATTAATGCTAAAAGATTTAGCAATAGTTAAAGCTAACATTGGAGACGATGAGGCATCACAAGGCATGGCACATATATAAGTCTTTGTAGTCGTGTTACTTTGCTTTGCTAATGTTCTTTAAGTACATGACCAATTCGGGTTGTGCATTTGCAATATTTTTGTGGTGCATATCTGCGTAGGTTAGCATTCTACACCAACCTGATTATTGCGTCAGCATTTTACCATTTTCCATATTTATCCTGCATTGATGTGTAGCCAATAGAGCGAGGGCAGCATGAGCCAGCCAGTGGTTGCTCACCACTCTACCCATTCTACAGTATGTTGATGTTGAGAGGCCAGAACAGCACTGTTTTTTGATATTACATATTTCTATTTAATAGGCCTTTTTTCCAGATACCATTCCACATGCCACTGCATGTTCTGTTGAACAGACAGAGATTTTGAAAAGGATGTGGACATCAGTTACTTAACATATTGAAACATGCCCACTGCCCAACCTCTGGTTTCCGCTGGTTCCATGGGGGAGATCCAACGGGAGCGTAAACTTGGACTCACATGGCTTTGTCCATCTGATGAGCTCAGCTTCATGTGGCGCCTAGTTTCAGACCCCACAAAGTCTAACATCTACAAGATTTTGGCCTTATTATGTGACCACCTCGGCTGTAACCAGCCCTTTACTACACAAGCTGAAATCCAGAATGAGCTACTTCACCAGTGGTGGCAGTGGGTTGGTCAGCAACCACATCTATATGCCCAGGTGTCTCACCACACTTGAAACTCAGAACTGCGCTGTGGGGCTGCAAATTCTCTTTGATACATCAGAGTGTGCCTATGGAGCTGTGGTATATCTTTAGCTCCAGTGCACAAATACTAAGGTCCACACCACCTTTGTCACTGCCCAATGATTGGTTACTTAGATTTAGACTTAGTGCCTCCCGTTCCTATTAGAACATTGGGCGACGAGTTCCTTCCACTTGCTCCGGTCCCTGGCGACCCTCCTTGCACCATGCCAGCTGACACGCATCTCACTTAGGTCTTCCATAAACGTCTGTCTCCACGTCTTCTTTGGCCTCACTCTCTTTTTCTTGCCGCCCTCAGGCACCCAGTCCATTGCCACACTCACTGGTCTCTCTTGGTCAATTGTTGGTACCTTCAATAAAACAACTTTGAATTCCCTGTTTTAAGCTATGTGCAGCTCTAACAGGAGCCCAGGGGCAAGTTGAGTCAAGGGTAGTTGACTCAGCAAATTATTTATTAGTCATTAACAAATGTATTCAAATGGTTTGTAAATGATTTCCTTTTGTTATTAACTAATAGGTTATACATGACATAATTGATCATTAGTATAAAGAAAACAAATACAGCTTCATTGTAAACTTTAAAAGAAACTCAGCTCCCCCCCCCCAAAAGTTTTGCTTCATCTTGTTTGTTGAGCACAGGTTAGATAAAAAAAAAATGATACAGTGAGATGTTGCAAAATTCAGCGAGCCTTGGCGTAAACCTTGAAGGGGTGTGGTACACGTGTAATTCCAGTTATTCCCACTGTACTCAGCTCTACTCCATCAGGAACGGAGAACGTGAACTTCTGCAGTAAACCGACCAAAAACAGGAACAGCTCCATCTTGGCGAGGCCTTCTCCAAGACACGAACGTCTCCCTGATGTGTCCACACACACATGCACACATGAAGGTGTAAGAGAGTAAAACTTGTATTTTAGTTTGGGTTATGCTTAAGATTGATGTGAATGTGGTTTACCTGCAGAGAAAGGCAGATG
>JAPZEB010000021.1:25920929-25932494 GCA_029783705.1 Chaetodon striatus
TGTGGCAGCAGAAATCAAGACTTTCTGTAATACTCAGACCAGCACGTCTGAACGTGGCATGGTTGTTGGTGCCAAAGTCACTTAAATCACCTTTCTTCCACATTCTGATGCTCAGTTTGAACTTCAGCAGGTCATCTTGACCATGTCTACATGCCTAAATGCACTGAGTTGCTGCTACATGATTGGCTGATTAGTTATTTGTGTTAATGAGTAGTTGAACAGGTGTACCTAATAAAGTGGCCAGTGAGTGCATATTCTGCCAAATTGTGAAGGCCATTTGAATGTTATTTCTAACATTTTATACACCAAATGATTAATGCAGTAATCAAAGAGCACTTAGAACAGAGTCCTGCACCAGTCTGATTTTCAAGACCCGCTCCTGAGATGGAGCCGCAATGTGCAATATCGCCACCTGCACATAGGACCAATAATTTCAGCAGCCTGACCCGCCAACACAACATCCATGGCCCTTAGCAAAACCCATTAAAATGAAGGCAGTGTAGGCAATACAATTCAAATGAATATCTTTTGCTTATTTTCATAATATTTAGCAGCACATCTCCAAAGTTAATGTGCCTGTTAGCAATGTAGCTGGCTGAGGCAGCTCTCATATTCAAGCTGGCGCAGAGGACAGCAGTCAGAGGACTGAAGTGTTTAAACATTCATTTTGATTATTGTTTTTTTTCCTATTATTTTAAAATAATTATAATCCAACGACCGTGATCCAACCTGCATGTGCTTTTTTTCTCCCAGAACTGAACCTGGAAATAAAATTAAGAAAAAATACCACCTGCAAATCCCCTTTTTTGTGGGTGACCCAGGGTACCCACCCCGATGCAGGACTCTGCCTTGGAATAAACCAAATCATTGTAAATGGCACCACTCCTGTTTGTTCTTACTGAGCTGGCTGATGCTGGGCATTTCAGAGGGGTCAAAGGTCAGCTTGAAGTAGGGCTGTGTCCTCTTGGCTAGCCCATCCTCTTCCTGTTTAACACAGATCTCATTGGCCTGGAGGCGCTCCAGCTGAAAACTGGTGTCCTCCCATAATGCTCTGAGGTTAGGCAGCGGCTCTCTCAGCACCTCCTGTCCATCCGCACGTACACTGACCTGAAAGACAAGTGAGGGGAATCAATGGACATCACAGATGAGATGAATCCTGTGTGGCTACACAATGAGGTTGATGTCTCACCACAGCCTCTGGTCCAAAGCCGCAGGTTGTGCCGACGCGATGGCACTGCACGCCTGCGTCGCTGTATCTCTGACACACTGTTTCTACATTGAGCTGCGAAACCTCCAGAACCAAACCCAGCTCCTCGCTGAACAACAGCTCCAGGACTGTGAAGAGATGAAGCAGAAACATGGCATAAGTTCATGATTACAACCACAGACTGTACAAAGAAGGTTGACGTAGCCTGCAGGTCTGAGACGTGAAGCCACTGTGCCAGTGCCTTAAACATGCATTTCTGCTAATGGCCAGCAGGGGGCGAAGCTACTGGAATCAAATTGTATTTATGAGAAATGGACCCTATCTCTCAGTTGATTTATCACCTCAGTAAAACATTTCCTAATGAGTTTATGGTCTCAATCGCTAGTTTCAAGTCTTCTTAAGTACAACATAATGCACCGCTTTTATGACATGAAACTGTTTTATTCTGTGTTTTTACCGGGTTAAATCACCTCGTCTGATTGTTTTGGAGAGGAAGAGACCTCAGGAATAATTCAGCTCCTGGTAAAAACCTCCTGAACAATGAACACTGAAGGAATTCTGACCGAGAGAAGTATCAGCTGGTTGCAACCCTCTCCACTTGATGCCACTAAACTCCCCCAAATCTTCCACAAAATTCCTTCCAAGTGAAATAGATGGGTATGCTTCAGGGCATGGCTACCTTGTGATTGATGAGTCGCTTCCAACACTTACTCTTTTTAAGGAAGCTGAGGAGTTTCAATGTAAATAGGACAATCATGAAATTGGTCTACTCTGCTTTTGCTGAGTCTGTTTTTTCTTTTAACGTCTGTTGGTTTGGTAATCTGAGCCTTACAAACGAGAACAAGTTGGAGAAAGTGGTCAAGTTGTGCTGTAAGATCACTGGTGTTACTTTAAATAACCTTCAGCATCTGTATGAAGAGAGGGTCACCTCTAAAGCTCTGTCTATTGTCTCAGACTCTCAACGTCCCCTCCATGTTGAGTCTGAGATGCTTCCATCAGGGCGGAGGTTTTGCCAGCAGTGACGCTTAATGTCCATGATTTACCCCTGTCAGTGTGATACTGGAGTCTGTGTGTTATGTATTGTACTGTCTGTGTCTCAAACTGCTGCTCAGGGACAAGTTTTACCTTCTTACCATACCTATATAACTGCTCACAGCAAGGTCTGTTGATCATCTTGAGTATCCAGGTCATGATTTCTAGAAAGAGACATTGCTGTTGAGTTTCTCAAATATATCTTTTTGGTGCTCCAAGCACCACAAGCCGAGGGTCATCTAGTTTGATTGTGATGGAGAGAAGGCAGACATCTCAGACGACTCACACTGAAAAAATCTAGATTAGTAAATAGCACTACAGGTGAGAGGAAAAATACGAATTTTTGATTTGGGGGTGAACTGTAACTGTTTACTGCACCCAACTGTGTTTTTTCACCCTCGTATAACCACTGGCCTCTTTACCTCCATGTAGAAAGTTCTTTAGGGTCTCTGGGGTCTAGCGAGCAGCTCCCCGACTCCGACTCAGAGCCGGATGAGAGCGGTCAGCGGACTGCACACTCCCTCCACCTGATAAAGCAGGAGAGTGAGATGAGCATGGACGACGACCAGCTGAGCTACAGGGACAGCCTGGACCTGTCCAGCCAGTCTGCAGTCCAAACCGACCCGGAACAAGACGCAGATCAGGACCAACATAACGATCCCAACGGAGCAGAGCCCCCCGCGCTGCCAGACAGCGGGCCCCCAGATGACGACACAGCGGCGGAGCAGGACCTGAGTGCCTCCCTGGCCGAGCTCAATGTGAACCAGTCCAACAACAACTACCCGTGCTCTCCCGTGTTGAGCTTGTCGGGTCTACCACTGGCGCGTCTGTGTGGGAAGAAGTTACCCCTGACTAGAAACAGGGACAGCGAGCCAGAGTTTGTCTGATATCATTATCAAAATCATTGTGTGTTGAGAGACAGAATGATTGATCTGGTTTTTATTCATTAAAATCCAGTATAACCTGCACCTGAGAGGGCCATTATGTCATGTACATCAAGATTTAAGTTTTTAATGTATGTAGGTGTCATCGACTGTATTGATCTATCTGAACTTCTGCACGCTTTCTGCTGTGTGATGCAGTTCCTGCTGTCATTTCAAGAGGTTTTTGACTCGAATGAAAATATAAAATTTGCGTCAGTTTGTATTTTAAACTGTTTATCTGGTTGCTCTTTCAAGCTTGAGGAAACGTGGGTAGCAAGTCACATCTGAACGGACTGTGCAGAATTTTAAAGCAAATCTGCTGGTTTCATTTCAGCACTAACATTTAAAAAATAAATTTAGCAGTCTCTTATAAATGTTGCCTGTATTGCTCTGTTATGGATGTTTGGTCTATTTTAATAAACATTTTATTTTAATATTGTTCAGGTTCTGTTATTCCATCTACAGCCTGTGTTTTAATATGATCTCTGTGTGTTTCACAGTGCAACGTAAAGGCAAAGTGGGGAGGAGTAAACTAAAAGGTGAGCAGGAACAAAATGAGTGTAAACACTTCTCACTAACAATCATTCGGTGACTGATGTATTCACTTCCTTGGTGTTGGGGAGGGCTCTGGAGGAACAGTTCCCTACAGTGAGTGGTGGTTTGTAGCTGCATCAGCTCTGGTAGCTTTTATCTCCAGCAGCTTCAGCATGCCTTTAAAAAGGAAGAAGAAGGTAGGCTTTTAAAACCATTACAATACGATGTAGATAGAATTATGAATTGTGTCCTGCTTTAAAAAACCTATAGTTGCTTTTTAAATGTACACAAAGGGTGAGACTATGCAAACTAAATCATCTTGAGGAAACTATTGACTTGTTTTTGAATTGTTTATTTTACAAAACCAGTAAATACAAGAAAAACTCATTTAAACAGAAGTCAGAAGCAAAAGAATAATCCATGGATGATTGATGAGAGATGTGACATCGTCTGTTTCCTTCACGGGTCCTCCTAAATGTTGATCCAGAAAAGTATCTGGGAAAATAAAACATAGAAAGAAAGTTTTATTACAGTTCTTCTCGACTGCTAAGGTCTTAAGTCGTCTCCATGGCAACCATACTCCCCCAGTCTATTTCTATCATGTTTAGTAAAGTGTAATCTGCACAGACAGCTGTTTAAAATCATACAAATACCCAACTGTAGGCCTGTATGTGTTTTTAACTTTAACCATATTTAACCATATCTATGGTATGTTAATTGATCCATTTCCAGACTCTGTGTGAGCAGCAGGTTCCCCTGACTCACTACAGGGGGCTGGGAAATGTTAAGTCTTCTCTTGCAAATGTGTTAACACTTTTTCCATCAGGTTCATGCATTTTTAACACCTTTATTTCAAAACAGTGAATAAAGATCTCACAAAAAGGCCAAACACTCCACTGGATTAACTGTTAAACAGAAAAAAACATCTGCCACAACTCTTAAATCAACAATCAGTTCTTATCCATCTATAAAAGATGCCACCTCTCTGCTATTTGCAAGCATGGATCAAAGAAGCCAAAGGCATGTAAAAATAAATTGTGAATGCAATAACATGAAGAAAACTATCTTAAAAAAAAGTTTTACTTTGAAGTATCTCAACAGGGCATCTCAAAAAACACATAAAAAACAAAAAACAAAAGTGCAGGTGAAGAGTGCTGTAGTGCTTTTTTTAATCCTCAGTCAAATCATCTGCACAGACAATACATGCTTTGATATGTTTTCTGAGTGTTTTGAAAAAAAATAAAAAAAGTAAATCCCAGGATAGCACCAACTTCAACCAAAGAAACAGGAAAAACCTGTTCTGGATATTAAGCTATTTATGCTTGACCAAAAACAAACCCAAAGAAAAACACGCCCCCTGTGCAAAAGTATCTATGCACTTAATATCACAGGGTAAATTTTATCAACTAGCTGTCTCGACCTTTAATAAAAAACTGCAAAGTTGGTCATAACAGACTTACCTGTGTGTCACTGCACCAGTCTGTATGTGATGTACCTCCCAGCTGTTTCACTGGGTCTGATGATCTTTACCACCTGAAAAAGGGTTTGGGAAAAAATGAGACTTTTACACTGAGTGGGAATTACTGGAGAGACTGAGTACTTTGAATAAAGGTTGCGTGTTTCTTGTATTTGAATACTGGTCGAGGTTCATTCAAATTGCTGTTATCACATTACATGCAAATAATCGATGTGTGTTTAAAAAAAGTCTGGTCCCTACATTGGTTTATCTTAAATGCTCAAACTCGGAAACTCGCAACATTGCTACAAGTCCTAAGTCCTAATAGGACCCAAATCATAACAAGGGACCCCTTGTAAAAGCAATAATGTCATGCATTAGAGTCACTACATGTGTTACCTGTCCTCTTTTCAAGCCAAAGTACCGAGCCACAGGGTCCCCGGCCTGGATCCTAGGCAACTGACTTTCTTTTAATTTACTGTAATAAAATGTTAAGGGAGGATCAGAAAGACACCGAATACAGCTCGGTGCTAGTCTTCAGCTAATCAAATTCTATTTTATACTTAATTGTAAACAGTGAGTCCTCTGAAGGTGACCAGGTGCATTTCCAGCAGGCACATCTGATTTTAACATTTTAAATTTTAATTATTCTAAATACTTCAATGTGTTTAAGGATACTATCTTGCCAGAAGTTCAGTCACTTCCTCTTTTGTCATGACAATGTGCTCTGGAACAAGCTGCAAGAACGACAGAAAAAATGTATTAAAAACAAAAATGTAATTCTACATCTAAGGCAGAGTCTGTAAGACTATCTTTAAAATCTATAGTCAATGGGATTTACGACAGTAGATTTATCAGTCTGCTGTTTACCTCGTGCTCTGTGATGTTAATAAGCAGCTCCTGTTGTAGAAACTGCTCCAATATGTATTTGGGTGCCATGTCAACGAGAGACTGTAAGGAGACATTTCATTAAATGTGTTTACCAAGAGAGCAAGAAAGTGAAATAACAACAGGATAGTAACTGAATCATTACAGGAGATGTTAAGAAATCACATACTTTATCGTTTTCATTTACACTTTGTGCTGGTTTGTTAAATATGATGTAGATGTTTACCTGTTTGGCTGAAGGTGTCATGCCCATTTGAACAACAATGATAGCTCGTGTGATGTTCTCCTCCTGCATCCTCTGACAGTACATCTTAATCGTCTTGATTCCCACCTTGGGCTCCTCTGAGAAGTGAAAATAAAGATGCATGTGTCACAGGCAGAGCCATAAGTCAAATGCTCACTATTAAAGATTATATACTGGACTCATGTTTAGTTCCAGGACAAGTTGTGTATTTCTGTAAAGCAATGCTAGCCACCTAGTATGCAATAACCAGTATAAACCTACCAGGAAAGAAAACAAACATTTGGTCGGTCGGGTCATCGTTGTGTGCCACTAGCACAGTGAGGTCTGTGCGTCGGGGGCGACCTTCGCTGGGCTTGTCTCCAAACTGACTCTTGAACTCCTCCAGTGTCTGGTCCAACTCGTCCTGTGTCACCAGGTAGCCTCTATCATGGCACAGCTGAGTTTTAAAGGTGAGATCATTAAGTCAATGAATGTACAGCCATACAACAAGCCATAATCTTTAAGAGCAAACTAGAAGAGACAAGACCTGTCAGGTACCACTTCACTCCCAGCCTGTAAACCACCTCCAACAGCAATTAGAAGGCGGTGTGTGGATTTCCTTACTCTGTCTTTAAGGTTGAGGTTAAGTCTTTATTTAGGGTTTAAAATCTCCATCCTGGGGTATGGCAGTTGAATAGGCTTGCAGACAGAGTAATGTTAGTACTTCCTGAAAGGCTCCACTGACACTAATCTGTTCTGCAAAGTATATTCTGGATGGTGTGTAAGAATGTTCCCCCTCAAGTAAGCTATGCATTTGAGGTATACACTCAGAGAACTTAGCGTTAATACTAAGCTGTCAATCCTGATGGACTTAAGGGTTCTTCAAGCCTAGAGATTAGCTGCTCTCGTATGGAAAAAATGTGCAAATGGCCTCTGTGAGCTTATGTTTGAAAGAGATTGAAACCTACCTTGCTTTTAGAGAGCTTGCCGTGTATTGTAGAAATAAAACTAAAATCATATGGCTATCGTAAATGTACCTTTATTTCACATTGATTTCATGGTTTATTTAACTACTCATTTCTCCATTTCTACGTCAGCCTTTAGCACTTTAGAGTATTTTGTTTTCTATTGGTGCATGTATCTGTCTTTCATTTAAACATTGTTTAAAAACAAACTTCTGCTTCTGTAAAGGAAGTGGCACTTCCCCAGGATCAGCTGCTGTTAAATTACCCTTACAAAATCAGCTAGAAGCAAACTGCTTGTCGATAAACTGCCCTACACTGACGGCAGAGTCAACAAACCCCACGGTATCCAACATTGCACAGCGGAACCATCGGTTAAGCTAAGCTACATGCTAAGCTAGCAAGCTCATAAAAACATTTAACCCAAACGCACCTGCATGATGGTTTTACGAATCTTCCATAGTCTGTATGTTTCCTCTTCGTCATCCATATCGTCTCAAATGTCACACTTGCTCTAGATTTAACCTTAAGTTTATTTATATTTTGTTAATTTATCAACTCGTCTCCTGCCTACGACGCGACGCACGTTTCCGTTTGTAGCGACGCAGGATGATGACGTAAGCATGAGTAGAAGTGTGTGGGTGGAGTTTTACAAAAGATTTGTAATAATATAAATAAATATTTTATTACTTATTTATTAATTGTTATACGAACATTGTTATTGTATTGGTACTGACAGTGGTGATTATAATAATTATTTAATTAATAATAATTGAAATGAATGGCTGTATTCAGACCGACCCACCGCAGTTTCAAAACAAACTGCAGGGCGGAGTCAGCGGACACACTGTAGCTATTCATTAGGATAAATGTGGCCTCTCTTAAAATAAAAATGAGGCCTTTATATGTTATTTTGATATTTGGGGCTGTGGCGAGCAGTGGAGTAGTCCTGGCGATGGTACTGTACTTTGTTTTATCCCCAACGGTAACGTAAACCATTGTAGCGGTTGGTATGTGTGGTGTGGGGGGTGCTCCTGTGATTTCCAATTTGCGTAACAGCGATGTTTGATACGGTTATCTACAGCTGTAACAATTGCTGATTTTCCGTCGCCGTCTGTAGGGCTGTATTGAAACTCTATATCCTCTTGCCTCTGCGTAACAAACCTAATTCCTCACATATTTTGAAAACCTCTCTTGTCTTTCAGCCCTCTGGTGCACGATTACAAACACACCACAGGCACCTCAGCATATTCCTGCGTGTTTTTCAATTGAGGGTAGTGGATTGTTGACAAGTAGTACAAAGGTAGACATGAGTGTGGTTTGTAACACCGGGTATTTGTGCAGCAGGACCCCATCTGCCTGCTGCTGCTGTTATCAGCTGACAGGGTTATCAGTCTGAGAAAGACATCATGTTCAGTCATTGATGTGTTTTATAACACAAGGTCGTGGGCTGTCACAGCTGAAATTTTATTACATAAGCAACAGAAATTATTTTGTATCTGACCATCATTATTTATGCAACAAAAACAATCACAAAACAATGTTTATACTGATAATAAATTAGGAACTATACAGTAAAAGTTGGCCTAAATGTGTGTAGATGTGTCCTAAAGTTGTCTAAAAATGGAGGTACTCAATTGAAGTGCAAGTTCGTTAAAGTTATACATGAGTGCAGTACTGGAATAAATGTACTTAGTTACTTTCCACCATTTACAACCATTGCCTATAGTCTTATCTTGCAAAATTAAGTGTATACCACCCATAGAAATTGTCTCTTTTCTACTCTATCCTCAGTTGAAAATAATAGTAAATATATATGTTATTTGCAATTTTCATTAACTTAGCCTATATTTTGGGCTATGTAATTGTATATTTGGATCACACAGATCACAAAGATTTTAGGAAATGTTTTGTCAAAGCCAAGCCATGAAGCATGATTCCCATGAAGCCAGAAAATTGCGAAATAATCCAATAAAAATCAGATCGGTTTATTGCATAATTATTGCTTTGTCTGTTGGTTCTGCTGGTATTACCAGATTTTAATTGCTTGAAACACCAACTCTGTTGTTTCCCCGGATTATAATTATGTGATATAATAAACTGGGCTCAGTCTTTGTGACTTTGAGATGCATGAGATTATTATGTGTGCCAAGTCACTGATGGAATTATTTTGTTTTTTGTTGGTTTTGTTGATATTAATCTCATTACATCACGAGTTTATGTGTTTCTTCAGACAGTTGCACTTTACCCCAGCCATGTGAGGCTCAGCCACACACGGCCTAATTTTGTGCTTTTAAAAGGAGTGAACTTGTTGATGTGGTTGTGATAATGTTGTGGACTGTGGACTGTAGTTCATGAGCAGCTCTGATGTGTATCTATTAGTCAGCAGCAGAGAGGAACCAATTGGAAAATCACAGCCTATCAATTCTGTTAATGATCACCTGCTCCCTTTACATGAGAGCTCTGGATCGTGTGCTCTCTCAGTAGTGGGATTGTGATCTGACAGTGAGGGTGTAGCTTGAGCCACTCAGGGAGTTACAGATTTGAGCGCTCGCTGCCTTCAGAGGACCTTACTGAAGGGCAGTCATGCGTCTGATAGGGTCCACTGTCCTTTTCTCTGTCCTGCTGCAGGCTGTGGTAAGAAAAAATGAGAGTAGGACTGAATCTCAGGTTTATGTTGCAGTACAGGAACTTGCTTTTTGACTATGTTAGATGTTTTTGAGTTGAATTGGTTATTGGATGTGGTCTTTATTTTTATTTTTATTTATTTTATTCTTTGTTTGATGTTTTTATTACATAAGATATTCATATATATTGTGAAATGAGTTGCACACAGAAGATATTCAACCCTTTTTCACTGTCTTTTAAGATGCATTTTCAGGGGAATTGTGTATATTGGTTCTATATCTGCTGCAGCATATACTTCTTCTTATCTATTTTTCATTATGCAGGATAAAAGTGCATTTTGGAAGTAAGCTCCTGTCACTCAAGTTGTCTTTTTTTTCTCCTCACAGTCTGCTCAGACAGAGGAATGGCAGACGGCCACATCTATTTACAACTTCTCAGCAACAGACATTGATGGCAATTTGGTTTCCCTAGAAAAATACAGGTAAATCTCCAAGACGTATTCTCTCCCTAGCTTTGCTGTAGCATCCCATAATATAAGTCTACCATCACTAAAACAATAAATGTATTTCTTTTCACAGAGGAGATGTTGTCATCATCACCAACGTTGCCTCTAAATGAGGTAAAACCCCAGTAAACTACTCTCAGTTTGCGGAGATGCACGCCAAGTACGCTGAGAGAGGTTTACGCATCCTTGCCTTCCCTTCTAACCAGTTTGGGAACCAGGTATGTAACACATGAGTGTTTTAATAGAGAACATTGCCAGCACAGGTCCAAGCTTGTGAGCTGAGAATGTCATGTCACTGGGGATGTGAATCGACAAGATCAAACTATAAAAGAGTCCAGACGAGACCTTCCAGTGTATTCCATACTGATACAAATGGATAAAACATCTTATAACCATATTTGCAAACATAAATCCAAGTAAAAGAAAGTAGTGTAGTAAATGAAAACAGCTTTTGTCCATCAGCACTGGTTGACCAGGGCTTTTTAACCAGATGAGGGCTTGAATAGCACTGACCAATGACATTATTTCTCACTTTGAAGGAGCCTGGCACTGAAGCTCAGATCAAGCAGTTTGCTCAGACCTACAACGCTCAGTTTGACATGTTCAGTAAGATCGATGTGAACGGGGCCAGCGCTCATCCTTTGTGGAAGTGGCTGAAAGAGCAGCCCAACGGGAGAGGCTTCATGGGAAAGTGAGTGGTGATATAATAACCGACATGTTGATACTATAATTACATGATACCTTTGGTTGCATGAGAACCAGATCCTTTATTCAGTCAAGTATTGATCCTCATAATGTTTGCCTCGCGATCATCTCCTAACCTGTGATATGTTTTCATTCTTGTAGCAGCATCAAGTGGAATTTCACCAAGGTAAATGTTTTTAACAATTATTTATTATCTATTTAGAACTGATAGACGTAGGATATTTACTGGAAGAAGCCTGTTAATGATTTTCAAAGTGTCTTTTATAATTTTTATTTGTGAAATTATGATCCCTTATTATTATTATTTTATTTTATTTTTTTATTAGTATTATTAACAATAACAAATGAGTAAAACCAAAAATCAAAGCAGGTTAAGAAATAGGTTTGGGATATAGCTTTGTGTTTTTATTTTTAAAAAAAACAAACATCATGTTATTATTGTTGTTAGTATTATCATTAATAATAATAATAATAATAATAATAATAAATAAGTAAAACCAAA
>JAPZEB010000021.1:25957681-25977443 GCA_029783705.1 Chaetodon striatus
ACCCTGAATTAATTTGGATCGGTCTTCATCCTCCAAATCTGTCACTCCTTCTCTCTTTTTTGCTTTCTCCTTCTCACTTTGGCTCTGCGCTGCTCCCAGAGCTCATTTAAAATACCTTAATGCTGTTGGCCATTGTCCGTGATCTGCTGGTGGCGTTTTGGCACGAGCAGATGTTTGGATTCCGACTGCCTCTGAGATGAATGCTAAAAATGTGCGGGCGGTTTGAGGCGGTGGTTTTGAGGAGTCGAGAGGGGGAAACTTTTTGCAGAAGAAGTTTCAGCAAAGTACTTTTTGACGCTGCAATCCTCAGCTCGACTGAGCTCAGCACGGAAGATTACGGAGAATATCTATGAATTTTTTTACCCTTTAATCCCTCTTTCAGGTTAAGAAGGGGAAGAGCTTTATCTTTGTGTGTGCGCAAGAGGAGAGAAAGAGAATAAAACGAGGAGAATAGTGGAGGTGATGGCAGAGATGATTGGCCAAAGTGGTCTGTATGAGTCGTGCGGATCAAGGTCACATCACTGATTCCCCCCGGCTGTTAGGGTGAGAGCAGGTCACCTCTGCTTCATTAACTCAGTAATTCGCTTGTAGCCCTCCCTCTGTGTGTGCATGTGTGCAGAGTGTGTGTGTGTGTGTGTGTTTTGTTGGTTTGTTTGCGTGCATGTCTAGAGGCTGACGAAAGGTTGTTGTTAATAAGGGAGACAGCGCCAAGACAGATATGAGAGAGAAGAGCAAAGCGAGCAGGAAAAAGTAAAGTTTCTCCAGTCAGCTTCTTGATGCAGACCCCCTCCTTCCTCCCACCATCATATCCCCTTCTTCCAAACTGAAGAGGAGGGCTGCAGGCAGAACAAGCAGACAGGCCTTTGATGTCCACGATGATGGTTACCAAGCCCTCTCTTCCTCTCTCTCTCTCTGTCTATGTCTGCCTGGCACGCGCTCTCTCTTGACAACCATACCACGTTTTCTACAGATATGTGCCTAATCACAGTCTAGCCGAGCACTGACACACCCAGCACCTTTCTCTTCATTCCTTTCCGTCTTTTTTCTGTCTTTCTTGTCACCGTTTATGCTGCCCCGCTCCGTCTTCTCACGTCACCACCTCCCTTCCGTCTCCTCCATGCCGCGATTGGAGAGTAGAGTAAACACGAGTTGTCACACACTTCATCCCTTGGTCGTCTCGGTTGCAGCTGAAGAAATGATGCATCCCGTCGACACGCTCAGAAGCGGGCGTCGAGCGCGAGGGGCGGCTGGCAGGCAGGCGGAATCTTGGGTAATAAACGAGGAGGGATTTGGCGTCTCGTGAAAAAAACAAAGGACTTTGTAAGCTGCCTGCAATCAAAATCGCTTTAGGGCATAAATTGCAGTGTAATATCCCTTTTATTTGTGCAGACGCTCTGCATAATGCGAGAGTTTCTCCCAAAGTCATGCGCCGTTTTGTCTCTAATTCGTAAAAATCAACCTGGACTTACATTTCAATGCAACTTTGTTTAATTGGATTAGACAGAATTTGTTTTAGGATTTGAGCCGAATAATCACATTAAAGAGTGAGACCTTGCTAACTGGCGCTGAGTTACACGCTTTAATCACAATTCTCTCTGCAATTTAAAAGGCAGGAGCATTATTTAGTGAACTCCTAATTTGCCCATTGATTTGAATTTAATTTATCTCTCCCCAAATTCAGCCAGCCCCAGGAGGCCTGTTAGCAGATAATATATTTACTGTAGCAATCAACTGTAAGTAAGCAAGCGTTGGATGGCTCCACTCCCAATGTTTTCCATTTCATGTGTGTGTATGTGTGTATGTGTGTGTGTGTGTGTGTGTGTGTGAGACAAAGAGGGCTTCAGACAACTGAGCAGAAAATGTCACTTGTCAAGATTACAGAGGGTTGGAGGCTATTCTGGAAATAATGACTCTGTAATTGTAACGGGTCGCACGATGACAAACTTCATTACAAAGTCTATTCCTCTGAAGTCGATAAAGATGTATCACGCCACCTTAAATATGAAGAGACGAGAGGAAATTCAACTTTAAACGTTTTGCCACGTGCCCTCAGAGCAGTTCACAGTTTTGTCTTGTCATTATTGCCCAGTTGTTGAGTTTTTGCCCAGTTTGACAAAAAAATTGAGCCAGAAAAACAGAAGAAAACAAACTGGTTTGGTCATGATAAAGACAACAGGTTATTCTTAGACATTTATTCATAGATTACCAGGCAGAATAACTTGATCATATAAGTGCAACCAAATGGAGAGCAGCCACCCAGAGCAGAGACTGACAGCAGTGCAGTTAGGGGCTTTTTCATTGGTATTCTTCAGATTCCCTGCAATAAAAACAGGTTAGTGCTGTCAGGATTCAAGTGGGATAGCAGGGGATTATAGGGTAGGATGGTGTCTTTCCTCTCAGCTCGCTCTCTTTCTTACCCTGTGTATCTCTCTCTACCTCGACTTCCCATTGCCTTCTCTTCCCTCTGTTCTTCTGTATGCTGTGGGAGTGTTGTTTAGACCTTGCAAAGCCCCTGATTAGGGGGACTGTACTGTGGAACAGCAGATAGCTCTGTTTTTCTTATTTCTCCGTGGATGGAGACGGACAGAGAGATGGACGAATAGACAGATGGGTGAAATGCTAAGGGAAAGATTTAAAAAAAAAAAAAAAAAAGGTATTGGAGACAGCCAGAGCAGCAGGACGAGTAACTGGATGAGGTGTGCAGAGGAGATTTTTGGCTCACCTGCCAAGAAAAGAGTATACTTAAAGGGACAGTTCACCCCAAAATCAAAAATACATGTTTTCCCCTTTACTTGTGGTGCTATCAGTGTAGATTGTTTTGATGTGAGTCTCTGAGTGTTGCAGGTATCGTCACACATGTCTGCATTTCCTGGCTGCAAAGATCATTAATTAGGTCTTTATATGACAGCTTCTGAGCGAGTTCTGCACTGACGCTAATGACAGGAAGACCACTTAGACGTTCTTGTGTCATGTTTTAATGAGTTTAAGTTACTAAAAACTTCACACAGCAGAGGCAACTGACTGTATTAATAATTTATAAATTATAACCTGAAAGCATGTGCACACCAGTAGGCGACCTCCCATGGCTGCTGCACTTTGTGCGCTGTGTGCGGTGAACCATAGGCGAGCATAGCCTAACCTGTATTGTGTCTAAAAGGGCCTGACTGGGAGAGTTAATGCATTACTCATGACTGATGACGATCACATTGGGCTGTTTTGGTGCCCCCTCCTGCACTGGTGCCCTACACACAGCGTGTGAAATTCATGCCAGTAGTGGTAGTGCTGTTACCTAGGAACTATTTTGTACCATATTACTGCACAGACGGAAGTGTGCTAGCTCACCTAGCGTCATTGAGCTAGCTATCATTACAACTAAACTGAAGAGGACGCCATTAATGTTCACATCTTGTGCTGTCACAAGCATGAGCCTCTCGTCCATGAGTAGATATACGTTTCCCTCTGTGCGGTGATACGGTTTAAGTTTAGTCGGAACAAAATTGTTCCTACATGAAACTGCTAATAACAAGGTCTCTGGATTATCTTGGGGTCGTGATTTTTCGTAGGAGACATCACTGTTGAGTTTCTTTTTTTTTTTTTTGTTATTGCGCTTTAAGCACCACAAGCTGAGTGCCATCTAGTTCCATTATATTCGAAAGAAGGCAGACATCTCTGCGGCCGATATCTCTAACATTAGGCAACTCGCACCAACTGTCCCTTTAAAAACTTTGTGAAAGAAAAAGTTATTTCACCTTATTAATAAACAACACAAACGTCTCTAGTAAAGTTAATCTTGCTGTGTGTAATCAAATGCATTCTTTAAAATAAGGGTAACAAAGTATTTAAAAACCAACTCATAATAGTTAAATATTAGGAGTATTATGGGACCTCCAAACCCTGCTGCCTCACTTAAACAAGCGATCAAGTGTGTAATTCATCATGAAAATCACAAGAGCATCTCAAAGCCTACACAAACACCCAAACACTGTTAAAGGTTTCATATTTTAATATTAATTCCCTACGGACTGTGGGCTAGTTAAAGAGGCGTTTAATAACGTTGGACTTTTTATCAATTAACTTTTTACGATCTGGAAAATAGAGAGAGAGAGAGAGAGAGAGAGAGAGAGAGAGAGAGGAGGAAAAGTTCACTGGGGTTTAGACTGTAGAGTCTCTTTAATACAGAGCCATTGATTTGCTGAAATTTCATTTGCTCACAGTCAATGGGGAGTGCACAGCGGTCAGCGGGGATAGAGTTTGACAACAGGAAAAAGACCAGCATATTTAAATGTTATTGTCTCAATCAGCCCTTATTGATTAACTGCATCTGCCAGTGAGAGTTTACTCGAACTTTGGCACTTGGTGGATGATATACTGTAGCTGCACTGATGCCAAAAAGATGCAGAAATAGATGTCGTTAGAGAAGGGTGTAGGGGATAAGAGACAGGTTGCAGCAGGTGAAGTGACAGGTCAGGTAGTTAATATGACAGAGCGCAGTGTAAGGTGGGGTGGGGTGAGCTGCTTGTCGAGTGAGGAGTAGGTACATGGTGCACAGACCAGCTACTAGAAATGGAAGTAATGTATCAGACAAAGTGACGTGTAGACTGGGAGCTAAGAAATAGATAGGTGTTCATTAGTAAAAGGGCACAGCAGCAGTCCCCCCACCTACGCACACACATACACACACTCAACACCCTTGATTTAAAGTTAAAGTAACGGAAAGAGGATAGAGAATGAAATCTCCAGGGAGGGGGCCGTGAGGTGCTGAAGGTGCTGATTTACCACACTTTTGTTTCACCTTCTCACAGATTAAGCCTATTCTATCCTTTGCTTCTCTCTCTGTGTCTTTGATCCGTCTCTCCCTGTATGCAACCTTTTCACATCGTCTCTCTCCGTCTGCCTAAATCATTCAGTCAAACCAGTGGTTTTTTTTTTGTTTTTTTTTTTTGCTCTTTCTCTGAAATTTCCATACTCTGTCAAACTTTGGCAAAGGGCTTTTCCATTCTCTCACAGACAAGAGTGCAGTCCAGTACACTGGCAGCACATGAACAAAGCACTGTATCTGAGAGCGGGGTTTGGTTATGGAACACTTCGAACTACATTACAGCTGTGTTCGTTTTCATAAAACTAATGTTTTGTGATTGCTGATAGAGAACAGACAAAATACAGGATTACTCTGTGGACTAATTTTAAAACAAGTAGTAACACAAGTTTGACATTTTTACAGACCTGGCAGGTTTTCTTTAGTGGAAGTAATCCCTCAATCAGGGTGGCTATCACCTATTTAACAACGAGGAGGGAGTG
This sequence comes from Chaetodon striatus, assembly GCA_029783705.1. Lineage (NCBI taxonomy): Eukaryota > Metazoa > Chordata > Actinopteri > Chaetodontiformes > Chaetodontidae > Chaetodon > Chaetodon striatus. Next base: position 25,962,980 of record JAPZEB010000021.1, read on the forward strand.
TTTTCAATCCTTCTGCAACCCAAACCTCCAGTGTTTGAAGGAAATTCACCACTAGAAGAAACTTTTTATGAAAGTTAACAGCTGAACTGACCAATTTAAAGCATTTCAAAACAAAAAATTTAGATCAGAGGTTCTGAAAGTTCTGATGACTGTCATTTAGGGAGCCAGCATATGATTAAGGGCTGTACAAGGAAAGTGCACACACACTTACTTTTTAATGACACACTATACTATGACATTTTTAATGACTTTTTTTATGACATACTATACTATGACTTTTATGACCTTTTTTATGACATACTAAAACACTTTACAAAAACTAAAACAGTTGACAGTGATACAGCCTACACAGCTCTCACATTACATCCTACTTTTCCAGTTTTTAATATATTTGAAAGTAATGAAAAAGAGAGACAGCACAGTCTGACATTGATTGCCTCTGCTGGGGTATGGCAACACTGCTTGGACAAACCAAATGCAGAACTGCAGTAAACCATTATATTAGAACTAGTAATAAGTTTGTTTTTTTAATAACTGACCCATTGCTAAGTCCCGCCCCTGGACCCAGACCGATCAATCATAGCGTATCATCGGGCTGGCTCAGACCAGAGTCCGACAACAACACAGCTGTGCTCCATTGACTCTATTACAATCCTTTTAGATTTTCTTCATGTTCAGGCTGGTTTTGTGGATTTGGAGCTAAATGTTGTGCCTGGGGCACCTCGTGTATTAATGATACTCGTTACCTGGAGAGGTTGGAAAAAGATATACGTTTCTTCCCTGTTCCAAAACCAAAATCAAACCAAACAAGTGTAGGGTTAGCTAGCTAGCTACTGGAGATATAGCCTACTGAATGTATACACATGCTGCTTTTGCTTTTTAATGATTACAACAGTGAGCGTCTCACCCTCTGAGGGAAGGACGAGATCAGCCACCATGTAACAGGGACAGTAAAAGACTGTTACTACCATGTTCCACTGTAGTTATTGTTCAGGAAGCACTGCTGGCAATGCTGTTGTGTTACACGTCACACCCATTATCCCTCTTTTGCTTCCGTGATGCTGGCATTCTGTCTAAAATTGCACACTGGAGCAGCATGATGCCACCATTGTTTGGTTCTGTGTAAACATGCAAAGGCAGCATTAAGAAGGGACTTTGTGGCGGCCCTATGGTGCAACCTCTGTGTAAAATGTGCTTATCTTTCCCTGCCTAACCTCATCTGATACAGACTTGAGTATGTGTGCAGCCTCATCCCTATCTGTTTTTCTTACCAGCTCCCCTGACATGCTAAAAAATGGAGTAAGACAGATAGAGAACGTGTTTAGTTGTCACTGGGGTTACTTGTAACACTTTTGGAAACGTGTTACAACTATCCCCACTCCTGTCAGCCCCATTTAATCTAACTGTAGCAGCACGGTGGTTTGAAATAAGGAAAGATGAAATGCTTCACATTTTACCCAACGGACTGCTCTCTAATCTAATACAAGTTACATAATTCTAACTTCAACAGTGTCAGTACTAATCAAAATATAGATGTGGTCCAAGAAATACCTCAAAAATCTTCTTCAAATAGCTTTGAAATTTTACTTGCAAAGCCAAGATGGAAGTGGTCATACAGTAAAAGTATTATATGACTCATAGGTCATCCCTTTTTGGTGAAAGTGGTGCTTTTACAACCGTCCCACTGTTACAACCATACCCAGTCTCCACTATCATAAAGAAAACCCTTTCCTTACTGACTGATTTTATTCACTTCAGCTGCAGACTTGATGTAGTGACTGAACACAGCTGATTTCCTGCATTCTGGCTCTAGTGTGGTGAGATTTGTGTGAAATACTAATCAATACTTGCACCAACAGAGATGTTTAAAAGTTAAACATGAACAAGTGATGTTCTGATTATGCAGATAACTGCGAATATGTTCAGTGTGAGGTGTTGACAGATCTTATAGTTCAAGGACCAAACAGAATTGAAGACACAAAAGTGGGAGAACTCGTGTTTGTATAAAAAAATATAACTTTTTATTTCCAGCTACAAAGTGAAACATGTAACATTTTTGTCACACTTCTCAATAAAATAGTAAAAAATACCGTCGACAAAAAATACACTATCGATACATTTTGAAGCACAGAACACATTTGGCTTTTAAATTAACTTAAACTGTACAAATATACACACCATTTACACATCAACAATACAAAAAGGAATGAAATTACAATTCTTCCAGTCTTCTATTTTTGTACAAAATAGACACTTTGTTCCTATAGACACTTGTTTCTTCCTTCTGACCTGAATCAGTAATAGTCATGTCTTTTTTTTTCTTTTTTTCTCAGTGCCGTGGCAAAGCCCACTGTGTTCCTTATCTAACCTTAAACTCAGCACGCTGCTCGCTTTCTCATCCACATGCTGGGCGGAAACTCTGACCTTTCCTCTACTCTGTGAGCAGGGTGAACACAGAGACAAGGCCGACATTCAGGCCTGCGCTAACAGACACAAACACACGCACACTCACACTCACATACACACACAAGGACACATTCAGACCTGTTTGGACAGGGGAACACTGGCCTGCTGTGGTCTGCGTGCTCCTTCTACAGCTGCTTAGAGTTTCCAGGTCTGGTCTGGGCTCGGAGGGCGGGTGGAGTTATTAGACACCTCGTTTAGAGAGGACGTCAAGGTTTAGATAAGGTATAAAAATGCATACAGTAAAATGGACGGGTCTTTAAAGGGGGATTTCAAGGGGGAATGGGCGGCAACCTGACAGTAGGTTTGTCAAAAATAGAAGTTATAGTGCAGGAATCTCTTGGAGCTGCTATGCAACCCTCTGTCTGAGTCTATGTGGCTGATGTGCGCCAGCCGTACAAAACACACAGACACTTAGACGAGTGTCTGGACTACTTTTACAATGAGACAAAATAAAACATAAAAAAAAAAACATATATACTGAGCTGCAAAATGAGATGGAGTTCTGTTTGTTTTCAAGTCATAAGCTGCGATCGTTCCTTCAGTGGCTCACGCCATGTCTCCCATCATCTTCTTGTAATACATGGACTCGAAGATGTCGTTCTCCCCGGGGCAGTTGTGGTGGCAGGCGCAGGACTTGATGAACATCATGTGCTTCTTCATGACCTGTCCGTCAGGGCATTTGAACTCCATGGGCAGGGTGGTGGTTCTGTGGGGGGTGCAGCAACGACCATCCAGGCAGACGCCGCAGAACTTAGGCCTGTAGGACTTGGTGGTGGTGCAGCCGGAGATCTCAAACTTCATGGGCTTGGAGAGTCTGGGAGTGCGGATGCACTTTTTGCCTTTCTGTAGGAGGAAACGAGGAGAGCTTGAGTAAGCATGCTTTGGATGTTAAAGTGCTGATATCTTTAGAGGTCATGAAAGCAGTGTAGTTTAACAGAAACTCACCCTGATGCTCTGCTCCAGCTGGGACTCGCATGGTCGCACCATACACAACCGGGTCTGTTTCTCCAGGCGGCATTCACGGTTATCATTGGTGACCCTGGTGGAGATCCCAAGGCCGCAAGTCTTAGAGCAGGCGCTCCATTCAGTAGTCTGAACCAGGCAGTTCTCCCTCATCATGGAGGGATCAGGGCCATAGGTCTCCTCCTCTCTGTAGGCTGTAAACACAGGAGCAAACACTGGATTAGAAACACCGTCCTGACTTTGTTTCCTCTCTGTGCAAAGACTAACAAAAAGTGGTTGTGCTTTAAAGAAAAGGAGACTAACGTACCAGCCAAAGCAGAGCCCATGAAGCTGTGTCTGTTGGGAGAATCACACTCCCACTCCTCGCAGCACTTCCCTGGCACCTTGACACGTCTCGGCATGGGGCAGTCTGGGCTGGGCAGCCTGATGTCCATGGAGCAAAGAGGGACGCAGCCCACAGCTCCATCCAGACAGGTACACTGGTACTTGCAGCTGCTCTGGAAAGTCTCTCCGCTCTTGTAAATCATGCCTCCGAACACACAGGTGGCTCCCTCTCGAGCTGCGGGGGGGGAAACAACAAAGGAGAAGGTCACGATTCTATTCATGCGTGAAACACAGTTAATGATCTACAGTCAAAGAGAGAGTCGGTTTCAATGGCTCACCTGTGCACACTCCTATGCGTCTGTTGATGGGGGCCCCGAAGTCACAGTAGAGGCCTTTGTGTGGGTCGCAGAGGTCTTTCTCAGTGCACAGCTCCCCCATCTGCTTGGCGCACACCCTGCAGCAGCCGCAGCCGTCCAGCACCAGGCTCACTCCCGGGGGGCACTGAGGGGGAGTGGAGGGGCACGAACACTGGTTGCTGCACTCCTGACCTGCAGCCTGAGCACACACAGACACATGCTTAGATAAATATCATCTCCACATAGCGTATCATGGTAATCACTAGCACATGGGAACACAGTGCCTAAAGCTTATGTCATGTTCTGACAAGAGTCAAAGCAGAGCCTATATGTTTACAGCCTGAGCTCCGAAGCCGAAAATAAAGTAGTATAAAGTCATTTTGACTTACCATGTATGAGAGCATGGCGCACAGGAAAGGCAGCAAAATCATTTTCTTCATTCCAGCAGACATCTTCTTTTCTTCCTCGTGGAAATAGATTCTAGTTTTTCCTCAAGTCTTGTTGAGAAAGTCTTCCTTTAGTCTCAGAGTTTGAGCTGGAGAAAGCGTTTCTGATCAAGTTGATCTCTTGTCTCGTTCGTCTCGTAGCGTTTCTCTGCTGCTCCGGTCACAGTCTTTCCTTTCTTTCTGTCTTTCGCTCTTTCTTGGTGAAAGCTAGAGTTTAGCTTCGGTAGAGGAGTTGATCTGAGTTCTGACTGCAGAGCTCGGCTCCCTTTATACTCGCTGGCCCTCGCAGCACGTCACTGGGGGCTGAATGGAGAGCCAGCCCTGGACAAACATGGACATACTTGGCATTCTTTCCTCGCTTCCTGACCCCCACTCCAGACATCCCACATTCCTGCTGTCTGAAGGCAAGGCTCTGCTGCTCGGGCCAAACAACACTGTCTCTCTCTCAGAGCGGGCTTTCATCTGGAATGGGAGGTTAAGTCTGGTTAGAGGCCTGGGACCCCACACTGGGAATTCCTGAAGCCTTACTTCACAAACAGACAGCCGGTACCTATAAATATTAATTTCAAAAAAGGAAGATTAAAAAAAAAACCCTCAGCTTGGTTCAAAAGTGAAGGCACAAAGAGCTTTAAATAAAGGAAGAACAGTTTAAAACAACAGGTAGAAACTCATAAAAAGGCTTCAACATGCCACGATTAAATAAACTGACTGATGTGTAATGTGTGGTTAAGACTTTAAAGCCACAACAGCATTCCTCAGCTTTGGCTTCAAAGGCGTACAGACAGCCTGTACTTTAGTAAATTAACAGCGAGCTGTTGGGGAAAGGAAGTTCATTTGAGTCATTAACTTGAGCCGGTTATCTAACAAGGTGCTCGCTCCTGCACACAGACTTGGCAGCTGCTGTAGCTTCTTGTAACTCTGTCTTCTGTACTTGTGTGGTTACATCTGGGACACTGCAGGGGCATTTTTGTGCACTGACATCAGAGGCTGATCTGCAGCTTTAAGCAAAACACATTATGAGCACATTATGATCTCTTCTGCATGAGTGAGGCATTTTGTTCATAAACACTTCCTTCAATCCTGATGTATGATACACATGATTATGCTGTTTATCTTGCAATCATCCGATTCCCTTGTGACTCATTTGAAAGTAGCACTGGTAGACCAAGTATTCGGATCTTTTACTTATGTAACAGTAGCAATACCACAATGTAAAAATACTCTATTACAATTAAAAGTCCTGCATTTAAAATCCTATCAAAATTGTTGGCCCGTGTGACTAATACATTCCTAAATATTGTATAATCTGATTGTTAATTCTGTTACATAAATACATAAGTAGCATTTTACTATGGTTGCAAGTTCTAACTACAGTATATACGATGAAGTAGTTTAGTCTTGAGTTTCTCAACCTAGGGCTCGAGTCCCCTCCAAAGGGTCATAACCTCCTTAGACCCTGTGTCCTCATATGAGGACATCACATTCTGGGTTTGCTGCACCTTATACTTAATTCTACTTAACTTAGACCTGTTGTCCTCATTCATGGACACTTTTTTGTGCCATCTAGTGGTAGTAAGAGCACAATACACTAATCCAAATAAAAACAAGATGGCAGCCATCTCTGCCAAGTCAGTCTGCAGCCGATCCCGACATATAAGTGGACAAGGTCCAAAACCTGATCACAAATTATGGCTGATACTTGTTTATTTATGATTAATAATGTTTTGGTTCGATATGGCAACAAATTTGAACAATTTTAGCAACAGTAACAGGCTAAGAGGCTTTTAATTTGGAAGTACTTCTATGAAGACATTTGGATTTTACTATTGTCTTGATTGAGGACATTGGGACTTAATTATCGTTGACCATGTTTAGTTCTCTATACTTATCTGGTCCTACTGATCCCAAACAGCAAAGAGAAATTAAAAATCTATACCAAACAAAAGTTTTGGTCTCAGGAGGATGAAGGGCCGCTACACTCCGTAACAGTAATTCCCCGGCTGCAGTGACAGTGCACATATCCAGAGGAATGACCAATCACAGCAGAGTGGGTTCTGTTGGGAGGGAGGCTTAAAGAGCTCGGTGCTAAAATGGAGAGTTTCAGACAGAGGGTAAACACAGGGGTTCCAGCACAGACAGTATGAGGAAGAGTGTTTTTGGAGCATTTAAGCATGCAAACATCTCCCGAAAATGAACCTGAAAACAAGCATAATGGATCCCTTTAAGGCTGTTAATAATTGTAGTGTTAGAATAAATTCATTATATAAGAAGCACAGAGGTTTTGTAGCTTTATTCCAAGTGAGATTCACTGCACAGAAAGGCCGCCATATAACTGTACTGTACCGTGGGTACAAATCAGCCTGTGTCTGGTTAAACTGTCACGATGGTGGATCGCTTAGAGTCGAGCAGGGAGAGATAAAACACATGCTTGGACACACACAGCCTGACTCATTCACTGCACACACACTGTGCCTTAAAACCTGTAGTCTCAGCTAGCAGTCACACACTCACACCCCCTCACACATACCTACGCATGCATACACACTCTGAGGGCAGTCTTAACAGGTGCAGACATGCGGAAAGGAAGAGATGTGGCTTCAGTAAGCTGCATTACATACACACAGACACATGCACATATAAGGAACAGGCACTTGGAAATAACAGAAGAGATGCGAAAGAAAAACACTGAGCCAGCCAATCACATGCATCCTCACATATGGAGCGACACACACACATACTGTAAATATATGTATGGGAAGGAGGAGAGTCTCCTCTTTAATTATCTGCATTGCAAACATTCCTTCAGCAGCAGGTTTTTATTTTTTCCTCAGATTTTCTTCCCTGGATGTTCCAGCTCGGGAGCGTTGCCGGGCTTACACTGGCACGCTTTGGCTTGCTCATCCCAGTGCAAATGTGTGCGTGTGTGATAGAGCGAGATAGATAGAGACACAGAGCAGGAGGAGGGGTGGCAAACAGGCTATTCTGTGGCTCAGTCACATGGGCGTCCACGAGACGCTCACAGAGTAGAGAGGCTGGCTATCAATTCAGCTGCAAACACAAGAGTCAAGCTGTGAAGATGCTATCCCACTCCGGATTGACACTGGGCTATAAAGGTTAGCTGTGAGAGCCTCAGCTGGTGAGGCAGACAGATCCATTTTGTACTGGTTAGAGGTCAGAGCCTCCAAAGATTACAGCAATGTTTCTTCTCATGTCATCCTTTTTTGGCCTCCTGTGAATCTTTGACTCCTTTTAAAGCAGAAATTTTGATATGTCAGAGCAGAAGAAGCACACGTGCAACTAATAACACAAATATTTGCTGTAAATCATGAACTTCATCAGTTCCATGGTGCAGCATTTGGTTGCACCAGCTATTCATAAATTCAAATGTAGCTTAGGTCAGAGTTTATGCACTACTAAATTTATTTTAGGGTTGCACCAGCTGAGATAATTCAAACGTAGGCATAAGTTACAACAATGCTGGCCTGTGGCATAGGCAGTATAAGCAAATGCAAAAAGGGTGCCATCATCCGTAGGGGCACCACTAATGGAGGAAGAAAAAAAACCAAAATGGTTAGCTTTTACTATTTTTTTACTTAAGCTATTACTACTGTTATTTTGATTTATTAAACAAGGCCACAACAACATAACTGCCGCCCCCTGGCCTCCCTCCCCAGCTCAATACACTTTACCTGCTCTCTCATGGAGATGGAGTTATCTGACATCACGTGAACCCCAAAACACACTGTATTGTCATCAGAAGCTCTCTGGTGCCCACTCAGCTACCACTACACTACTGAGAGGAGTGGATGCGGAGAGGAAGAACATGAAATCAGCAGGAGGAGAGCTAGTTATCGTTACCTCTAAGCTTATCTTTCAATAATTCTTCTTTCAATAAGGGGGAGTCTTGCCTAAGGCACCAAATGTGCTAGGCCTGCCACTAAGTTACACCTTTAATCTTACCTCGCCTTTAGTAGGTATAAAGTCCTCTGTAAAATAGCAGTTGTCAGTGTGCATTGTTTTGTTTTTAAAGATGATGTTTTTTGGCTTTGTGCCTTTATTAGATAGAACAGGGTGATATGGGGAGAGAGAGAGTGCGGGGTATGACATGCAGCAAAGGGCTGCAGGCTGGACTTGAACCCACGTCTACTGCAGTGAAGCAGTGCCTCTGTGTGGGGCGCAGGCACTATCCACTAAGCTACCGACATCCCAGTGCATTGTTTTAAAAGGTGGGATAACTTAGGGAATGAGGAGAAGCAAAATATACCGTCTCTTGTGTCACCAGCGGATTGTCCCTATAGATTACCCCCCTTGGACATTTATGATGACTCTGACTTGCACTTTCGTGCGGAGAGGATTACCCACCTGCTGCAAGTAGACTGGAAACATGACACAGACAGAAGCAGGGCCGTCAGTCTTTACCTGTGGCATCGTGCATGCTGTCTCACTGGAGTAGCTTATAGCGGCTCCTAATGAAAGGAGCCATCAGCGATTTTATTTTATCCACCTGTACTTTCCCTGCTGTAACATGTCAGTGTCTACATTGGAAAAGTTCTGCCATGGCTTTTTTCTCCAACAAAGTAAATAATAATATTATAATTCTAGCATTCATTATTCACTGCTAACACTATGTAATTTGCATGCGCAAGTTTTAGTTTATTGTTGCTCAAAGTGTGGTCTGCGGGCCAGTGGTGGCCCTTGGAAACATTGAGCATGACGTGAAATGCATGCATTACATTGTAATCATTCATGGTTCATATAAATACTTTCACTGCCAATACACTATAAATTGACATGTAATACACAACAAGGGGACCACATGAAGCTGCACTGCCCTAACCCCAACTGTCAGGTTAGGGATGACATCTTGTAGAAAGCTACTGGTTGCTTGGCAACTCATAGCTCTCCTTGAATGTTGTGGGAATTACGTCCTGTCACCAATACTAGTGCTGTTAGCTAAAGAGATTTCAGTGGACAACTTACAACTGCGCTTTTCCTGTGTGACCCTCAGTCATATGCTGGCTTCCTGAATTGGCAATCAAGAAACCTTTGCCAGCCCCTGCTTTAGATAATTGAAGTGTGACTGTGTATGCCACTTATAGATGTATACAGAGTTCATGTTGTTGACTTATTACTATTCTGCCATGCACACACTTACACACAGAAAATCATGTGCTTGTACACTGAGCTGTCAGAAGCAGGAAAAGCACAGTAAATAATAGTGTAAATGACAACATGAATGATGGCTGAACTCAATAAAGCTGCTTTGATTTGAGGGTCCTGAAACTGTGTTTGCAGGCTCCCAGTCATGGGAATGGAAACATAACCATGTAATCCGTAACACCTGAGCAGACATAATGTCTGCTGTGAAAAAAAGGCCTATTACGTACTTTTGAAGTCTCATGCATGTACAGCATTGAGATGTAAAAGTAAATCCATCCAATTAAAATCAAAACTATTGCAATGTCATAAACAATAACACTTCTGTTAAGAAGAACTGAAAGAAACAGAAAGTAAACACGATAAAACTTGTGTCCTGTCACAGTGTCTGCCTAATTAGGAATATTTTATCTCGTCGCTGGTATTTGTATCCTCGTTTATTTATTAACAGCAGTCAGACTGTTGTAAACATATCTGCGGTTTCTCTATAAATTCCACCATCTGGGCGGCTGAGTGTGATATTGGATGTGAAGATAACAGAGAGGGAATTAATCTGCCTCAGTCTCATACTGTCTGAAGCCCTCTTTCCTCCTTCCTTTCTGTGTCTTTCCACTCTTTCATTTGCTCATTTTGTGCTCCCTCTTTCCCGCCTTCCTGGGCATTGTCTTCATTTTTATGCTGATTTTCTATAATTATGCATCTATTTCAGGCCCTCCTGGTAAAAACAGTCCTCTGATTGCATTTTTCTGCCGCCTACATCCTGTTATTACACTAAAAATGATCACACAACGCATGTAAGACTCCTGTACTTTTGAGATTTGTTAGATTGCCATTTGTAATGTGCGCTGTGTAATTTGATGAAACACATCTCAGCCTGATAAGATTAGGCTCATAAACAGTGAGAGCATGTAGTTTACTTCAACTCCAACTCCAACTCATAGAGATAATGTTTTATACTTCATGTGAATGTTATTTACATTATTATATTCTTATTTTGAAAAGCAGACATAGTCATGTGTCGGGGCTGTTTCAATGCATTTACAGGTCAGAATACAGCAGTACTCCAACCTTAATAGAAGCTGGTTTGACCACAGAGTTGCGAGTGACAGCTGGTTTGATGCAGAAACATCAGACGCTGCATCTGGGTGACCCGAGAAACACAGGAGGACAGGATTTCATCCAGACACAGGCAGAGCAGGGCAAAGTCTCTGTGACAGCTGACTAGGTGTTGTTCCCCTGGTGTTGGCGACCTTTCCGGTGTGTGTAGAGGAGCCCAGTGTTTCCCACACATTCATTTATTTGTGGCGGCCTGCAACGATATCGGCACTTGCTACTATGTATTGATTTTCAATTTTTGGATTCGAATATTAAGAGCACCACAACGGCGGCTGTGGCTCAGAGGTCGGGCGGATCGTCCACCCATCCGAAGATCGGCAGTTCAATCCAAGTATCTTTGAGCAAGATCCTGAACCCCAAATTGCTCCTTTGGCTGCTCCATCGGTGTGTGAGAGTGTGTGAATGGTCACTGAGTAGCAGGTGGCACCATTTATGGTTGCCTCGGCCACCAGCGTGTGAATGTGTATGTAAATGGTTGAATGTGACGTAATGTAAAAGCGCTTTGAGTGGTCGAAAGACTAGGAAGGCGCTACACAAGTACAGTCCATTCATTATTTTTTACCACACTCTTAGAGCATAGAGCATACTGTGGGCACAGACGGAGCAGCAGAACGCCAGGCGCAGTGAAAGTGAAACTTAACCTTTTGTTTATTCATGAAGACATAAAACATTTTATGTCGTAGAACAGCAAGGCTCTCATTTCAGTGTTGTTTATTGTTTTTCCAAACTACTTTAGCAGTCTCGCTGGGTCTAAAAACTAACTCACTTCTGCAGCAGCTGCTCTTCTAATCTATTGATGTGTTCAGCTCTGATCGATGAGACCACAAACTGCTCAAGTGATCAATTCTCTAACCCATGAGTCCAGTTCAATAACAAGTGCGGCTGACAGGGAAAAGACTCGTTCCTGGACCCTCAAAAACCTTTAAAATTGGAGAAGGGACACAGAATGATCACACACAGATTCTCACTCTGTGGGAAACGCTGGAGCTGAGCCCCGCCCTCAGTTAAAGACCAACACAGAGAGCAGAGGACAGGAGCGTCGTAAATGTCACCATAAGTAGCAACATAGTTTTTTTCTGTTCAGACGACAGACTAAAGTGCTGTGAAAAAACACTTACAACGGCAGGACATTTTGTCAAATCAACAATACTCTACTATACTTCTGCAATGCTGTTTTCTGCATGGTAGGAATCACACGGCCTGACGTCTCTACAGCGACTAGCATGGCTAAAAAAGCATTAAACCTCATGTACAGTACACAGGGTTTTAAAAAGGACTCAGTTCCCTCGTAGCTGACGTTCCTGTCTCCTGCAGTTCCCCTAGCTGACAGGGCCCTACTTGTGTTTGACACTGTTATTACATAATGTTGGACCGCCGTGTCCACCCTTTGGCATTCATCTTTGTCACGGAGAAAACTAATGATGCTGAGTAATGGAGCCTCCCCGTCTCAGAGCGACTAACACAGTCATCTCTGTCTGTCTCCTTTTTCTGTCTCTCTCTCAGATGCTGCCGCTAGGAAAGCCTTCATCACAGAGGTGAGCCACCATCTGTCCCTGTGATCATCTGCTCCGTAACACTTCTCTTTTTAGTTCCTTTTTTTTTTGATCCTGCACATCAATAACATCTAGTTCTTTGGTTTTAGCCACACGCTAATGAAATTATTACCCCACAAAGGATTGATCTGAGGAGCTCAGGCAATTCATATTTGGGTCAATTCATATTTGGGTCAATTAATATTTGCTGTATGTTTTTCCGCTGTTATGTTTTGGTGCATGAGGACTGGCACAAACTGTCAGTACAGACTACAGAGGACCAGAAAATACTTAAATATTGCTTTAGTAGTCTTTGTCTTTGCTAGACAATTTGGCTCTCGTTATTTTAATCCTCCTAATTTAGTAAATCCCCTCCATCTGGCATGCTGTATGTTAAAGCAAACATCAGAAGTATTGCACAGTTTGTTAGCTCTAAGTCTGCTGAGGACATTTAATTCTACGCTAAAACCAAAAAGCTCATTGAACATCACTTACAACAGCACCGGATATATTTACGTTGGCTGTCCGGCTATGAGATCTAAAATATCCAGTGTGGCTCCTGCCGTTTAAACAGTTTCTAAATCAGATTAGACTACAAACTGTGCTTTCAGACCTCATGCTATGCACAGTTTGAGTGGGATCGATAAAGTTCCACTAATTAAAGATCCGCAGAACAGAGGAGCCAGAGTTTGTTATTTCAAAACAAACACCTGGTCTCTTCAGTGAGTCAGTTTATAACATCAAAGCTTGAAATCGCCCTCATGCATTGATCTGTGTCACCCCCCGGTCTTTAATGTTTAAATAATCAATGTTAATGAACAGGTGCAAATCCACCTGTCCCCCATAATACCAGTCTCACTCCCTCTTTGTCTCGCCAGATGCCCTCATCCTCAGGCCAGCCTGGTCAGGGAAAGAAGATTGGCCACAGAGGGGTGGATGCATCAGGGGAGACTACTTACAAGAAGGTACTGTGGACAGCGCATGCCAGGGCCATGATGTGTTGACCACATGATGGATTTCTTTACATTTTTAAAGCATTAAATGGTGATGAATGTATTTTAAAATGCTCCAAGTCAGAATAGGACTGTTTATTGAGTGTGAGGGTAAAGAGGGTGAAGGTATTTCACTCACCGCACCCTCCCTTTCTCCACAGACCACATCCTCAGCCTTGAAAGGTGCCATCCAGCTGGGCATCGGTTACACAGTGGGCAACCTGAGCTCCAAGCCTGAGAGAGATGTGTTGATGCAGGACTTCTATGTGGTGGAGAGCATCTTCTTCCCCAGGTCTCTACTGCAACCACACACAAAAAGCACTCTGTATACACACAGTATGTTTCCTGTGACAGCATGTTAGGGCCATTGTAGGTAACAAATAATATTATTACAGAGCCAGATTTATACTGTAAATTCACAAGTAAAAACTTGGATGTGCTCTGAAGTTGTTCTACAACCCAAACTCTTTATTCATGATGTCTTTGAGCACACATTGGAGAAGTTTGTCTTCAGGGCCTTCTGTTGAAAGTAAAATAAAATGTGACGAAGTCCACATAGGGAAGTTTTGGTGGGCGAATCGGTCAAGCACAGGACTTTCACTCAGGAGACCAGAGTTTGTGTCCTGTGTGAGTTAAAGTTGGGTATTTATTTTTAGTTGACTTACTATTTTCAGTTTTTAGGATGCATAAAGCTGCTGAATGCAAAATGTGAAGAAAAACTTTCGCAGAATGGCTAAACAGGCATGTTTCTGTCATATACCAATGTTGCTATGGCCAGGTAACATCATGGAAATTGACACAATTTTCATTTTGGAGCTATGTTTGAATTTAATGGGATGTCATGATTGGAGGTTCAAGTAATGGGTATTTAACATCTCAATGTTTGCTGGGATTCCCTGTTTACTGGTGGCGTTTGTGGTGTGTTGAGCTGAACCAATATAACAAAGTAAAGCGACGAAAAAAGTTATTTTTCTTCCTTGTGACTTAAAGATAAGAAAATATTAAAGTTTTTTTCTTGTAAATTTGTGAATTTTTCATGTACATTTTTGAATTTATAATCACAGAGAATGCTCAAGTTTTTTTCTTGTAAATTTGTGCGTTTTTCTCATAAA
>JAPZEB010000021.1:26021743-26034924 GCA_029783705.1 Chaetodon striatus
AACAGACTGCAGTGTTCACAGCTCCACCTTTTAGTACCAGATCTGTCTGCTAGGTACCCCAACAGAGGAGGGACCAAAAATGGGGACGGTATGGTACAGTCTCATTGGTACCATCCACAACTTTTCACAGTGGAAACAGGGGGGAAAAAAGTGTATAGAACCAAACTATATTGTACTGCTTGGAGGAAACAGGGCTTTATTCTCCGCAAAAGAAAATGCCACAGAAAACTCTAGACCTAAGGGACATATTTTGTCTCTGTTAAACATAATTAAATCGTTGATGCCCTAGAGTTGAATCCTGACTGCGCTTTAGTGCTTGAGGACCTCAGCGGACCTGTTAAAACAGCAGCTGATTTGCAGGCTGTGTGGCTCTCGCAGAACATTATTATGTTTTTGCAAAGGCTCGTGTGAAGTGAAACAGGTCGGTAAAGTGGTGAAGTCAGTGTGAGTGGCGTGTGACTCTGCCAGGGTGAAAAGATGAGGCGAATCAGCTCCAACTGGTCGGGTCAGAAAAGACATCAATGTCAGTTATGAGAGTCTTATGAGAGGAAGTCTGGGATTTTTCTCAAGTGTGTTTACAAGTCGTTTTATTTGTCGTAGATGTGTAGAAGGGGATTTTGCAAACAATAACATGCAGATATCAGAGGGCTGAAATAGCTGGCTGATGGCAGGTTCACAGCCACAGTCTACGGCCGATGAGTCAGACTGGTTTAACTGTAATTCCTAAACCATTTATTTGAAGACTGTACAGGTCATTATCCAAGCTGTCTGTTTTTAATATAGATTTAAACTGCTGTGTAAACATACTTTGTCTCCTGTTTTTCTGTTCAGAGACGAACACTCTCTCGTTTATTGAAACCTCCGCCTTGGACTCCACTAACGTAGAGGAAGCCTTTAAGAACATTCTCACAGGTAGGAAAAGTGATCAGCTGTTAAATATAACACGCAGTTCACTGTGAATCTCCAGGTAATGTAACCTGAACTGAACTGACTGTTTTCTTTCCCAGAAATCTACCGCATCGTATCTCAGAAGCAAATATCGGACAGATCTGCACACGATGAGTCTCCAGGCAACAATGTAGTGGACATAAGCCTCCCCCCAACCACGGACGGGCAGAGGGGAAACAAACTTCCCTGCTGCCAGAGCCTGTGATGCTCTTATTTTCTTTTCCCGTTTGACTTTCCGTTGGTCTTTCCTGTCTTCGCCTCTGGTTAACTTCTGCTGTCATGCTGCTGTCATCATGACACCCTCGTGGGTTCAGAAGTCTGTCACGCTGAGACTCTTGTACTTGACATTCCTTTTTCTTCTTTGTTTTTTCTTCGTTTGTTTGTCTTCCTCTGGTTTCAGACGAGCCTCTCTATACAGTAATTTACAACCTCAGAGGAAGGGAGAGTAGAGCTCTAATGAGGTTGATCTTGAAGCTGTAACAAACTACGATTTCTTTATAAGTAACCACCCTCTATGGTCCCATTGACCTGCTCCTGTCGCAGGGATGGTGAGGGACCAGTAGACCTGTGTATCAGCGCCTCAGGCGGTTTCTACTTGCCTCCTTTTCTCAGCAACGATACAGACTTTTGTCACGATCTGCTACAGTGGAATCCCAATTTCATGTCTGGTTGACCTGATTCTGCCTATCACGCAACACGGGTGTAGAGGAGGAGATGAGACGAAGGTACCACTGGAGTATTGGTGTGTACTCTGCTCTGTCTGGAGTTTCTATTTGCCTCTTTAATTTTAATTTTCCTCTCTGAGCCCTGTGCCCACTGTGGCATGAAATTAGCATGAGCCAGGGACCAGACTGGCTGTGATTGTCTGACTTAATACGGGCAAGTGTGAAACAAATGAAGTGTTTTTATTTGCGTGTGTGTGCGTATGTGAGTGTGTGTGTGTGTGTGTGTTAATCCTAAAGCACAAAGATACCAAAGTTGACGGATGCAATCGTTATCAGTTTTGGTTTTTCCTCATTTTTTTCTCAAGGCTGCTAAGGTTGCATTTCATTGCTGTATTTGGCAAACTAATCCAGGCTTGTTGCAAAAACAAGTTGTGCTACATCTCAAAAGTAATGTTATGAATTGCGGTGTGTGATTTGTTATTTGTGTAATAATAGTATCAGCCTGGATCGGGCCTTGTGTTCCTCTCTGGGGTCGGCTCAGGTCTTGTATCAGGCTGTCTGGAAATGGAAATCTCTTTTGCACTTATGTTGAATCATTTCAGTGGAACAAATCACCGTTTATTTCTAAAATGCACAACATCTTTATCAACATCTTCCTGTCATGTACTCATTCACCATATGATTTCATTTGACTGTGATATCCGTGAAAGGGAAATGGATCAAGATGTTTGTAATCTGAAAACATTTCAGTGGTAAATGAAACAATTAAAAATGCTCTTCATGTAACACTTGCACTCCAGCTGGTTGGGAAAGTGGAACTGAAAATCAGAAATGTAAATTTCTTTTTCACTCATGTGGGCAAAATGCTTTCATCTGTGCAAACTTGTTTTGCTACTTTTGCATCACACAGAAAATACTGAAGCACAAATAAACCTAATCCACATGACCATATAGGAGACAGACTTATTTTTGGATACGTTACTCACTCTGTGTACCCATAACTTAATGCTGTGTCCTCCACTGTTGTGTAGCAACGTAGGTGTCAACTGATGGGTGGCCGTGGCTCAGAGGAAATGTCTGTACAAAGAGCACACAGGGTCAAGCTGCACTCAAGTCCATCTGACAGGCTTCCTTTGAAATCTACACATATGATGGTGAGGTGCTCGCACACAGGACTAAATCATTTAGTTTTACAGCATCTCATCAATGTGCGCACTCGAGGCAGGTTTTCTAAAATAGTGTATACTTTGTTTTAGAATTATTCTTCCTCAGTTAATCAGATCAGAATAATGCCAAGTCAGTTTTCACTTACAGGGAATTTTCTTTGGTGTTTTGGTGCATAGACAAGAGACATAAGAATAGAATAGAAAAAAATACAGAAAAAAAAATAATACAATTTAAAAATATGTACAGCATAACTGTTAAAATTCAAGAGATGGGCAGGAAAGTGCAAAAATATACTCTAGGGGATGTGCAAAGGCTCGCAGTGAAGAATAAAACAAACCATCCCAGTGTAAATGGATTTTAGCCCAACTTAGTATTTAAAAATTAATCTTTTTATGATGTAAAAGTTGTTTTACAAAAGGACACAAAATGGATATTGCTTGTTCATAGGTCAATTTATTATAAGAAGAAGATGTACTTTATTAATCCAAAGGGGAAAGTCAGTGTTTTCACTCTTGTTGTCATACACACACAGGCCCGAAATACACACATGTACAAACAGCACCTATACATGCATTAAATGGAGAGGCGTCAAAGTGAGGGGGCTGCCCATGGACGGGTGCCATGAGCAGCCGGGGGTTCAGTGCAAATGGCACCTCTTAAGCTGCCAGTCCACACTCCATATTTAGTCTGGATACGGACTTGAACCAGCAACCCTCCGGTTTCCAACCTTAGTCTCTATGGACTGAGCTACTGTCATTATAATAAGCTCATTTAACCAATAATTATCAAAATTCACTTTACATTTAAAAGATCAGCCATTTCCAGGACTGTTAAATATAGAGCTGCAATGCTTAGTCAATTATTTGATTATTTGATCAGTGGACAATTAAGCAGCAACTATTTTGATCACAAAATAATCATTTCAACCTAAAATAACAGCTGTGATATTTCCATGTTCTTAAATGTGAGGATTTGTTAACATTAAAGTAAATGTAATATTTTGGGGTTTGAAAAGGTTGGCTGAACACAACGAGATTTGATTAAGCAAATTTCGGCTCTTTTCTCGTTTCAGTTCAGTTCAATAGACCTTGGCATCTGAGATATGTTGCCAAAGAACAATTACAGGTCAACTCTTTGAAACCTGGAGCCACATCACGTTTCTGTTGCTGCTTAGACACCTTTCACAAGTATTTAACCCTTTGAACCCTGAGCAAATTGATGTGATTAATTTCAAAAACATGGGGAAAAAGGCAATGAGCAACTTGGTGAGAAATATCCCACAAATTGCAAAAAGTTAATTTAAGTTAATAAACATTTTTTTAACTATAAAAAAAGATAGGGGAAAGCTGTATTATAATTATAATAATAATAATAATTATTATTATTATTATTACATTTTAAAATTATGTTATGGAATTTTTAAAATGTATTGTTCCAGGTCATCCCCTTGCTTGTTAGTTGTTTTTTTTAACTATGTTTTTTGAAAAAAAAAAACAAAAAAAAAAACCCCAAGCCAATTTTAATGACCTATTTTACTGTACTGACCAAAAGTTTTACATGTGATCAGTTGTTTTCATTCGCTGTCCTTTAACCCTTAGAAATCTGAGAAAAGTGGCGTGATTTCTGATACAAAACAAAGACATGATGTGGAAAAAAAGCTAAAAAATTATGTTTAAAAAAAGTCCATAACATTTAAACATTTAAAATGTAATAATAATAATTAAACAATTTTTCCCTGGCTTTTGAAAATATTTTTCCCTAGTTTAAAAAAAGTTATGATTTCCTGAATCCAATTTTTTTTTGCAATTTTAATGTTTAAATGTAATAATAATAATTATATAGTTTTTTCCCTAGCTTTTTTATTTTTCCATATCATTTTTATAAGAATAATTTTCTGAATCTAAATATTTTTTGCGATTTAAATTTTTTAATATAATAATTATATAGTTTTTTTTCACTAGCTTTTTTTTAATTTTTCCTTTTCATTTTTATAAGAATAATTTTCTGAATCTAACACTTTTTGCGATTTAATTTTTTTAATATAATGATAATATAGTTTTTTCCCTAGTTTTTTTATTTTTCCATATTATTTTTATAAAAATAATTTAATAATTATTTTCTGAATCTACTAACTTTTTGCAATTTGTGGGATATTTCTCACCACGTTGTTTATTGGCTTTTTTGCTCATGTTTTTGAAATAAATCAAACCAATTTGCTCAGGGTTCAAAGGTTTAAATAAGTAAACAAGATATAATAATATATATATAATACATATATAGACATGCATATAGGTCATATATAGGTCATATATGTTTACCTATAAACACGTTTTGTGTATTTGTGTGTGTGGAAAAAAACAAGTAGTAGAGGAGCAGATTTCTCAGTGTTTTGTTTAATATTTTGTGGACCAAACGATTAATCGAGAGAATACACCACTGATTAGTCGGTAATGAGCATTATCGTTTTCCCTTGTAAAGTAAGAAGAAAAAAAAGTGGGAATAATATTTTAAATTTGTGCAGTTAAAGTCAGTTTTTCTTTGAGAGAGTTTTGGTTAGAAAATGCTAAATGCTAAATTAATTTTAAAGGCACTACAGAGACGATATGATCCAGGTCTGTTTATTTCTCCTGGCTTTGTGTTGCGCATGAGATGTTTTCAGTGAGATCGCCCCTCCCTTTGGCAAGCTGTTGTTATTCACAGTCACATTTTAACGTGTCCGGTGTGTGTGTGAGTGTTTTCTGTCTGCACCGCAGAGGCAGACAGCTGATGATGAGCCTCTGGGGGATATTTAAAGCTCTGGGAAAGCGGAAGCCTGGCCTGCTCTGTGTTATCAGCTGAGAGCCGCTGCTAGCTAGCACAGCGCTCAGTTAGCATACCGTTAGCTAGCGAGTGGATCAACACTTTGACCACTTAATTCACACATACAGCTGAAAATGAAACGAAGAGGACACAGGAGACTGTTGTGGCGGTAATGCCTGCCGATGTGACACATCTTTAAGAAGACGACACGGGGTGAGTGAACGTTTTTAATCTTTCATTTTCACAGCAGGCGGACGGCTAGCAGCTAGCTGCTAGCTACTGACAGCTGACTGCTAGCTAACAACACAGCTGTAACGGTCACCAACTGACAGTGTTTATCTACTGGACAATGGACATCGATATTGATTTGAGAAAATGACAATACAAAAAACTTATATAATGATTTTAATGTCTTATAAATGCCGCTGCAGCGTAGCTAACAGCTAGTCACAGCTAATATTTATCTATGCTCCCATGGCTCTATGTTCCCCAACACAAAATGCTGTAAATATGACACATTAAACATTATTTCATAAACGTTGAGCTATTCATTATGTTTCCCTGAAATTATCCCCATATACCTGATAACCGACTAATGTTATACTCGTAGAAATCTAATAAGCTTCATATCTATCTCATTTTGTGTCTATATTTATACCCCTTCAAACCTACGCCCTCAGTTTTCGTGACTTTGGACATTGATGTCTCAATCATGGCTGAATTTTTACAATACAAGCTGCATTTGAAATGTCCATCTCCCGTCGTGTTTTTGCCATTTGAACTGCGATGATAGCCCTCATCAGTCTCCATCAGTGGCAGGTTATATTGAGAGACATAAACAAATATTTGTTTACCAGGAAGACATTTGTAAACTTTGTCCTAAACAGTCTGGATCAAAGCTTAAACAGCTAAATGCAGTGCTAACAGCTACTTCAGAGAAAGTGAAAGTGAAAATGACTTTAGTTTGTTTGCAGTAATGTTATCATGTCCTGATGTGTCCCATCAGTATTTTAAAAAGTACACCATCTTACAGTCACATTCATGTATTTAATTGAAACATTTGGCTTATTGATATTGATATTTGATATTTATTTTGAACATGCAAAAGAAAAGAGACACAAACATATAAACAAGCAGACAGAAAGACAGTAATATTTACAAATAATGGAAAGCATAATGTAAAAGCAGTCGTCAATATATAGTTATCTTGATTTACGCATCCGAAAAGGAGTGGGAGGAAGTATAAACTTATTAAATCCCACCTCTTCTCCATAAGTCAAGTGATGTGAGACAGACAGGTTCCTTTTATAGATTAAAAGTTACATGAATTTATTAGGGATGCACAATATTGGATTTTTTTTTTTCTGATATCTGATATGCCGATATATATAACAACTTATTTGGCTGAACCAAAACCAATATAGCCACCTTTTCCCCACCTAATTTTAGTGATCAAAAAGTCTCTTGAATTTGGAATTAACGTCATGTAATGCATGCGTACAATGCTGTTGAATGGGTGTAATATTTATTCCGACTGATACTAATAGTCAATTTTAAAGCCGATATTGGCCGATACTTCTGATTATCGTATTAGCATGCATCCCTAGAATTTATGTTTCTATACTGATAAGTATTTTAAAAATATCGGTCTGTTTTATTCCTCTGTTTTCACACAATACATCACTCAGAAACTGTGACTTATAGATTTTGTTGTTGTCTTAGTTTTTGGGGGCTATCGTTTTGTTTATCTGGGTCAGGGATTGTGCTGCTTAATCGTAGCCCCTCATGCTGTATCAGTATGCATAAATAACAACACCAGGAAGTGATACTACAACAGTCTGCTGTTGATCTGAAATGGTTAAGAGGTCATCTGATCTGGGATATGTATAATGAAGTTCAGGCCTTCAGGCTTCATCGAACATTGGCAATCCAGGTGTGAGCAAGATTGTATGATATTTGGGATTTGTTACAAACTATCTACAGTTAGTTACCCACACCATCTACAGTTTTTATTCAATTTCAGTTCAATTTATTTATTGTTATTCTCTGTATACAGCAGCATACAGTGAACAAAATGTCATCACTCATGAATCCAGGTGCAGTAAGAGCATGTAGCAAACAAGACAAGACCTTCAACATGCACATGACAACATTAAAGTGCAATGAAATGCATTGTAGAGGTGCAGAAGAATAAATATTGCATAGTAATGAACTAATAAAACAGCAAAATTATGATCTGGATGACAGTCAAAATTTGTTTAAGCGCTACATATTTAAGAAATATTTACCACTGGGAAATTAGATTATTGTAGTTGTTTGTAGAAAATAAGCATGTGACCAGATTATAATACAATAATCATATCTAATGGGCTAAATATGAGAATTTTATATTGTTGAAACAACTTTTCTCTGACACACTGTCCACAAAGACCGAACATAATTTCCTTTGCTATATTATGACATGTGGATGCTAAAATGACTGTAGAGTGTAAATATTTGTATTAATTATATATAAGGAGATAGAATAAAGACACAAAATCCCATAAATTCACATCAGAATTTCTGCACCATCTGCCATGTTAAACCTCCTGTTTAAAAACAACAACAGTTTTGAGTACATGGGATTATATACAATATAAGTGTGGGTGCAGTGCTGTGGTTTAATGTGTATACAGCCACAGGCCAGTGACCCAGTCTTTACCTTATAGTCTGGTATGAAGGATCAAATGTAGGCTTAGTGTGTGCACTCAAATGTAGACGTGCTACTATCACTGAAATCCTGAAAAGACAGAGAAGCTCAACATTTATTTCAAAGGAAAGAAGCTACTTCAATACCTACACACGTATCAGACATAGTTTTTGTTTTAAGAGTATCTATTGTTTCATTAAAATGAAAACATTTCACCCAGAAATATCCATTTGTCACAGGTCTGTTGTCGTACAGGATCATTTCCAAACAGCAAGACAAACGTACTGTAGAAAATTCAGCGGCCTGCGTCTTATCTGAAGTGAAGGGGTTATCTGAGGGGAGACAGCTGTTTATCAGTCTGCTGCACATCACACTCACTGCCTCTGACAATAGCTCGTGCTTTTATAATGGATTAGCAGCTGCTTTGGGCGAATTGGCCCACCTCCAGATTGACAGCTTTCTTGTAAATGACACAGTGTCTTTGTAGATAACCTCAGTTATTCTCACATGGCAGGAAATTAATGGTCTATGAAGCACGCTTTCAGATAGGCTGTCAAAACAGAGAGTTTACCTAGAGCTAGGTTGTATTGACAAAGTTATAATATTTTTAAATACTGTCGATAGTATGACTGTTGACGATTGCTTTTATTGCTTTCATGTGATATTTAATTTCACTCATCTTGAAACAGCTGCGCAGGATCTTGTTACATTTTTACCAGGAAGACATTTAAGCTAACTTGATATCACAATATTGTGATGACCCAAATGACATTTCATAATTTTGATATGTATCAGTACACTGTATCTTTTTATTATGTTTGTTTACATGTAAATATCAGCTTGCTTTTGCTCCTGAATTATATCATACTGTATTTTACACTATTGTCCTGTAATCAGGGCTGAAAAAATGATTATTGTCATTGTCAATTAATCTGTCAATTATTTTTTTTGATTAACTAATTAGTTGTTTGGTCTGAAAAATGTGGATTAGTGTTTCCTTAAGCCCAAGATGACGTCCTCAAATGTCTAGATTTGTCCATAACCCAAAGATAGAATAAAATAGAAAGAACTTAATTCATCCCCAACGGTAAATTCAAGTGTCCAGGAGCTCATTAAAGACATAAAACAACAACCACACTTCCCCTCATCAACAACAACACAGTGGTAAGTGCATAAATAGAAATTAAAAATCAAATTAAAATTAAATTAAAATAAAACTGCCCATTCCAGAGTCTAATCCTGTTAATTTACCGTCATAGAGGAGTAATAAAACCAGAAATTATTCACATTTAAGGAGCTGAACATACTTTTTTTTTCTAAGTTGGCAATCAGTTTAATAGTTGGCAACTAATTGATAAATCAGTTAAAAAGGTTGCAGCTCCACCTGTAATATATCATTATTTTGCTTTTCGTGGAGACTTTGTTAAAGTTTTGTTTGAAAGACTTGTTAAGAAAAGTAGGAATACCACAATCATCTTTTAATCAGATTTTTTTTACATTAGTATTCATATAAAAATGTACTTAAAGTACCAAAACTAAAAGTACTCATAATTGAGGATATTCTACTTCTGGACTATATTTATTGATGCATCAGTGTGTATGGATCACTTTGATGTTGTAGCTGGTGAAGGCAGAGCTAATTTTAACGACTTTATATACTGCTACCAGGGGTGTAAATATAGACAGTTCAGGCAGGGCGGCTGCACCAGGGCCAATGAAGTGAGGGGGCCCATAGGGACAGTGGGCCCTCCAATAATATGTAGAGTAGAAAACAGGATCTTGTGAGTGATTCAGACTGCCACCTGAGATATATGTAGGGGTGGGCGATATAACAACTGTGCATACCAGTGTGCATCTCTCTGCTCTAACACTCTACACACAGCTCCGCCCCACTCTTTCATTCACTCCCAAGTTCCCCCGCAAGAGAGCCGTTTTAGAGCCGTAGCCTGATGGCACCTTAGCAGAAATGTAACTACTCGTCGCAGCAACGCAGACCTTGTTGAAATCATTTCCCCCAACAATGAAACAATGAATTGTGAAGACAAAAAAGCCTCCACAAAAATAGCATTTTAAGTCTTGTGTGTGATTTATCCTGGCTTCATATGAGCAGAGGAAATCGCCGGTATTCGCTAGGCTAATTTATACAATGTAAAATGCCATAGTCTTTTGCTAAAAACGTTAGCATGTTATATTTGTTTGGAAAACGTGTTAAGTATAAGACAGTTGTTTTGTCAGTGAACCTTGTGAGTTTGAATTGTCTTTAATAAGCCATGTTTAATGTGTGTTTAATGTGTGTTTTAAATCAACTAAACTTTACAGCACTTCACCGGAGCCCTGTTGCCAACTAGTGTTTTGAACTGTTGTGCAGCTGCATATTTTCAAATGGGATAATAATCTTTGTCTTTGCATTTTATTTTGATGAAAGTCTGTTTTTATAAAAGTGATTGTGACATCTAAAATGTGGCTTTGACTTGCAGTCTCTACCACTGACACTGTTTACATGAACAAGCCATTCATCTTCTGTCTCTCTTTGTTTGTAGAGGCTAACTGTTCCCAACCTGTGGACAGCAGAGTTTGTGCTTCCTGCTCCTCACGTCAACCTTCACCTCTGACCCTTTACACCCTCACCTCCACCTCTACGGCCAGCATCTGGCCTCTGTAACCATGACGACAGGCGGGTGTTGCCACCTGCCTGGCTCTTTGTGCGACTGTGCGAGCACCACTGGCCTGTGGAAGAGCGTTGAGGAAGGAGGTGGTGACGGGTGCCAGGCGCTCTACGTCACCCAGGTCACAGCCATAGACGGACGGTTGCTGTCCTCTGTGCTCAAACCAATGAGTACGCAAAGGTGAGACTTACTTACAGTCATGTTGTCGGTGGAGAAGTCCATGATTACAACTGCCTCCTTTTACACGACAGACATTTTAACTTGCCACAGTAGGAAAAGCACAGGTGTTACTTCGTTCTATTCAAGACAGTGTGACAGTGAGTCAGACCGCAGAATATTGGGACTCTGAAACTGAAGCAGCTAAATAGAGTTCAGCCATCATTACGTGTGCACCTTTCCTGCAGTGACATGTCAGAATGTCCTCGTCTGTGGAAAAGTACTAGTGCTCATGTATGTAATTGTATTTTGGATGTTGAGGTTACTTTTCATGCAGTGGCTTCCTGAAGTCGCTGAATTTATCATAGTTACATTTATTTCAGTCATTTTCAACTCAGAAATACAATAAATGAGCAACACTAAGTCATTAGTCTTTGAGCAGTGACAAGCCAAAGCAGGTTTATGCTGGCCAAGAAGGTGTAGGCTGAAGCCTTACAGCTGAAACACACGGGGAATGGTCGCAGCGTGTCATGTAGGTGGAGCAGAGCGAGGTCTTTTTACCTGCTTCACAGACTCTGTCTTTGCAGCGTGTGGTAGCTGCCAGCTTCACTGTGTGTGTACTGAGTTTTGCCAAGTGATAATGGAGGTAGTTATGTAGGATTTGGAAGAGCAGGCTGTGGTAACTGGCTCTAAATTAATTGGGTGGATTAATTGGACACACAAGGTCGCTCTGCTGCATTGCATTGCCTCTGGTACATTGAGGTATTCATTATTATCACTTTTTTTTCTAAACAGATTGCACTTGTTTTTTTTACACTGTTTGTGTAGTTTCACCTGTTGTAGGCAGGGGTGTGCCATATCGTCCTGTTATAAAATTCTAGTCCACATGTGCATGTCTGTTTCAGTGACTAAAAAGTTATTTCTTAATATCACTCCTTTTGTCTCAGTGATGGTCCCATCTGTCGTATTTGCCACGAAGGAGGCAACAGCGAGGGTCTCCTGTCTCCATGCGACTGCACGGGCACCCTGGGCACGGTGCACAAGAGCTGCTTGGAGAAGTGGCTGTCATCTTCCAACACCAGCTACTGTGAGCTCTGCCACACAGAGTTCAGCATCGAGCGCCGACCGAGGCCTCTCACAGAGGTAACAAAGGTCAATGCCCTTTGCCTTGTCTGCATCAATCTTTCTGCCTGTGTCTTTTCTTTATTCTGCTTTGGTTGGGCTGCCGTTCGTGAATGACTGTGCGTAAACAAATGTGTGAAGGAGAAGTAGCTTTTCCCCTCATCTTTCAGCTTGCTTGCTTACTTGTTGTTGAAGTGCGTCTTTACTGTTCTTGATTGACTCAAGATCTCTCTCTCTGTCTGCCCCTCCCTTGCTTGTATATACTCTCCCCCTTCTCTGTCGTTCTGTCTCCTACTTCTTCTTCTACAGTGGCTGCGGGACCCCGGCCCCCGTAATGAGAAGAGGACACTGTTCTGTGACATGGTGTGCTTCCTGTTTATCACGCCCCTAGCAGCCATTTCAGGCTGGCTGTGCCTGAGGGGCGCTCAGGACCATCTTCAGCTGGGGAGCTGGCTGCAGGCCGTGGGCCTCATCGCCCTCACCATCGCCCTCTTCACCATCTACGTCCTGTGGACCCTGGTAAAAATGAATTCACACACACATTAGGTTGCAGCACTCTTGTAATGCAGGTTTAAAGGTCCAGTGTGTAGGCTGTAGGGGGATACATTTGCACTAGTTGAATATAATATTCATTACTACACAAGTTTATTATCTCAAAATTTAAAAATCATTGTGTTTTCGTTACCTTAGAATGAGCTGTTTATATCTGCATATGGAGCAGCTCCTCTTCCACAGAGTCTGCCATGTTGTTCTACAGTAGCCCAGAACAGACAAACCAAACACTGTCTGATATGGCTGTTTGTTTCTTTATGGGCCGCCACAGTCCTCCTACAAACTTGGCACATGGAAGAAGTTTCAGTTAGTTGCAATCTGCGGCATCACCACTAGATGACACTAAATCCCACACACTGGACCTTAAAGTGCCCTAACTTTTAAAATTGCATGCTAATTTACGTCTGAGGGATAGCT
>JAPZEB010000021.1:26098201-26112989 GCA_029783705.1 Chaetodon striatus
TTTGTGTTGGTACATGAGATGCTAAAAAAGAGGGTGCACCACGGGGAGTACCACCAGTTGGTCCAGGAGCTTCGCCTCCATGATGGCCGTTTTCAGGCATAACATGACTTTGGGGGCATGTTGACAACCTGCTGTCTATCGTCAGGCTGTACAGCTCTGGTATCCAGCAACCACTACCACCAATTTCTTCTTCATTGTTTACCAACTATAAACTTGTTGTCGTGACCACCACAGAAGGCCTGCCTCTCAAATATTCCGATTGGGCAATGGGAAAAAAGATGACGAAAATAAGATGACATGGGTCACTTTTCTGCTCTGTGGGTACGTTTTTTTTAACTCGAGGAGTTCAGAGCACTCCAGCAAAAATGCCAGGTGCCCAGAGCACAGAAAAGTGAGGTGGGTCGCGACGCAAAACCACGAGCAAAAAGCTTAATTCTTATTAAGAACAATTACAAAAAGCCGCCTCCAACTGCTGAAACGCTTTCTGTGTGATCGGGGCTTAAGCCACTAAAAACACTGAATGAAGCAGTTTCACGTGACAAATCAGTGTTGCTCTGACGCTGTTTGGCACTGTGGATGCGACCTGCTAGCTTAGCACCTGCTAATTTGTGCTCTCCGTATTTCTCTGTTAACTTAAGATTTGGACGTTCGTGAGGTTTCTCCCAGGAGCCGAATTCTCTACTGAGGTCTCCTCCTCTCTAAAACAAACGGACCTGGTGATTTAGACCAGTATAATGACAGAATAAAGCAGTTTTACCTTAAAACTCGGTGTTTCTCCAATGCTGTTTGGCACAGCAGGTGATGGAGCCAACTACTGCTGAGTTTATTTTTCTCTGATAAGTTGAGATTCAGATGTCCAATGACTAAAATTCTTCGTCTGGGTAAAACACACAGTTCAGTTTCACATTAAAAGCCTAATTAAATATTCGCTTTTTGCATACATTTTCAGAACAGTAATCTAAACTAAAATAAACACCTACATATGTATTTTCTTTCCAATAGTTTAAAAGAAGACATGTTACGGAAGCCAAATGGCCTAAAATCTCAAATCTGATTTGAAAAAAAGAAAAAGAAAAAATCACCTGTCATGTCTCCCCTCAAGTATTCATATGCCAGTCTTAGGTGATATAGAGTTAACTCCATAACACAAGATTATTCCACTCCAGTACATGTCATATACCATCACTGATATTGAATAAGAGTGTCACTGGGATGTGGAAGTTTGGCTGTCAGTGTATCATCTCTCTGAGTCACAGCTCAGATAAGAATTTTGGGTTTTGGTGTCAAACTTTGGAAAATGCAGTCCTTCTTGATAATAAAAAACTTTATTGGGAGTTTGACGTGTGTCTGGCTGTCAGTAATGATTACCTTCTCTCTCACACAGCTGAGAAATTTATTTGAAAGCAACGCTGGAGGTTCAGCTGACACACTTGTTGTCTTGATGTTTCCATAGATACTCCTGTGGGTCGGGTGGCGGGATGATGACAACAAAAACACACACACACCAACTCAACAGTTACCTCAGACCTGTTTGTTTTTGTCGAAAAAGTCTGAGACCAAACTAAATTACAGGAATGTAGCCTGGATCCTCTCTGTGGTTTTCACACTCTGTCATTAACAATAGCGCTCCGAGCCGCCTCATGTTTCATCTCAAAAAAGTACTGTAGATAAGAAAGGGTTGAAATGGGTCTCTGCTCAATTATTCAACATTGCAGTATAAGGAAGTTGTCATGAACAGAATTAAGGTTATATATTGATCTTATCAGGTGATAAATTAATAAAATATTGCAGATGAAGTCGCATAGACTTTGCTGTTTTAAAAAAAAAAGTTCTTTCATGCTTGCATATACACCGGGGAATTTAGACAAACCACTTGCCAACTATTGTTTTTTAGTTTCTTTATTCTAAAAAAAGCCAGTGAGCTCACACTGAGTTGTTTGTAAGTTTTAGAGATCTTTTTTTTTTTTTTTTTTAGCTGCCCTCTCTCCTGCTCATCAGCCCTACTTTTCCTCCCAAGATTTAATGAGGTTTCTTCTCTTACTTTGTGCGATACACTGTGATGCTCACAGGCTTTTTTTAATACCGCATGCAGCTTCTTTGAACATTTCTGACTTAAATTTCTGGATAAATCAATACGACAGCAGCATCTCTTTACCAGAGTGAAATATTTTACACTGAGGACAAGGGATACAGGAATAAAACACAGTGAAAGTGGGTACTGAAAGGGAAAACACGTGGGCCAAATGGTGGACAGAAGTGCTCGCCCAGGGGCAACTGGAATCGTTAAAGTCTTTATTATGTATAAGTTGAAGAGTTTGAAAAGCTGAAGGATAATAGAGTTGTCTAATTACATCTTTTAATTAATATAAAAACTCAATGGCACCACTTTTCATAGCTTACAACAGCAAATACGACTGAAGAACGTGAATCTAACCTTTAAAGGGACAGTTCCCAATACAAAAATACATATTTTACCTCTTTCCTGTGGTGCTATTTATCAGTCTGGATTGTTTTGGTGTGAGTTGCTGAGTGTTGTCGATGAACTGTAGAGATGTCAGACTTCTCTTAAAGATAATGAACCTAGATGGCCCTCAGTTTGTGGTGTTCAAAGCGCCAAAATAATACATTTAATAAACTCAGCAGCACTGTCTCTTTCCAGAATTCATGACCCGGTAACTCAAGATAATCCACAGACCTTGTTGTGAGCAGTTTCATGAAGGAGCTATTTTATTTCAACCGAACTACACCCGTCAACTGAATCGGCGCACAGAAGGGAGTGTGCATCTACTGCTAGCTTACCTAGCATCACTGAGCTAGCTAACGTTATAGTACAGTCAAGGAGGATGTGGTCCAAAGGTGGGTCAGGAGTCCATTCTGAATGGACCGCAGGTGACTCACAAGCATGTCAAGTTTGTCAAAAACATGCTTTATTTTTAGTTACAGTGAATTTCTGGCACAGAGTTTTTATTTTGAAGTGTTGTTTCCTGCTGTACAGTGAGTGACTAACAGACAGCTACTTGACAGAGACAGACAGCAAACGACATAACGACATGGCCAAACGCAAGTCGGATGCTGAATGTATAAAACTGTGTGGACCTTGAACTGATGACGGAGGAGAAATCTGGATCTGTGGCTGGACCAATTGGGAACCACTGCTCTACACTGCACACCACCCAGGTCGTTCATTTGGCAATTATCATGAGTAACACTGTCATGACCCCAAAGAGTTGTTGGGGAAATACTGAGCCCACGCTCTGGTCTAACTCCAAGTAGTCCTGGTTAGAAAGTGGCTTTATGTTGAGCTGCAAAACCCCTTTAGCACTGTTAGCTATGTTAGCACCACTAGCCACGCTAACTTTGCTAACAGTAGTTATCAATGCTAAAGGAGGTTTGTGGCTTAAAATTGAGCCGTTTACTCACCCAGACTACTTTGCGGAGGACCGGAGGGTGGGCTCAATGTTTCCCCAACAACTCTGTTGAATCGAACCACCGTTACAAGTGATAATCGCCAAATGAGCGGCACCGCTAACTAGATTCCACCAGACCATGTTGTGTCAAAGTATGTTTCCCCCTACCTAAACCAAACCCAAACCCTTTGCCCTGACGGCACTCCACAGTAACAGGAGGGAGGCACTATTTAACTATTTAACAGTGCAGTAAACTGAAAAGCAAAATTAACTTACAGACTGACATAACTGGTCTAAATATTCTCTGCAGTTAATCAATTAACGGTCAAACATTGACATCTGTAGTCCATAAGTAGATGCACACCTCCTCCTGCATGATCAATTGGCGGGTGTAGCTCAGTAGCAAGAAAATAGTTCCTACATGAAACTGCTCACACTAAGGTCTGTGGATTAACTTGAGTAACCAGGTCACGATTTCTGGAAAGAGACATTGCTGTTGAGTTTTATGAGGTGTATTTTTTTGGTGCACTGAGCACCAGAAGCCGAGTGCCATCTAGTTCCATTATATTCAAGAGAATGTAGATGTCTCTACGGGCGATATCTCCGAAACTTTGCAACCCACACCAAAACAATCCAGGCTGAGGAACAGCCCCACAGGTAAGAGGAATAATATGTACTTTTGATTTTGAAGTGAACGGTCCCTTTAACACCATTTTACTGTGGAACTGGATGTGCTGACGTTACTAAACAGCTGACAGTCTTGAGTTCTGTAGTCAAACACAGACCTGAGCTGCTACGTTCTACACATTTGGGGCCGTTTCTCAGATATTTAGGACAAAAACAAACCATAAAAATGTATCTCACATTCAGCTAGGACAGGCAGACACGATGGGAATAAGAATATTTATTGAAATGTTGCAATATTTAAAGGTTACTTTAACATATCCATTTTATTTCATCACTTATCAAATAACAGAGAAAAATCAAAATACTAATCTTGGCAGTTGGCCATGAAGGACACTTTTTGTAACAAGGAAAGGAAAATAAATCAAACGATGAGGCGGTGCTTTACTTCATGTAGGCTTTTCATGATCACTGAGCCAAAAATAAAATCTAACTATTAGATTATGTGTATAAAAAGCCACATTCTTTGGGCTTAATCAAATTATTTACCAAGGTTTATTGGAATGACATTACATTAGTCCATACTTGGAGTATCAGAGTGCATTTGAAAGACTGACTACATTTACATGCAAGAATTTGCTTCGCCGCAGATCCATTTGCAGTTCAGTCAGCCAAGTTGTTTGTGTTTATATGTGTTGGTTACATGAGGTCAGTTCATTTGAAATAAGAGAATCCTGTTCAGTCACACACCCGTTACAGGCTGCATGCAAGCACACTGCAGTCAAACACAAAAAGTCAGTCTATCAGTGCAGAGAGTGAAAGTGAGTGGAACATTGACAACAGCAGATAAGGTTCTTTCACTGCAGGGCGCTGACCACTAAAAGCAAACAGTGCAGCTTTGGAACGACAGAAACTGAGTGCAACACAATATCTACTCTGGGTGTGACTTTTTTTTTCAGTATCAAAATAAAAGAAAGAGGGAAGAGAGTGTTTTTGGCACAGAAGTGAGAAATCACAGGGGAGGATTACGCACCGACAACTTTTGAAATGTTTTCACACGCTGCTTCACTGAAGCATAAGTCCAGTCAAACAAAACAAAAGCAGCATTTGTTAAGGCGAAAGTCAAGCAAGGTATTCTTCACATACGAAATCGGCACGCAATATTAAGGCGCATTTCAAGGAATCGCAGCCAAAGCAGGCAAGCATGGAGATTTCAAGCACGGCGTATCAAAAATAAACTGACAGAATACACAGAAAAGAATTCCACCAGATAAAAATCGTGCAGTTTGCAGACGTTCTCTTGTTGCAAAAGAAAAAAGAAAACCCCTGTTGTTTGGCATACTACAATTTCTAGCATGCAGATTTGGCAATACATAAAACAATGGTATCATAAAGGTCCATAAGGCACACATCCTTCACATACTATCCTGAAACAGTTCACACTCTTTAAGTTTTCAATTGCATAATTGCAAGACTGTACATTTTCCTAAACAAATTTCTCTTGAGGATAAAACTGAAGGTCTCTCATACATTTTAATAATCTATATGTAAACAAAAGTTGAAATGGAATGGCAAATTTTAAAGATAACCCTATACTACAAGTGTAGTAATGAGCTTTGGTGGCAAAACTCTTAGATAAAACTTTTTATAGCATCCTCTCATTCAAAAAAACAAAGGCTATGCATTTTGTCATGTAAGGGTGAGATGATGTGGCGCTTTGAGCACCACAGAAACGACCCCAGATATCTGTCTCCTTCTAGAGGCGACTCTCGGCTATCACCAGTGACTGTTGTCGGGATAGCTCGGCACTGAGGCGGGGTACTGGGGCAAGCTCGGGCCTTGAGCCGTCTGAGCAACAGCGTTGAACCCTGCTTCCCTCACCGGCGCACTCTTCCACATCCCGGTGCTCCACTCTTCCTGAGCGCGCTCCAAACTACCGCCTCCTCCACGGTACAGTCTGTGCACCTGCCACATGACAAGAAAGGAGAAAAAATAAGTTCATATTGTGTATTTGTGTCGAGCATCCGTGTGGGTTTGAGAGACAAAAACTAAATACAAGTGTGTGTGTGCGTTTTGGCGTGTGTGTTCACTCACCTTAAGGAGAACCAGTGCCATTAAAGCAGTCACCACAGTGAAGAGCAGAGTAGTGATAAGCATCACTATAGCGGAGCCCACATTTGTTTTGAAAAACATCACTGTCGCAATCCAGCCGCTTTGATGTGTTGGTGAGAGTGAGATGGAGGAGTAAGTGTTAGTTAGTGTATCACACAGTGTGTCATTAGCAAAGTGGATTTAACACAAATACTCAAAGTTACTAATGAGCCATTAAGCAGTGAGGAAACAGATGCAGTGGCAACAGCAGTCTGACGATCAGTGTCAAATTTACTTTAAATGACAGATTGTACCATGAGGTAACGGTGTTGTTATCGCAAGCAGCCCTTTAGTAACTGGACACAAATAATGCTCAGATTTAGGAAGATTGTTTGTGTTAAAAATGACAACTAAGAAGAAAACTACAGCTTTTTTTAGAGCGATTTTCTATTCCTCGTGGTCACTCAAAAAAGTGCACAAGACCAAAAAAGAAGGATATGATATATCTTAACATTTTTTATATTTATTTTAGATAGCTATTAAAATGCAGAAGTTAAATATTAATGCAGAATTAAGGGCAGTTGATTTGTACAAATGTTAATAATTTTATATCTTAGTTTTACAAATATTCATGAAAAAAACAAATTTGTAAGTATCAGTGTGATGCATGTTGAGTGTTGACTGTTTGTAGAATTTCAAAATCTCAGTATGTTGAGGTGAACCCATGAGTTTTTCTGCAACTATATTGTACCTCCTTTCTGACAAGAAGAATAAAGAAAACATAATAAATATAATATAATTACCTAATATTTGAAATCATCGGACACACTATACCTAAAGAATGCCTCATCCTGTTTTAAAGGATCAGATCTTTTTCAACTTGGACCCTATTTTCACGTTTCGTGCCACAGTGACTAATGAGAACAACAATCATTGAAACTGGTCCAGAATCGAGCAAGAGCGCTGCAGGCTGCAATGTCATCACTTGAGGCACGTTAGCGTCCATTTACGTCTATCAAAAGTGCTTGTGTTTGCCATTGACAGGATGATAGTTATTCTAAGTGTCTGACAACATTATGGAAAAGATCCCTACAGGTGAGGACGGAGATCAACATACGCAGCCACGGGATGTAAATGAGAAGGATTCAGGTTTGGCGAGGACGGAGGGCTGTTGTCAGAGAATGCCACACCAAGCGAACATGCCATCTGCTGACCGTTAGTGAAAGACTTGGACAGCTGGCTTTGCTATAAGCTGATTTGCTTATGAAACTGGTGATGTGCCTTACGTTCTAAAACCAGCCGCTGGCAACTTGACAAGCTGAGTTGTAGGTGACACTGTCAGTCGGCTTAAGTCTAGGTGAGAGGGGCCGGTTCACACCGCTGCAACTTTGCTGTGCCATGTTCTAAAACAGTTTTGTTTCGTCAGGAATCTTTAGTCTGAACTGGGAAACATGGAAAATAGAGTCCAGGTTGACAAATACCGAACGTACCCTTTAGTGCTAAGAGACTGATGGTTCAATGCCAGCAACTTACGAACATAATTCATCTGGCGATTAACAGAAACAAAAATGTAAAAGCTGCAGATAGTGTATGACTAAAGTGTGTGATGGAAAACACATTTTCCAGCTGCCTTGATCCTTTGACAAAAGCACTCCTGACCCACTCTCTGGTAAAAAACTGGCAGGCAACACGTGCACGGTCTTCAAAGCAGGTTTGGTTCAACTCACCACGTTCCCCAGCCGGAAAAGCCTAAAGTCTGGATGAATGCCAAGACACACTGAAGGAAGAAGATGAAGAAGAAGGTCATGAAGTTGAAGGAGCTATCGGCCCTGTGAGAATACAAAGAGAGGATACAAAGGGTTGATACAGTCGAACACAAACCAGCCAAGTGCTGCTCTATTTCTGTTGCAAGGCTGTTTCCTCCTACTAGTTGTTAACATGTGGATACGGTGTGGAGCTTTTTAAAACCGTGTAAAACACAACTTCACACTTGCTTCACAATCGAACTGTCCAAAGTGTGAAAGTAGAGCAGAATATCAATTGAGGCAACATAGCCTCAACCAGCAATACTTAACAATAACTCCTACGGATATAAACATTATAGCCTGGACCCACATAGGTCAGATGTTTTTGCTAAAATGTACACATGCTGATTACAAGGCGATGAGCTTCCAGTCTTCTGTAGCCCCCAGTGGTGACGGTGCTTTCAGCAGGCCTCATGGTGCTGACTGACACACCGGCTAAACCAGTGTGTTAGAGCCATTTCTGCTAGATTGTTCTAGTTTCCTATTATTTTTTGAGTCACTTTAACGCACCACCTGACCTGGCATCTTAGGAACCTTTAATTAAAGGCAGATGTGCTGGAGTGAGTGTGGAGCGAGGAAGACTGCATGGTGTTACAGTCTCTAACCACTGCCTATTCGGTTAGTCTTTTTTTTGTTTAATGATGTAGTTTAATTGTTGTTGATTTGAACTTTGCTTTTGTAAAGGCCTGTATATTTAGGGAATGTTTTTGTTTTCATTTTTTAAGCGCGACAGTGAAGACAATCACTTTATAGCGTCATCCTGCAACTCTTCATACATCCTGCAAATCAATCAGCTGTTTAACCGACAGACGCACCCTGGATCATCAAACAGTGACAAAAACTAAACCAAAGACGGCAAGTTTATCATAACCCGTTATGGCGTCTGTGGGCGGCTATTTCTGAACTTATCTGGAAGCCCCAATACAGTGTTTTTAGAATTTTAGGTGCCCGAAGCATAATTAAGTGCAATCCAAAATGTCAAGGCACACCTGTATTGATGTCCGGGCAAAACAGCCTCCATTACACTTTTTAATCACTCTTATTACTTTGCAAGTGTTTATTTTTATCTACTAACACCACATAAAATTTGACAAACGACTTAAAACTCGTCAAATATACGTATTAACAAAATAAGTCAAGTATTGCGCTGAAACTTTGCAACATTACATCTAAGCAGCAACACACTCGTTTAAACCAGACTGGTTGAAAAAAATTAAAAATTTGGTTTTGAAACTGAAAAGAGGGAAAGTGTGTGTGTGTGTGTGTGTGTGTGTGTGTGTGAGCTCTGCTTGCATGTAGTTTGCCTTCATTGCCTCATCAAACATTTTCACACAAACAGTCTTGCTGCCTCTGGTTCAGATCCTGTGCTCTTTTGAAGTGGGCCAGGTTTCTCACGACATTCGGTTTCCTAGTGTCTCTTCAACTCGCTTGGCTGCACGTTAGCATTAGCCATTTTCTCCTGACAGATGACGCACCTGGGCTGAGAGCTGTTGACATCCTCGTTCAAGCTTTTGCCACAAGACAGGTAGCTTTGGTAATACTGTCTACTTGGGTTTTTTTTCTCTTTCCTTTAGCTGGGGCTGGGTCAACTGCACCAGTGGTTATCGTG
The DNA here is from genome assembly GCA_029783705.1 of Chaetodon striatus. Classification (NCBI taxonomy): domain Eukaryota; kingdom Metazoa; phylum Chordata; class Actinopteri; order Chaetodontiformes; family Chaetodontidae; genus Chaetodon; species Chaetodon striatus. Next base: position 26,107,738 of record JAPZEB010000021.1, read on the forward strand.
GTTTGCTCTGCATAAGAAAGCCATCCATTTCCCCTCACCGATGTCTCAGTCTTAATGTTGTTAACCTCCCTCACACTAGCTGTCAAGCAGGGACTGTGAAGAGCCAGACCAAAAGATTCAACCACCTGGCATCTGTACAAACAGTGCAAACAGGTGCTGATAAAGGACTGATATTGTAAATTAAATATTCTTTCATAACCTTTTATATAGTTGTATATTGCAATAATAATGTAAGGTTGTCCCACAAATCACATGGCACACCTCCGCAGCCCGCCGTTTGGGCACCACTGGTCTAACAATCCCACTTCTAGTTTATGGTGTGTGACACTTCCCAACAGCCCGCAATCGGATATAAACACATACTGTCTACGGCTGGGAGAATAAAATATTTAAGACTATTGTACATCAAATTTAAGACTTTTAAAAAGCTTAAAAGGCCTTTTTGAGGAAACTGAATTCTGTGATTTTTTTTAGACTTCTCCAGGCTTGTACATGATGTAGGAAAAAAGCTGACATGAAATGTTGGGTGGATGAAATATTATCTGACAGAAATCCATGTTCCCGAAGTTACAGATCATAAATGATTCATTTTACACAACCAGAACTCTGAGAGTAATTTCATTTGAGATACTGTGACTGGTGCCGGCTGCATCAGTATAATTGGTGATTTTCATTTCAAAGAAGCATCTGATGCTCTTAACAGAGCGTTCACATCAGTCACTGAAGAATTTTCCCAGGCTTCTCTGAAACCACAGCATTATCGACTTCCTGTCAGTTATATCCTCCACCTACGTTAATGCTCTTTTCTCTCACACAAAAGTCTCCATTCGGTCCAGAAGGTAGACGTCTGAGTCCCTACAAGCGCTAAGAAAACACCTGTCCTGATGTCTTTGCATTGGCTACCAATACAAGTGAAGGCTGATTTCAAGATCCTACTTTAGATGGATCGATTACTTCCTACAGCTCCTGTGTTATCACTCTGTACACATCACATCTTTTACATTCTCCTGATGCTGGTTATTATTATTATTAGCTTCCACCAGCAGCTCTCAGCTCGCTCTGTTGGTCCACGAAAAATACTCTCACCCTTTGGTGGACAGGAAGCTGAAATTGGCAAGTGAGTGTGTGTGAAGGTGTGTGTTTGTGTTCATGCCAACTGGCTAAAAGATGGCAATGGAAGTGTCCTACTTCAAAAAGGCGCTAAACTTCCAAATGGATTCACAGACCTGCCCAAGATATTGTAGTAAGACTGGACATGAGACAGAGGACAGCTGATTAAGGCTGCGATCACACAGAAAGCGTTTTAGCAGCTGGAGGCAGCTTTTTGTAATTGTTTAATGAGAATAAAGCTTTTTTTTTGCTTTGCTACGCACCTCAGCTCTCTGCACTCTAAGCACCTGGGACCAGTTGGACAAACACCTTAAGTTTTCTCCTTAAGTATGACACTTAAGGCTTAATTTCTCCTTAGCTGAGGGACTTATACAGTTGCACAGAATCTCTGAAAAGGTTTCCTTAGTTACGGAAAAACATCAACTCATTAACTGCATTGAAAGAGATTTCACAACAGCAAAAGTTTCAATGGAGATTGTTTGCTTGCTTGAACTCGCACTTGTGATGCCTGTTATCGTCTCACAAAGTTGTGTTTTAGTTAGATAAAAGATTAAAAATGTCAGAGGGCAGGAAGACCAAAGTGGTCAGAGGAGGAAAAGATTATTCTTCTGTGACACATAACTACATCTTGTTAAACCATCATCTTCAGCTGTCAGCACTCACACACATTTCCTTCAGTAAATTCAGTTCTAGTTAAACGTTGCTGTGTTGATCCTTTTCCTGTTGATAGCTGATAGTTTCTCCAGCAGCTGCTGAGGCTGAAGACTAAACACTGAATTTCCCTCCCTGCTGGTCTTCCTCTCTGTGTGCTAGGATCCATCAGACACCAGACTCACCTCGACCTGAACCTGAACCTGACCCCAGCTGTGTGTCCCCCAAGTCTGACCAGTCACATGAACATGGCATCGATGTTAAAGGACGAAAAGTCTCTGCTGCACAGTAAGCTGACATTAAATGAAGCTGACAGCTTCCCAGTATAACTGGTCTTCTACTGCTGATATTGAAGTTCTCTATAAAGAAAAGTGGGCAGTGGAGGCTGCTGATATTTTGTCCTGTTGGGTGAAAAGGACCATAGAGTAAAACTAAAACTACATGTCAGGTCATCAGTCACTTCCTGGATAAAACATGAAGAGTTTCTATTATCTGATATGTGTCCAAACTACAGTCATCACAGTCTGTATGAATATAGGCAATCAGTGAGGGACAGAGGACATTACAGTCCACAGTGACTGACAACAAGTTCAGTCAAGCTGAACAACATCAGGTCGATGTCATCAGAAAATAAAAGTGCATCACTCTCAAATAAAAAAGTGAACATGTGTTAGAGAGCTACAGTTGTAGAGATGAGGGGTTTTATTTTTAACAGAATTGAGATGTTTGTAAGAACTTGTCAGGTGTGTGAAGATGTAGAGTGAAAGATGGTTTTCAGATTGTGGTGGAAGATGTTCAGTGACTCTGCTGTCCTGACTTCAGCAGGGAGTTCATTCCACCACTGTGGGACCAGAACAGAGAAGAGTCTTGACTGAAATGAGAGACCACAGGGTCCTCTGAGGGACAGGAGGGACAAACGTCCAGAGGTAGAGGAGGAATGTAGGGTCTGACCATGGCTTCTTAGTATGAAGGACCAGGTCCCTTCATTTCCCCGTAGACCAGCACCAGAGTCCTGAGCTGGATGTGAGCTGAGGCAAAGAAGGTGTTGGAAAGCTGAATTAGGGTTGAGGACAGACAGGAAGTACCCTTCTGGACCTAACCCTAACTCTGCAGAGCACTGGGGACTAGTTAAGGAGGTCTCCTCAGGTGTGCTGTGGCCTAAACCAAACCTCAGTTTGAGGTGATGTGGCAGGTCAACAGTGTCAAGTCTGAACACATCTGACTAACAACACACTGCTGAAACAATCACACACCAAATACAAACAGGTATCACATCAGTTGTGATTCTAGTTGTTTAGTAATTATATCCCATTGGAATGTTGGTTAAATAAGCATTATAAACAAGACGTGTTTCAAACACATGTTTTAACTGTAATAAAATAACTTTCACTGCCAAATAAAACCAGTGAAATCAGAGACAGAAGTCTTGTATGTTCAGTAAATGTCAGTGTTTCTATCAGTTTCCAGCAGCAGAGAGAAAAGTCCCCTGTACCCAGCTGTGTGTCCATGAAGAGTGATTGGTCTATTACTCGTCTGATTGACTTCAAAGATGGACGCTGTTCTTATGACCCACGGTTGGTACTGAAATTACATTCAACAGATGGATTTACTGTGAGACAGATACAGAACTGGTTGCCCATCATTATTTTGCATCTGGTCTTCATCAGGATCAATCATGAGAGAACATATGGAGCTAGAACAGTCTCAAAATGAATAAATGCACACAGAAATGAATAAATGCACAAAAAAGGATTCACAAATGTATTTAGGGATTTATATATATATATATATGATTCAAAACACAAACACATTTTCAATACACACACAAATAGGTTTCACTCCATATATAAATAAAAAAGATTTATATACGTATTTGTGATGCACACACAAATATTTCTTGGTTTAAATATGTGCAATTGAAATTCACAAATGTAGGCATTAAAAAGTATTTGCAATTTTCATCAAATACATATATATTAACTGTCCAACCTGCATTTACGAAGTGCTTTTCATTTGTGAACTTCCCTGAATTTGTGTGTGGGAGTTTTGAGACTCCCCTTACATGACTCGATTCACAAATGCATTTTTTCTAAGAGGAGATTGTCTGCAGCCAATCAGATGTCTCACTCCTTAACAGCCAATCACATGAGTGCCTCCCCATGAAGGGTGTTATATGATGTCATTAAAGTGCGCGCAGGTGGCCAGAGGCTGGAGGAGGTTTGTAGTCCGCCAATATTCAAAGAAAAAAGAAGGCTGGACTGCAGCAACATGGCGTCTGGTAACGGGAACCGTGGCAAGTGTACCGCCGGACGTCCACTGGATCCATTGCGTAAAGACATCGACAAACAAAGAAAAGATTTCACTGCCTTTCAGACATTGACCACTGTAGGCCATCCGGAGTTTTCATGGGTGTTTCATTTTGAAAACTGATTGGATACTCTCGTCTTTGCTGTGCCTGACTTCCTGTTTGACTCATTTGGTCTGTGTAAATTGACGCGCTGTCGCCCAGCGTCCGTCAAAAATAGTGGAGCATATTTTTAGTGGAGCACCGAGCCGCTTCTACTCTTCTACTGTTTCACTTGCACTTAAATTGCCACGGTTCCCGTTATCAGACGCCATGTTGCTGCAGGCTAGCCCTCTTTTTGTCTGAATACTGGCGGGCGACAAAACTCCTCCAGTTTGATGTGATGCTATATTTTATTTTCAGTAGGATGAAGAATAACACTGCCTACATCATACAACTTGAAATTATCTTTGTAAAGTTTCACATACACAAATCAAAATGGTCTGACTCTGAACCCTGCTTTCATCGTCTCATTGTTGAATTCCAGCAGTATGGCACCAAAGTTGACTGTGTAAACAACAACAAAGCCGCAAAGACCCTCAGCCTGTTAAAGACTGTACATTTTATTTGATTTTTGGAAAGACTGGCAATGAACTCTAAAACCCCCTGGCCTGTTCAGTGTTCAATGATTTTATTTCATTTGTGTTTGTAAAGCCTCATATTTGCAAATAAAGCATTGTAAAAAACAAAACAAAACAAAACTCCTCCAGCCCCTGGCCACCTCTGTGCGCTTTAATGACATCATGCAACACCTCTCGTGAGATGGCACTCATTTGATTGGCTGTAAAGGAGTGAGACATCAGATTGGCTGCAGATAATCCCCTTTTTGAAAAAATACATTTGTGAATCGAGTCATGTCAAGGGAGTCTCAAAACTCACACAAACAACTGCAGGGAAGTTTTCAAATGAAAAGCACTTTGTAAATGCAGGTTTGACAGTTCATATATCAATGTAACAACCTCCAAATATGTATTTGATGAAAATTGCAAATACTTTTACATACATACATTTGTGAATTTCAACTGCACATATTTTAAAACAAGAAATATTTGTGTGTGCATCACAAATATAATTTTTTTATATGTGGATTTTCATTTACTTATATATGGAATGAAACATACTTTTGTGTGCACTGAAAATGTGTTTT
>JAPZEB010000021.1:26113089-26131934 GCA_029783705.1 Chaetodon striatus
TTCCTCAAGACCAGGACATGGAGAAAACCATAAATACTTAAGTGAACATTTTAAGGAAACCTTTAAGAGAAGACTTAAGGGTGTTTTGTGCAACTGATTTTATTTTGAGGAAACCTTAAGTGGGACTTTAACTCTAACTTAAGGTGTTTTGTGTAACCAGCCCCTGATGTTTTTGCCAGAGCACTCTGAACTCTGACTCGAGTTGAAATAACTTTAACTCAGAGTGTGAAAGTGCCCCATGTCATCTCTGCTTTCTTCCCATTTTTCCATTAAGGGCCTAACTGTTCACACCAACTGACAAAGACGAGCAATACGTGGATGCGTACGCATGAATTGTCGCAAAATTTTATGGGGGTGGACCTTCTGCTCACCCAGCTATGCAAAGTCAGGAGGCAGGTTCTTCTGAGGTTTTCAAACCTGGGCTTAACACCTGTCTCTTTCCTTTTTCCCCTCAGTTATGTTACTGTTGCCATACAAAATTTTGAAGCTGCTGAACCTTAATCGTGTTATCATATAAACATTCCTAATTATGTGTTTGGGATTCTGCCTGTATGTTTGTGTGTATTTCTATACGTGACGTCTCATACTTGTGCGTCTGATGTTATGTTTTAACCTGTAAAGTATGCAGAGACTCTTTGGGTGGTGAGCACTTTAAATTAACTTAAGGAGAAGTTCAGATGTTGACTAACCTGAAGGCTTTGTAGAGTGGTCTGAACCAGCAGGTGTAACTGCACGGGCTGAAGAGGATGAGCCAGAGCAGGGAAAAGCCAAAGTTTTGAGCGCTTCCACCCCCAGCCCACCAAGCAATACATGAGATCACATTTATGCACAGCGTGCCTGAATACACTGCAGAGGAGAGAGGACAGCGGAGACGTGGACAGAAGTAAAAAGGGAAGAAGAGTCATGATTGATTTTGCAACATGGCAGTAGAAAGGAGAATGCATGTTCTTCATCCAAAAAATGACTAACGCAATGTTAGGAAATGTATGTAAAAAAAGAACATACTCATCCACAGTGTGTAGACTCTGCGCACCAACTGCTGGTGCGGCGCAGGAATTTCCTCTTCAATGTTCTGGTAAAAGCATGGCTTTATTCTCATGAACTGAGGCAGGGGAGGAAAGTTATTGACACGCTCTGAAACAGAAAGCAAAGTGGTGTCCTGATATCACCTTCTTACTACTTTATATTCGTGTTTGTCACAACATGCCTGATTACAGTGCGGCGGAGAGAGGAATGTGGGAAAGTGGAGCGTGGAATGTGACTTTACAGAAGATAAACAGACAGATAAACATATGGATAGATAGATAAATAGATAAAAAGTTTTAAGACGAACCTCCCATTTTGATATCCCAATTTTTTCCTGGATAGGGAGAATAAACAGAAATGGAAATTAGCATTTAACACTCATACTTTAATACCATTTCTCTTAAGAAACCTTTTTTCAATAACCACTTTTCATGTCTCATTACTTTGGGGAAGTCAGGTGTTTGGGGAGTCTTTCTCGTAGATTGCCAAGAAAACTACCTAAAATACTCAAGACTACCTTAAGTGTTACTTTTAAAGCTTGTTATGCATCTCTGATATGTTTCTGTAATGAAAATGCTTTACAAACTTTGCCTCTTTAAACACATAAAGAACCGCTACCTCACTACAATGACATGTTCAGGTAAAATGGGATGGTGGGTGAGGTTAATTGCACCGACATACTTTATTCAATGGTTAAATCAATCTGTTAGTTCATTCATTAATTTATTAAATCATTAATGTAACCTAAATATTCACTAGTAAAGATTGTCCACATTTTCTACCATGCTTTCCATACAGGCTACTTTTGCTTTCTGTTTCCTTGGGGCAATGGCTAACTCTGCCGTGGCTGACATGGACGCTCTGCATACATCTTGTTTTTATGGCATCCGGTAGCCTGAAAACATGATGATTTCACTTCAGAAAAATGTCAAGACCGAGCTGGACAGCCACAAAAAAGATTCACAGGCTGAGATCAATGCCAAAAATGTCAGAGTAGCACTGACAATAGTCAAGGACTGAAACATTTGCTTATTTTTTAAATCACTTTTTATCATTATTTTTCACACTTTGGGCACTCTTCTTTTTGAGCACGGATGTTTTGAATAAATTGACATTTCTGGCCTGTGAATCTTTTTTGTGGCGGTCCAGTTCAGCTGAATTACTGTGCGGTTATTTTTCTGCCATCCTCTCTTGACTGTCCATTGTACCAAGATTGTACCCAAAATTAACTTTTTTGTTGCCCTGAATAGGCGCACATTCACAGCAGCATCAAGACTTCAGAAAAATGTCCCATTTTAGCTAAATTTATGTCCCATTTAACCTGAATGCATTCAACACTCAGTCAAAACACCTATTCTATTAAAAGCAAAGTATACTGTGAAAAAAAATATGTATATACTGTTAACTATTAATAAAATGCAACATACTACAGCTAATTTTGTTATACCCTTTTTTTTTCACTTTTTGTTTTAGCATAAAAGAGAAAATCAACAGGCCACATGACTTCCTTTACCAGTCTCGAGACCAGTGATTGTGCTTAATCTTTGCTCTACTATCCCAGTTATCTCAGACCAATTAAAACAGCAAGAATGCAATAACATGTTTAATGTTTGGCTGCTCATTTCTAACCTGCCCAGGTTGTAACACATTATTTTTCTCAGTTTACCTGATGTCACAAACTACCTGCCTTCACATATAATACTCCTCACTGCCTGTTTTATTTGCTCCATAACTAAAAGCACTGTAAACACTAATGACAGTCAACATGCTAATGTTAACCTTCCCCCAGTGTCAGTGACGTTAAACCAGTGGCTCTCTGCGCGGTCCAACTTTGGTCAAACAGTTAGCTTAACTAACTGTAACACAGCCCCGTGTTATTGTCCAGCTGTTCCTCTAACCTCACCTGTGTGAGCTGCTCAGGTGTTTACTTTATGTGTGATAGTTTACAGCAGGTAGCAGCTAAAGCGTGTTGTTAGGCAGCTAAGTAACATTACAGAGGCAGAGGTGAGCTCAGTGTCTCTTTATCCACCGTTAACGTTTCTGGATCATTTAAATAACTGACCGGCCGTTGATAAGGAGACAAACGGCTGTTTTAGCTAACAAGTCAACCTGAAGCGTTAAATAAATGTGTTTATATTACCGGGATATGGTTTATCTCCTCACGTTTCCGTCGACAACTGCAGGGGTCCAGGATTCACTCAGGATGCGCTTTTTCCGACCCCATCGAACACACTGCGCATGCGCCGCGCTGTAGTCTTTGTAGTTCTGAGCGGTTTGAACTCAACGCGCTCGTTGGCCCGAAGAACTACAACTCCCAGGAGTCATGAGAGCGGTAAAAGGGAAACGCGTGATTCCAACACGACGCCCGTTTGTGGTGGCTCCCACCCACGCAAATCAGGCAATCTGTAAACAGTTACGGGCACGCCATCATCATCTGGAAACTAATAAGTGAAACGCCCTTTTTTTCCAAACTTTATTTATTCAGACGTCATGAAATGACACAAAAACATGGAGGATTACAATTAATAGCAAGAACGACAAAGAACAGAGAGGGTGGCGTGCAGAAGTTTGGGCACCCATAGTCGAAATGTTGCATACTGCGAATAGTTAAGTAAGAAGATGAAGTTCTCTCTAAAAGGCATTAAGTTTAAGATGATTTTTTTTTTTTTTTTTACAAACATTTATTATTAGTTTTTAAACAGCATATAAACTGCTTTACAGCATTATATAAAAAGAAGAAAAGAAGGGTATACATATGCAGAAGTACACATAAATACATATAACTAAATATGCACAGAACCTTCAAAGGAACAGGCGGTTGCAGAAGATGAAGGCTTTATCAGGGTCCCAATGATAGATTCAAAATACTCATAAATTTATCAAAAGAGCTGTTTAGAGTGAGTCTTAGTTTCTCAAGTTTGAGATGTTGCATCACTTCCCTTAACCACTGAGTCCAGCTAGGCGGTTGGGGGTCCTTCCAGTGGGGAAGGATTAACCTCTGTGCTAATAAAGCGACAAATGTTGTTACTTTGAGTTTACATCCTGAAAGATTCATATTTTTCCTTCCACTATGCCAAAGATGGCTGTCAAAGGATCTAGGTGAATTTTAATTTTAAAGACGTCTGATAGTGTTTTTGAAGATCAAACTCCAAAAAGTGGATAAATTAGGACACAGGCAGAATGAGTGTGCAAAGGATGCAGGGGAGAGTCTGCACCTGTCACAAGGGGAATCAACATCAGAGTGCATTTTTAGAGAGTTTGACCTTTGAGAAATCAGAGAACCTTAAATTGGATGAGGCCATGCCAGGTACAGATGGAGCAAGATTACCTTTTTAATTTTTTTCCAGATTCTAAATAACAAAAATAGTCCAGTCAGTCTGTGGTTTGACTCAGGGAAAGTTGCAACAGTAATCATTCAAGGTTTTTTTGTGATCTCTTCGGACATCAAAATAACATTAAACGTATACCATTATATACTTAGTGGATCAAGGTAAATTCAAGGCTTGAAATGTGGGGCCCTTATGTCACAGCATCACACAAAGAAGTGCATGTCCCTGCCTCTGAACACGATGTTTTAATGTAATTTATGTCTAAAGAATATTTTTTCAGGATGTTCTTCCACATATAACCATCAGATGTGACCTGTTCTGAATAGTACCCGTACCCTAAAATGACCTTTTTATGAATCCAAATAAAGTCAGAAAAGTCAGTAAAATGAAGTTATAAAGCATATTATCATTCAATTTTTTATTCAATTGTCCATTAAACCCAGGATGCACATCAGCACTCAAACTGAGTCTTAAATGATGACAAAACTTGAAATATGCCACTGAAGTTTGATATCTGTGACTAAGCTGCCACTTAGGAGAGGTTATCATGTCCAAATATCATCTGATAAAGCATTTAGTAAACCCATTCTTCTCTTTACTTGTGCAATGTTGCCTGTGCCACTGGCTACAACACAAGCCCAAAGCACGATCGATGCACCTCTGTGTTTAACAGTTGGACAGGTGTTCTTTTCATGAAATTCTGCACCTTTTTTCATCACACGTACCTTTGCTCATCGTGTCCAAAAAATGGTGCAAATTGCAAAACATTCCAACACTAAATACAAATTGTGCATTTACGAATACAATCTGACACTGTACGATAAAATTAGAGCCCTGTTGTTTGAGGAAACAGATTGTTCGATTTCTACATGAATCAACAAACTGTCAAATTAAATTCACATTAACTCCACTTGGCACGCTGCTGCTCCGTCTCCCTATGAGTGCCCAGATTATGCTCTGCTGCTCAGAGAGTGCAGTGCTCCGAACAGTTCATTCCCACAGTGCTTCACAAATTCAAAGTTTGGGCCAGGGTGTTTTCCGGTAGTCTGAGTGAGTATTTCCAAACGCACCCATAAGGACCCAGTTAAAACTCTTAGTTTCTGAAAAAAAAAACAAAGTCCTGAAATGAGGGTATTGGGTTTATTTTTAATAGTCACAAGTGTATAGTAAAGTATAAAAATGTTAATTTCAACACCTGAACATGACTGTGCAAAAACATACACACACCACATCTAAAAGCCTTGCAATTTATCTCTATTATCGTCTTCAAATGAAACAATAATAAAGTCCCAATGTCCTCAAATGAGCACTTCCTCATTAACAGTGTCTTAGCTTGTTACAGTTACTAAAGTTGGTCAAATTTGTTGCCATATCAAACTACAAACATTAACCATAAATAAACAAGCTTTACCATAAAGTGCAATCAGGTTTTGGACCTTGTCCACTTTTGTGTCTGGTTCGGCTGCAGACTGATTTGACAGAGATGGCTGCCATCTTGTTTTTATAGATTAGTGTGTGCAGTCTTACTTAAAGCAGCATATTGATGCCACACCAGGAAAAAAAAATCAGTATCAGGTAATAATATGAAAAGATTCTTGTTATAACAAGATGTCTGTCATGTTTTTTACAAGATACTTTTCTTATTAAACATGAAAACATCTTGTACAAATGTGTAAACTGTTTTTAAAAAAAATGTTTCATGTTATTTCCTGATACTCTATTTTTTTCTGAGTTTGGCATCAATGTGCTGCCATACTTACTTCCACTACATGGCACAAAAAATGTCGACAAACGAGGACAACAGGTCTAAGTTAAGCAGGATGAAGTATAAGCTGCTGGAAAACCAGTGTCCATCTATGAGGACGCAGGGTCTCAGGATGATAGGGACTGAAATTGTGCTTTTATACTCTCTCGTGTATTTTTCCGACTCCTTTCTTTCATTTCAATACCCCACAACATGGCAACCCTGATTTGTGAGAGTCAAACTCCGCAGCCAATCACAAAGCACGAAACATTCGGCAGTAAGCGCTTCCTGTGAGGTACATGTGACATGTCTCGGTTTATAGCACGGGATGTCCCGAACAGAGCTGCTCGTATGCTTATTAAAGAAAAGATAACCAGATTTAAACCACTAAATAATATAAGATCACATCATTTCGTCTTTCTGTATGATAATTTACGCATAGCACGACATTTTAAACTCTTCTAATCCTATTAAAAATGTCCCAAAGCACTATTAAATAAGAAACGGCGACTAAATGTGCAACGCAGCCACATAAAACAAGCGCCTCCACCGGCGGTAGAGTAACCAGTCAGCGGCCAATCAGCGACGACTACTGACGCAAGTGACACACTCCCGCCAATTCGACTGGGGAGCGCGAGGCAGGCAGCGGGGAGTGTGTGGGAGGCGCTGAGAGAGACTGCGTCATGTTTTATGTGAAATAAATCAGACATACATGTCGTTTAAATAGCAGCGTACTATTTTGTTTGTTGTCGGGACAACTTTCGGGTGTTTACGCAACCTGTGCCGTTGTTTTACCGGAGAATATCGCAGACGAGAGAAGCCCCGGCTTAGTGGTTGGGATGTTGGCGGCGGAAAACCCATCTGTGGACGGACATTTGGCAGCATCGACTCCCCGCAGAAGAGGTAACGTTAGCTTACGGATGGTTCAAACAACTTTACAGTTTATTAATTATCATAAATGGACGCAGTGTAGCTTTAACTATTCAATTCAGCGTTCACAAAAGGGTGACAAAGGTAACAAGGTCTGTTACTAACGTTAACTTAAGCGCAAGTTAACGTTAGTAACCTAGTTTTACCTGTCGACACCAGCTAACGTTCGCTAACGGTCGTGTCATTGTGACGAGGCAACCGTTAACTAATTAATATGAAAAGGTGCGCTAACTTATCAAACATCAAAGCTAGCTATGTGCAGCTAACTTGCTGCTCTGCATTGCTAATGTTATCATGTTACCTAAAGCTAATTCTTCAGCTGTCGGACACAATAACCCTGTGTTAACGCCGGTAAGGCTTAAAACTAGCATAATTTCCCAGTCAAAAGATTTGTAACCTTACTATTACAAAGACTTGGGCTTGTTAACCTGGTGGCAAACTTGGCTACGCTGCTTGCTGTGTTTCAGCTGCTTTGCTAGGTCGTAGCACTTCCCGAGCTGCCTAGCAGTAGCTAGCTCTGTTAGGTTAGCACACAAGCTAGTCACATTAGCATAAGTGAGTTTGTTAACCTTTTACATGAAAGCTGTTTTCATAGGTGAAGCTCCTGAGCTGCTCCGTCGTCTTAGCACCATCACACACCAAAGCTTCTTGAAGCTTTATGTACACACATGCAACAGTTTTCCTCAGGGTGAAGTTTTCAGTATTGTAGTCGGGCATGCATCTTTCGCCTGACAGTCCGATGAAGTGGCTGCTCTGCGTACTGGACTGGGCCTGCAGCACAGACTAATAATACACCGGTTGGCGGGAGAGCAAACCAAACACAACCATTACATGCATTGTAACACTGTAACGCTCGCACACCGACTTTGCAAAGCAATGTGACATTTAATGCAAACCTTAAAACTCAATGCTCACTGGGCGTTTATGCTATTCGATTAAAATTTACATCGACACAGGGTGATTTGGATTTGAAGACCTACAGTGCATTAGCTTCACAGGCATGTGGTTATTATATTACAGCAGTACAATAGTGAAGTAATGCTACGTTGCTGAATAGCTTTGTAGGGCTTTTAATGCGTTAAAGTGTGGTTTTTAAAGGTACTAATTCAGATGAGTTTTATAATGAAAGCTTTATATGCAGTGGTTGTCATTGTAAGTTAGCATTGTTCTTTCATCTGACACAATAAAACTTAAGATGTTAACAGTTACACACTTGTTGTAACCAATATAACAACCAGGTTTTTATCCCAAATTTGAATACTTTTAAGTTAAGTTGTTGTGTATTGTGTGTTGAGTATTATTTCCTAATGTACCTGTGTTTTTGTTTGTGTTTTGTTCTTTTCAGGTATGGATTGTAAGTCAAGTAACAATGCCAACAAGAAACTTGTTCAAGGTAAGAGAATTAAACATTATCAGATGCTACTTGTGGATTTATCATATGACCATACTTTACTTTTACATTGCTTATTATAGATTGCTGCATTGTTTATGTATTGCTTCTTTTCTCTCAATTGTTCCCATAATAATTCCCTTAATGGATAATGAAACGATCACTCTTTGGCTCAAGTAGTCCTTTGATAGAAACTGCTAATTGTGGTTTAAGGGTTTTGTTGAGCCTAGACACGTCTTAAGCGCACACATCAATTAAAAACACACTTTCCTTTGCATTGATTGTCGCAACTGACAAATGAATTAAAGACGTAGAAACATATTTGCAGAATACCACTTTCCAAAGTAAAACCTCACTGAGCAAACATACTCTGTGCATACAAGGATAAGATCTTTGGGAGCCACTTAGCTGGACCCTACATTTGCATAATCTTCATCCAGCATTAATTTGGCATTATAATTAGTACCACAAGCTCTGATTGTGGAACTGTCAACCCTATCCATAGACATGAGATCTTTTATATGGTTATAATTTCCCTCTGCAGCAATGAGACCTACATTGGACTCTTTTAATCTGCTGTTATTTTCTATATCTTCGCCTGCAAGGTGACCTTGAGTGTCTTGAAAGGCGCCTATAAATAAAATGTGGTGTCATTATTTGTTAAACTCCTTAAATTTGTGTTGTTACTGACACAAATAAACATATTAATGAACAAATATTTTTTTAACTTACTCAATTTTGATTGCTCTCAGACTCCATTTTGATGAACAATTTTACAACATCCATTATAGTGACAGTATGTTTAATTTTTAATTCTTCCTGCAGCTCGTCTCCCATTCAAGCGTATGAACCCTGAACCTAAAGAGAACCAGCCGCCTAAACGCCCCTGTGCACATGCCTGCCCCAAACCAGGAGTCCCAGACAGGGAGAATGAGAATGAGTCCCCTGCGCTCCCTGTACACAGTGGACCACCACTGGTTAATGGTCGCGGGCCGCTTGATGGCTTCCTGAGCCGTAGGCGCCCTGCACCCTCAGATGAGAACATGGTTATAGATCTGACTGAAGACAGCGCTTCGTCTCCTGTAAAACGCCTTGCTTCACCTGCTCCCGCTTCTTCCTGCTCGCCAGCAAAAGTAAAGCAACAAGGCAAAGACAAAACTGCATCTTCTGGGGAATCCAGCAACGTTGATAACGCTCCTAAAACACACACTTTAGACTGCATAAAGGTCAAGGAAGATGAAGAAGATGGTAATGAGACAGCTTCGGTTTCGCAGCTTGACACGACGCAGGAATCTGACAGTGGGCCGGAGGAGCAGGATGAATCAGGAAACGTTTCCAGTTTAGGAAACAAGTCCATGCTGTCCCTTTCATCAGTCAGCCCCTCATCTGAAAGCTCACCAGAGAAGTCCATGACTGATGACCCTACACCCACTAGTACACCCACTACTAGGAAACGCACAGTATGTCGATCTTCCATTGCTCCCCTTTTTATATAATCCCTTTTGGGGGACATGTAGCATTAACTGATACAATATAGCACAATATACACTTAGCAGTATTCCCAAGAGTTTGTTGGGTAATGTATCTGTGTACATCACCAAACAAAAGCTAATTGTTTACAGTACAGCATGGTTATACAAAGTGTGATAAATGTAACTGTTATCAAACAAGGATTGGAGAAATTTGGATTTGCGTTTTGCCATTAATAGAGTTTGTGACATGTTAACTTGTTAATATTTTTAAGTAAGTATGCAAGTATTAATTCCAACAAAAAAAACACAACAAAGGATTGATCAGTTATTAATGATGTAGATTATTTTCCTCTGCTCTTATCACATTAGACATGGGCTGTTTTCACAAAGTAAAATATCTGTTAATTCAGACAGATACCTCCGTTAATAAGGTGACAGCCTGTTGAGGATGTTTGTAAGTGCTTCCAGATATATTGTAGGTATCTAAACACAAGAGGATTAGTGACACACCTCCAGTATCATGATTCAAAGTTCATATTATAGTACAGTGTCAATAGTATTTCAATAATTTCTCAGCTATAAAGTAGGGCTGGGCAATATGGAGAAAATCAAATATCAGCATATGTTTGACCAAATACCACGATGTTAATATTGTGACGATAATGTGGGGTTGACTATTGGCGCTTTCACAAAATATTTACTATGAGATTTTTGATAAATAATCAACAGTAATATGCATAGAATGATTTACTGGGTAAAGGTTACATCACTTTATTGTAATATAACCAGGGTAAGACAACAAGTGCGACATTATCTCTAGTCTCAATATTGATATACTGCCCAGCCCTACAATAATGCCTGCAAATAAAACGCTGACTAGGCTGGATGACGTTGAGTCAAACATATCTAACAATGATTAATCTGTTGTTTTTCATTTTTTCCCTTTCCTCAAAGGAGCCAAAGACCACCCCCAAGATACCATCAGAGCAGAAAAAAATCAAAAGACGCTCATTAAAGGTGGGACTGTTGAATTCAGTTTTAAATCCCTGAGTTGTCTGTTAAATAACAAGGCTTTGACACAGCCTGATTTGTTATGTTTCATATCTCTCGCCCACTTTGTCATTTATAAAATTTATCAATTAAGTAGATGAGAAAAAACTGACAAAACCTCTGCTGTTGTAGAAAGAACAAGAAGACAGGCTTCGGCTGCGACAGGAGAAGGAACGCCAGAGGGAAGAGGCTAAAGCTGCAAAGGAGAAAAAGAGAGAGGAGGCTCGCAGGCTAAAGGATGAGCGAGAAAGGGAAAAACGAGAGAAGAAAGAGAAAGATGAACGAGAGAAAAGAGAGAAGAAGGAGAAGGAGGAGAAGGAAAAAGCAGAGAGGTTAAAAGCAAAAGAGGAACTACGGAAATCAAAGCAAGAGTGAGTAATGCAATATCCCTGTGGGTCCCTGTCCCTCTTATGTGAAGACTTTTCCATTTTAAACATTCTCAGTGCCATCGGTCTGTTGGTGAAAAATGAGGAAGCACAAACGATATTTCTATGCTAAATGTTGTGCTTTAAATCTGCTTCAGGGCAAAGCTTGAAGAAAAACGGAAGAAAGAGGAGGAGAAGCAAATGAAGGAAGAGGAGAAACGGTTGAAAGAAGAGAAAGATGTAAGTTTATATAGAAACACACAAGTGCAAGTGTTGATGTACGACATTTTGTGTGTCCGATTTATAAAATTGCCAAACTAAATGATGTGTTAACTGCTGTGTGTTTACAGCGCCTCAAAGCTGAGAAAGCAGAAATTACACGTTTTCTGCAGAAACCCAAAATCCAACAGGCCCCAAAGGTCAGTAGATGTCACACTTTATAACAGAAACTGTTTTGTTGTTTTTGTTAATCTGTGTTTTATTCATTTCTACAGTGCTTGTTGGAGCACCAAGTCATGGCCTAAAAGCAAGCAATTCTCTGAACATCTTTAGTTGCAACATGTACTATAAATAAATACAGATAATATAACAGCAGTTTTGTTGTTTCAGACACTTGCAGCTGCGTGTGGGAAGTTTGCGCCCTTCGAGATTAAAGAACACATGGCTCTGGCACCACTATGCCGGGTCCAGTGTGAGGACTCTGCTCTGGAGGAACTGGACCGCTGTTTGAGGAACCCTGCTGATAACTTGAATGGTATCAAAGACTGGATCGGGCAACAACCCCGGAGATCAGGACCCACCAAACCCAGACAGACAGACCCACACAGGTAAGACTGGCATTAGTGATTAGTGCACTCAGTTTTACACATGGTTCCACCATGTCCAGTGACTTCTAAATTAATTGTCAGTGAGGGATTTAAATGACGAGGAAAATGCCAGCATGAGCTGAATGCAATTACCATTGAAATGATAAGTTAAGAGATGGGTAGAATTTTATTGATGCACAGATCCTTTCTTTAAATTTATTTTTATCTTACCCGTAATTAACCAGGTAAGTCCTGTTGAGATTAATTATCTCTTTCAGGGGAGACCTGGCCAAGACAGGGGTGTACAAAAAAGTTACAGCCAAACAACGACACACAAACACAAAATAAACAGTAACATGTAAAAATATTAAAACACCTACGCACAATGACAAGAACCAGCTGATTAATTCATCCTTGTACTTAAGAGAGCTTTAAAATCAGGCAGAGAGACCACTTCACGGAGTTTCAGCTCTTTTTGAATGTTATTCCAAGTGAGAGGAGCAGAGCACATAAAAGCTTTCTCCCCTGCTCAGTCTGTGCACTAGGAGCAGACAACAAAACTAAATCTGAAGATCTCAGACTGTAGCTGTGTGTCTGCTATCACCTGAGCTGATTTTTGGGCTCCTCTCCCCCTAGTTTAAAATCGGAATAACCTCTCTCCAATAGGACAACTCAGAGTGCTTTGTATAAGACACAGTCAGTGCAATTCTGTGCTCGCCGTCTTCTGTGCATCTTTAAGGCAGGTGGAAAAAGCTTCACTGAGTGTAACTACATATATATTCATCTCTTCGACTTCACCTGCGCGCAACTTTGTCTTTTTTCTCACAATCCAAAAGCAATCTGCTTAACATTGAAAACTCTGCCATTCTCATTTATTAAGCTTTTGTTAATCTTTTAATGAAATAGATTTTGTCTGTAGAACTAGATATAAATATATCTCATTTTCAAGAGAGACTCAGGTCTCTTGAAAATGAGATCTCCATCCCAACGGGACTAACCTGACTAAATGAAGGTTTATATAAAGACAAGCTCAACATCAGCTGTGCTTTCTAAACCAGTGACAAATTTTCAGTGAGTCTAGATTAGTCGACCACATATATTACCAAACAAAGTTCACCTCACCATTAAAAAAAGTTGATGACTGTGGGATTCCTCTGTGTGCTATGGTTCAAGCATTGCCCTAACAATCTCTTGCCAGTGTTGCCACATGGGAAATGTGAAACTGTGGTACCAGACGCTTAAAATTACCCTTGCCCACAAATGTACCCAAGTCGATGATGCTTTGATGACAATATTAATAGCGTACTGTTCCAAAATTAAATCACAAGACAGCATGACTGGAAGCATGAAAACAGTTAGGCCATAAGCTGAGCTAATTTGATAAATAATTAAATAAATATGTGGGCTTACTGGTGCCTTCAAAATGGCTGCGCTTCAACACAGCATACCTCAGTGAAAAAGTTCAGTCTCCAAAATGACAGGTGTGCTTGTGATTTATGTTTATCATACCCTACATCAAGCATAACTGGTTGGAGCCACATGAGAAGATATGCTGTGTTCTACGTCGTCTGCTATCCTGATCATGTTGGGAAATTATTTAAAACGAGACAGTGCAGACTAAAGCCAACTATTTATTGTCAGCAGTAAGATGGTGAAAATGTGAAAACACTTTTTTTTATCGTACAGACAAAAATTATCATACAAATATGATGGTAATGGTAAATCTGGCAACTCTGCTTCAAATATTTTGTACAATGCATAATGTGTCCCCTACGTAGAGATAAAAGAATACAATAAAATACATTGCCCTGTAGCTTTGTGGTTAAAGATTCTTTCCTCATCTGTGTGTGCTTTTTTTCCTCAGTGAGTGTACAACGGTCGAAGGGCCTAAACCAGATGGCGTGCCAGATCGTAAACGTTATGGACCGATGAAGCTGCTGCAGTTCCATGAGAACTACCGTCCAGCGTACTGGGGCACCTGGAGTAAGAAGAGTTCACACGTCTCGCCTCGCTGCCCCCTCAGACAAGACAAGGTAAAAACTGTCTCGTCACCCCACAACTGCACTCAGCATAACATACTTTTAATGGTAGATAAAACGGATTATATCAGCATGTATTTGAATATAACACAGAGGAAGTTTGTATCAGCTGAGACTCCAGATGCTTTTTGATCACTGAAGATCTTAGCTTTTGTTCGATATTTTGACTTTATCTGAGAATTGCATGTATGTACCTGTGACTCTAACCGCTGTGCTCTGTCACCACAGGATTTGTTAGACTATGAGGTGGACAGTGATGAAGAATGGGAGGAAGAGGAACCAGGAGAGTCCTTGTCACATAGTGAAGGGGTGAGTTTTATTGTCCAGTGGAAAAGTATGCACATTTTAACATTTTCTCTGTTTATATAGTGTGCTTCATTGTCCAGTATTAGTCTGAAGTTCATATTTGAAAACACATGCAAAAGCACCTCTGTGTACCAAGTAGTGTGTAATTGGCACAGCTGCCACCCAAAGCATACACCTTGAGATTTACCACCTTTCATACTGCTACTGGTTTCCATTTATGTTAATACACCAAAAAATCAACTTGTAGGGCCTTAAAATGGTACAGCAGTTCAAAGCAAAGGAGTTTTTCATTTAACAAAAGACAGAAAAGATAACATTATCGAACGTAACACTGTTCAGCATAGACAAAAAACAAAAAACACAAGACATCATCTTGAGTCATTTATCACATTATCAGAACAACAACCACTGCAGTTGGGCCCTAGCAACCTGTATACTTCATATAAAAGCTCTAGCTAAAATGGCAAATACGTTTTTATTTACATATCAGAGCTGTCACTTTTCAGTGTTCAGCTTGAGCGTAATTTACAGGCTTTACATCAGCCAGCATGTGCTGGCTTTTTGCTGGTATCACATGTTGACGGGAGATAAAAATATCAACAGTCAAAATGTCCAGTGAGTTATATGCCCAAAAAAAGAAAAGAAAAAAATTAGTAGTGTATTAAATAGCGTAATATTGTGTGACCTATAAGACATGTTCAAGACAACATAATATAAACTTATAGAGTGCAGCTCAGCCTTTTCAGAGCATATGCACGTCCACAGAGGTCGCGGTCTTCCTCTTTGTGTTCTCAGTGTTGTTATGTGACAGCATTACAGATGTTGCATGGCTTGTGTGTTCATATGACCATATTGCTGACCCGTTACTGCATCTTGTAACATTTTATTAAGCTACACAATGACTATTGTATTTTATCTGTGTTTACGGTCTGTTGCTGCTCTGCATGTCTGCATGTCATGTTTAGCTGTGTGTCGGTGCTCATATTGCTTGTGTGTCTGTCTGTAATAACATGCTGTTTGTTGTTGTTGTTGTTGTTGTTGTGTTATTGTGATGTTCTGCTGTTGCTTGTTGTTTTGCATGGCTTGTGTTCTGTCTTGAGAATTCCTGTTTGCTGTAGCTATTGTTGTCTTTATGGCGCCCTGCTGTCTTTGATCTGTGAATTTTAGCATTTCACTGGTTTCAAACATCTTGCCAAACGACTGTAGTTGGAAATTAACCAGCTGGCAAACACTGATTAATGTGTGTTGTCCTTATAATTAAAATAAATGAGAAATCAAGTTCTCCAGGAAGACTTTTAAAATACCACTGACCTTTTTCCTTCGTTGCCTCTGCTACTAAACCTCTTATTAGACACTCTGTTAGATAGACAACTTCTTCATTAGGCTTGTTTTCAAGGTATTTAATGTAAGGAGTCTTGTTGCTATTAAATGTAGGCTGTAATGTGGCTATTTGAAACACATGTCCGGTGGTTGTTCTACATGGTCAGAATTCTGTAATATAATTGGGCTTATTGACCGTCGGAAAAGTCTAGAGTAAACTCTGGTAGTTAATTGTCTAACTGTAATGACCTGTTTCAGTTCATAATTTACCATCTATAGGCACAGCAGACCATTTGAAGTGGTCAGCATTTTGAACCAGGGGAGGACAATCTAAAATTTCACTACCAGCTTGACCTGTTGCATTCCCTCTTGACCCAGTAAAATAACAGCTTAAACTAGTAATGTTATTGTTTGTAACAAAATGGAGGACACTAGAGAGCAAAGCTGTCCAGCGTTGACCGTTGTGACAACGAAGAATTGATTGAACAAATTGCGTGTCATTTCAAATGTGCTCAGTTTTGATTTTGGGGAAAAGTGACAGCCTTATTACATATTCAAGAAAGGGTTTTCTCATTATGTCAAATGTAGCAGAATATGCTTATTATGTGGAAGCCTCATGGGAAATCCAATGTAGCAGTATTTTTTCCCTGCCTTACCTCGTCTTTGTGCCCTTGTATATCAGTCTGTGTCCCTTCTTTAAATTCGGATGTTTACGTGGGTCCATAAAGGCAGCGCAGGCGCAACGCTTTTTCCTTCAGCAGCAGTTTGTGGACTTTTGAGTCGCAATTAGAGCTGATCAGATCAGAGTGATGGATGAGAGGAGCAGCTGTTTGCGAGTAAAAGTAAACTTTTAGACCCAGTATAATGAAAGTTTCACTTTCACTGCACCTGCAGCTCTGCTCTGCCTGTGCCCAGAGTGTGCCTAGAGTGTGGTGCTACTAATAACCGAATGGTTTATATTTTCCTGTAGTGCTCCTAATGAATGGTCCAGCTCCAAAATGGGAGATTGAGTCATGGCAGCAGATGTTTTAATTGTAGCAGCAGATGTTTTAATCGTGGCAGGCCGTCAGAAATAAATGTGTGGGGAAACCCCTGAGACCAAAATAAGAAGAGATACTGGGTCCAGTTCAAGCTCAGTTCCCAACATGTTTTGAATTTAACACAGGACAGTTTCACAGTTAGTGTAATTTGGGACCAGACCACGGGCAGCAGGGACTTTTATTTAGGATAAACAACAGGAGGACATGGATATTTTAAAAAAGGACAGTGACATCCATTAAAAAGTTTTCCATTTGTCTGCTTACTCTAAATTTGACACACAACGAAACAAAGATGTCAAAACAGTCTCTGCTTGAATCAACATGACACAATAATGTAACTTAGACAATAAAAAAACATAAAATGTTAAGCATCTCACTTTTTAAGCTGAAAATGAAACAAGACTTTTAAAATATGCAAAAACATTGGCGTGGTCCCTTTTTGAAAGGCTTTAATTAAAAGTATACGTTATAGTTTGGAGATTTAAATGGTACCTTAAATGCTTTTATTCAAAGAATAGCTGAGCTGTGATAGTTTCCGAACTTGTGCAGGCAACAAAGCACAGTTATATTCATCACAAGGAGATGATGATGATGATGATACTTTTTTAAAAGACTCTAAACTGTTGATCATTTTCAGGAAGATGAGGAGGAAGGAGGTGAAGATGATGACGATGACGACGGCTTCTTTGTTCCTCATGGCTACCTTTCAGATGATGAGGGGGCTCCAGAAGAAGAGGTATGAAGGGGGCTGCAACATTGGTTGTTTTTCAAATTTAAATGTTTCTTTCAACAACACATCTTGTCAAGTGTTTACTTTCTGTTTGCACCACTATTAATGCACATGTGATTTCCCAGGAGGGCGGCGACCCCGAGAAGCAGAAACTACTTCAGAGAGTGAAAGCAAAGGAGTGGGATGAGCTGATGTCCACCAAGAAGAAGATGAAGGTTTTGGACCCAGTGGTGAGGGGCTGCGTCTGGGAGGGAGAAGGACCTGCTTTGCCACTCTTACAGCCTTACGCGATGTGTCTGGTTGAGCCTTTACCCAAGACAGACACAAGCCCCAGCCCAGAGGAGCTCTCACAGAAAGGCCAGCGGGAAGCTCAATGTAAGTGTTGACGTGACATGATTCACTTTGATTAGAGTTGGAGAGCTGCCTGTCTACAGGTGATGATCCATTAGAGACCTGATGAATTGAGCAGTGTGCTGTGTGGCTGTGAGCTGCTGAGGTTGCCTCTTGTTTTTGTGGGTTGTCTTTCTCTGTTTGCTCTTATCAACAGGCAGAACTTTGCAGAGCCATTAGCAACATTTTTTCTTACAGTTTTTTATTTTTTATTTTAAGACCATCCATTTCACACTTGCAGCATTAAGGAATATTTCCTGCATGTGATCATGTGTGAATGGGAGCAGCGATCGATAGTCAGGGAACTCTGGGGTTCACACTGGACATCGGAGCACCCCATTTTGTTTATTGTCATGTAGCCAACCATCAGCAAGCGAGTCAGCTCTCTGCACTGTCTCTCTGTACTTGTGTGTGTGTTTCTGTGATTATGTGTAGGTGTGGGTGTGTGCTCGCTTTCTGTTTAGACACAGATGAATCTGTAGAAGCATGGGATGCATATTCTATCATCGATCATAGTCAGATCATTTATATCATATTTAACTTGCACTTTATATAGTTTACAACACATTTTCAGTGTGTCATGTTGCTGGATTTGCTGATGGTTCATGGAAAAAATACTCCAGAAACCAAAACTATTACTGCAGATCAAAAGCTGACCTCTGTGCAAGGCCACGTCCAGTTTGAACAACCCAGACACTTAAGATAGATGCTAACAACAAGCGGGCAGCACTCCATGGAAAATTGCACCTTTTGGCGCTGAACCTAGTTAGTTATAAGGTTTGTTTAAAAAGTACACCTGTATGGATGATAAAACATTTCTATCGAGGACCCAAAATATCAAAACGCATTTCTTTGGCAGTTGGGAAGCTTTGTACTGTTTGTCAGTCGTTTAGAGTTGTAACAAAACA
>JAPZEB010000021.1:26161274-26172085 GCA_029783705.1 Chaetodon striatus
TTTGTTAGACATCGCCCAACTCTAGACTGTGTAAAATAATAGACATGGCCACCCTGACGTCACCATTCTGAAGCCTCATGCTCGGTTATTGTCCATTGTCCATTCAGATTTGTTTCATTTTCTTTCTTGTTTTTGTTGGTCAAAATTCAATAAAAAAAGACCCTGATCAGCAGTGACCATATTTGGTCAAGAGGGTGGAGCTGTGGAGGAGCGAGGGGTGGATCTGACTCATAAGCCCCTTTTACACTGCCAGATTTTCGGCGAATGTTGGGCCATTTTGCAGGCAAGCTGCGAGCGTTTAGACACACTGAGCCGGATTGGCGAGTCGATCCGAGGTGCCCGATTTCCACTGCGTAGGGGTAAACATGTTGGTGGAACCTTTTTGATTTAAATAGAACGAGGCGCCCTTCCGCCACGGGAGGGGCTGTTGAAGACTTGTGGGAGGAGCTGTTTTCGATGCCGCACGTGCGACCCACTGGCGGTAGACTTAAAAACAGGAAACAGCTGATAGCAGGAATGAGCAGCTAGTAGCAAGAGGGAAACGCAAACAACGTCGACGCTAACCTGAAAGAAACTGTTAAGATGAGCAACTGGGGAAACAAGGAATTGTGCGTCCTCCTTGCCCTCGCAAACGAAGAGGCCATTAACTGTCAAATGACGGGAACGGTGAAGGAAGGGCCAAACTGCATGTATTGTACGTCACTGTTTACGTCACGCGCCAAGCTACACGTTCTGTTACTTGCTCACGCCCCCCATTGCCCCGAAAAAGGCACATTCTGTATGAACAAAAGTAGGCGGGCGGCATTTTGCTGCACTATACTGCCAATGCTGAAAGAAGACGGATTGGGCTTTCCTGCAAATTTAAACAATTCCTATTTAAAAAGGGCTAGTGATTGTTATAATGCTTCGCAGAGAGCCTGTACCTCAAAGCTGCCACGCCCTTAATTATGCGTAACTAACTTAAATAACTGAGGCTTAATATAATGTAAACATGAGTTATATAAAATTCATCCACATATACTTGTAACGAACAGGGAAATGAGCTAAAGAGACCAAAACAGGTTTTTGTACCAGGCTGTAAACATGTTTATTTTTGCTGTAAAGTCTGTGGGGACTGACTCGCTTTTTGAGCCAGCCTCAAGTGGCCATTTGAAGAACTGCAGCTTTTGGCACTTTCATGTTGGATACATTTTTCAGCTCCAGAAGTTGCGGCTTGTCCAAAAGTAGCGGCTGGGAGGTCAAATGCGACATCATCCCTAAATCTATAAAAGACAAGGACCTGCATGTGAGGGAAATTGCCCAGGAAAAAATGCAGCCATTACTGTAAAAACAATGTGCAGAGTGAAGCAGGAAGTGACTGATTGGCCCGTTAATATCAGCTGGGTCTCTGGTTGTAAAAGTTGTTTGAGCAGTTGTTGCCGCAGTTGCCACTAATAGCAGATCCAAACAATAAACAGGGAGCAGACATGCAACCATCAAGACAAAAGCTTTTGTTGACTGCTGCTTAAATGAGTGATGATGATGAGGTCAAGATGTCCGTCTTGAGCAATAGGATATGATCATAGAGTTAATCATACATCTGTGACTAACCGTTGCTGCCAGGCCTGCCATAATTAGATTTAAAAAATGTTTTCAATGCCATGGCGACTCATCAAACTCATCACGTTCACGTTTTCTTGTACTCTCACCTTATTTCGTCACAGTTTTGCTTCCACTTCTTCTTTACAATCACGTGTAAATGAGGTCATGTGTTAGACCTTGTTCTTGTTGCCTCCTCAGACTGACTGTGTCTGGGCACAGTGAAATAATTTTTACCACACACACACACACACACACACACACACACACACACACACACTGAGTATATTTTCCAGCTAACACAGAATAGATTTAAATATTTAACCGTGGACCTTCAGATCGCTCAGACCCCGCTCCTGTTTGACATTACGAGCTGTGCGGTGGAGCAGAGATGGAAGGATCAGATCAGAGCACAGTCCCACCCTCCCATCATAAATTACTAAGCTCCACTACAGTTCATGTGGCTTCACCACCACCACCACCACCCCTACCCCTCACTCCACCCCAGTTACCAACCCCCTCATCAGGACTGCACTCTGTCATTAGCTACCAGCAGATGGGGAGAGGGTTTTTTTCATTCAGTGCAGACTTTAACTCGCTGGCTGTACAGAGTGAAGTACACTTAAGAAAATCTGATCCTTTGAGCCGTTTTGAGTCGTATTTAAATATTACGGAAAAGTTATATTTAACTTTTCATCTCTGCCACTATTAGTAGAGGAACAAATCCCTCCAAAAGTCTTTAGTTTTAAGATGAGAGGTAGAACAGAGCACAGACATGTTCTTCAGTAACTTTAATAAGAGGAGGTTTTGAAATGGATGGATTTATAAAAGATATGTTTACTCCAAAATTAGTTCATTTGGTCAATGTTTTGATCCCCTAAAACCAAAAAATGGTGAAAGTGTAGGCTTCATGTAGGGGCAGTTTCTGTTTGGAGGGATTTTGGAAAAGGTATCAACCCCCAAAGTGCTGCCACAACTTATGAGACATAATTGAGCATAGTAACGGCAAGGGATAGGTATCGTTAAGATTTTATCGATACTACTACTTTTATCGATACTCCTTATCAGCTCTTTTTCATTTCTAAATAATTGCTCTTCAGAAAATAAGTGAATTTAAAAAGAATAAACTGAGAACAGGATTATTTGATATTTTAAATATAACAAAATGTTGTTTTTAGAGCAGCAACAGTATTTTATACAACAACAAAATCACTGTATAAATAATATTCCTGTCATCAGAGTACTGAATGAAGTGTGGGCTAATTTTTATCAGTCACTGTAAGTCATACTTCCTGTTTGGTCTTTCTGCTGTTTACTGACTTTACTCCGTGTTGTGTGTGTGTGGATGTGTGTATATGTGAGAGAGGTTGTGTGAGAGGCTTCATGATGATAATGAATTAGACCAAAATGTTAAAAAGCACAGATAAAAGAAACGATAACATTGGAGCTTAGCAATACTACAGCCTTTGATAATTTAGCCCTGGGGCACGTTAAATAGCAATAGCAATAGATTGAGCCTTTATTACCTGCAGAAGTGATTACCATAATGCTCACTCTACTTTCTGGTCTTCCTAAGAAAGACATTACTCAGTTACAGTTATTACAAAACTCAGCTACACGTGTGCTGACGAGGACCAGAAAGAGAGCACACATTACACCAACTTTAAAGTCTCTGCATCTCCCTGTGTGCTTCAGAATTGATTTTAAAATCCTTTTATTGGTTTATAAAGCTCTTAATGGTTTTAGTCCTACCTGTTTATCAGATTTGCTTTTATCGTGTGAAGCCTCTAGAACCCTGAGGTCTTCTGGTAGTGGCCTTTTAAACATCCCCAAAGTGTAATACAAAACCCCACCGTGAGGCATCATGTCATAACTATGGTCCACGTCTGTGGAACAACCTGCCTGAAGACCTGAGGGCTGCAGAGTGTTGATGTTTTTAAAAGCAAACTCAAGACCTACCTTTTTAGCCTGGCTTTTAATTTAATTGTGTGTCTTTTTTTTTTTTTATTATTATGTATTTATCTATTTATTTATTTTTATTTATCTGTTTTTCTAGCTGGCATATTCTTTTTTTTTGTTACTTATTTATTTATTTATTTATTTATTTTAATTATTTATTTACTTATTTATTGACTGTTGTTTTCTATTTTGAGTTTTTATCCTGTCTGGTATTTCCCCACTTGTAATAGTGTTTCCTCAGTTAGTCTTTACCATTACAGTCTTTGCTTTATGTGTGTTTTATTATTTTTATCGTTATTATCATGTGAAGCGCTTTGTGTTGCATTCTGTTTGTATGAAAAGGGATGTATAAATAAAGTTGTATTGATTGATATACTTCCATCATAATGCTCTAAGCCCCTACACACTCTAAACTTTAGAGTTTAAATAGGCACGTAACCAGAACACAATGTTTATTACATATTTATGACAAGAAAAACTCGACACACAGTGCTGAGCTGCATCTCAAATTAATCTTAAGGTTTCCAGCTTTCAGTCGATGTATATCACTTCTATTTCACATTCACTTTTTAACTTGCTATCTACTTCTAAAATCCTCTGTAACCCCCCCAAAAAAGACAAAAATAGGTCTATGGTCTCAGAGGATTAAAGCTGACATATGTATTTAGTTTTCTTCTTGCATCCTTGTTTGCAGGTGGTGGAGAAAACCAATCCGACGGAGGCTGTGGGTGTGGTCTGCAAGGTGGATGGGCTTTACCAGGTGGTGGAGTACAGCGAGATCACCCTGGCAACTGCTGAGAAGCGCAGCGCTGATGGCCGACTGATGTTCAACGCAGGAAACGTGGCCAACCACTTCTTCAGCTTCTCCTTCCTGAGAGACGTCGTGCAGTAAGACTAATCCACACTGAACATACGCACATTGTTTTTAGGCTTTCATGCAGTTTGTGCTCGTCTCTATCAAGCAGCTGTAGTTACTTGTAGCGAGAACAGTAGCTCGACACCATTATAAAGTAGAGTGCTGCAGTGATCCAGCTTCTTTTCTCTCTGTTTATACACCAGGAAGTACGAGCCAAAGCTGCAGCACCACGTGGCCCAGAAGAAGATCCCATATGTGAATGCGGAGGGTCAGCTAATCAAACCAGACAAACCAAATGGAATTAAAATGGAAAAGTTTGTCTTTGACATCTTCCAGTTTGCCAAGTGAGTTACAGTGCATTTTTTCCACAGAGGGCACAGAGTGTGTGTGTGACAGCATCAACAGACAGCCTCTCGCCTCAAACTAAACGGCCTTAAAGTACTGAGAGTACAATGAATATCTTATGCTCCTTATGAGAGGTGGCTGGATTGCATATGTTCTCCTGGCAGGCCTCCGGGCTCTGCCTTTGACTGGTCCTTGATCTGTCCTTCCATGCATGAACCAACCCCCTTTTTCCAGTCCCGATCCCTATCCACCAGCCCCAGTCCTGTCATTGCTCCAAGGTCTGGTCCAGCAGACGGAGCCTGCCAAGCTCCCTGCAGGAAGATGGAGGTTTATGAGCTGTTCACTCATTCCACCTCCTCCACTGCTGCATGACATCAGCTTTGAGTCACGTCACTACTAATAGAACTATACATCTAATGAAAGGATTCCTGTAATGATTGACTGATGGAAAAACACTGCAGACATGTCCGGCTTCCTTCGAGGTTTATTCCTTGTATTTCAAAGTAAGAAGGATGAGAAGTAGTTGTCTGTGCTGCCGAGGAGATGGATTACAGTTGTGCCCAAAGTGGCAGTCTGGCGGCTTTAGCAGAATCCAGATGGGCTGACTCACTTTGCAACCAGATTTTTAAGAAATTCTGCTTTTTTTTCTGCTCTTTCTCAGTAGTTTGGCCGAGAACCTTGCAGTCTGTTGTGTGTGCCACATGTGCCATATATTATGTATGGTTCACCCTCCAAGTTTTGATAATATCAATAATGATAATTAAGTTAGCTTCTGCTATGTGATGCATCATTTGTGACTCAGGCACTTGGTCTTATTATGTGATTAGTTTGGATCAGCGCCGGTCTGTGAGGGGATTTTGGTGCTGTAGTCACACTCCATGTCGTAGGATCACACTGGCATCGAAGTCCTTACAAAACAACGGCTGTAAATCAAAGGACACATTTTTCTGGTTTCACAAACATGAAGAAATGACTATGAAATTATGTAGAACAGCAGTTTGATGTATTCGGAAATTCAGGAAAAACCCATTGTGTAACGTTAATAGGACTGAACGGGCGCCATGTTGGAGTACAGTATCCAGTTTTCTTAATAATACATCAATTTCTGAATAATTTCAGCTTTAAAGGGACAGTTCACCCCAGAATAAAAAATGTAAAGTTTTCTCGTTACCTGTAGTGCTCTGTATCAGTCTAAATTGTTTTGGTGTGAGTTGCATAGTGTTGAAGATATCAGCCGTGGAATGTGTGTTTTTGATTTTGGGGTGAACTGTCCCTTTAAAACAAGGCTAGCTATTGTATGATAGCATGTTATACCAACACTGGGTACCTTTGCTGTGTTAGCCTGTGTGCTGATGTGCTGCTGTGCGTCTCCAACAGGACATTTGTTGTGTACGAGGTGCTGCGAGAGGACGAGTTCTCCCCGCTGAAGAATGCAGACAGTCAGGATGCAAAGGACACGCCCACCACGGCCAGACACGCCCTCATGTCCCTCCACCACCGCTGGGTCCTCAACGCTGGGGGCCACTTTATCGACGAAAATGGCAGACATGTGCACGCCATACCCAGGTGACCGCAGCAAGCCTGCTGAAACGCAGCATCATGCTTTCACTTCCCAACACACACACACACACACACACACATCATGTTTGGCATGAACACAGAAACGGGGTCTTCGTTGTCACTCCCCACACTTTGTGTACAAATGCATTGGCTTTTTTTTGTTTGTTTGTGTTATGTTCTTTTAGCCTCACACTCTCACTTCCCCTCCTCTCTCATGCTTGGTTTGCTCCTGTGTGTCCCGTGCAATGTTTCCAGAGACGGAGCAGCAGGCAGTGTCACAGATGATGGCAACAGAAAGTAATTATTATCCCCCTGCAGTACTGAGTGCATGGTGATGGGGTTTTGGCTTTCTTTCCTGCTCGCTCAGATGTGTTAACACTATATAACATTACTCCTGATCCCCTTTCCTTCATTACCACTGAAAAGAGGAGTCTTTGTGGACGCATGCCAGGCGGCAGCCATTTTTCTGTCTCTTAACAGTCAGCTGTGATGAAGGAAGCGACAGCGAGGATCAGTTTAGACGACTGAAAACACAGTGCTCTTCGTGTCCCGGTCAGATGATGTACAGTCATAATGACCTGCTGACAGATCATTTTCCCCTCAGATGGTTGCTACTAATACATATAATGTATTGCATGCTGGGTAATGGGCACCAGTCTCGCTTTCTGGTAAACTCTGACAACTCTGCAACAGATGACGAAGCTGTTGATTCCTCTGTAAAATAGTTACGACAAAGCCAGCCGTTCATTGCTTCCTAGTCAGCCTTTGAGTTTAAATCCACCTGCTTTTTCCTAGACATGATAATAAGGTCCTGTCTACACCTATACAAATGTTTTTGGAAACGGATGTTTTCCTCTACATTTTGGCCTCTCGTTCACATGCAAATGGAGTTTTAGGTCACTAAAAGCGCAGAGAAGACGATCAAACTATCTAGTGGAAGTCTAGGCCTCTAAATTTTTCAAAACTCTTCTGACTCTGTATCTGTGTGGGCGGAGCATTTGGGAAACACTGACATAATCTAAGTTAGTGCATCCTCATTTTCGCTTTGTGTAATAAGCTGACCACCAGTTTGCTAACATTTATTAGCACTGTTTGCTATCAAGACTACTTTACACGTAAACTTAGTGTTGCTGCACCACTTCACAGATGAATGTTGGTGTCTGCTGCACTTAATGTTTTGCTCCACCTCAGTGTCCGCGGTTTTAAGTCGACCAGAAATGACGGTTTTGGATCAGGCCCGGTTGAACCTGCAGATGGTGAGACACTTCTCAGAATGGGATTGTTGTCAATGAAGTGTAGAGAACACTTTCAAATGTCCAGATCATCACTATATCTTAGAGTGAGCTCATTCATCCTGATATTGAATGGGAATCAACGGTGATGTGATCCCCAGTAGGTGATCTGAACAAGGTACCAGGGCACCCCTGGCCTTCACCTGCAAAATGGCACTCAAATGAACTCGCACTGACCAGGAAGAGACTCAAAATGACCTGAAAGAGATGCAGAGGAACTACTAAGCCACAAAATCACGTAAAAAATGGGCAAAACAACCATAAAGAAACACAAAATGGCTACAAAGCGACACAAAGCCAACCAGAAAAGACACGAAATTATCTCAGAGAAACACAAAATGGCCACCAAGTTACGTAAAACAACAAAAAGATGCATAACGACTACAGAGTCTGTTTGTCTTGCTCCTATGTTGGAGAGGTGGTGGGGCCTTTTCTAAACTCATGGTTAGCCTGTACACCTTTCTACCTTTGTGTTCACGGAAGACTGCTAAAGACGGCAAACGCCAGCGAGCGATTGGAGTCGTTTTTGCGTTCCAGCGTGGGCAGATATTTCGTAAAATGATGGTTGTGTGAACATGATTAATTCTTAAAACAGAGAGGAAAAATATCCGTCTTTAATAATATCCGTATACGTGTAGACTAGGCCTAAATGAGCATGTGCTTCAGTAACATTCATGGCACCCATGAATGTTATTCTGGCTCCTAGTTTAAAGGGCTTTTTCTTTACTCTTACAGCCTTTCCTTCACTCTAATGATACAGCTGTGTGGGCAGCTGCTCAGAAAACACCTGATGTGTGATTAGTGATTGTTGTCTGTAATGATTATCTAGAAATAAACAAGCTGAGTGTTGGCAATGTGGTGTCAGGTTCCCCCAGTTTTTTATTGGTTTTCAGAAGCACTGGGAGGAGACAGAGCCACATCACATTACCTGCCACTCATCTGTTTTCTTCTAGAGGAAGTTTGTTACGGGTCAGAAGGCTAATCACTGGTCATGTCTGGGAATGATGAAGCTCTAATTCTCTGCCTTTTGAACTCTAATCACAAGCCGCAGTAGAAGAACAGCTGTGTCAAGGACGTCCAGCTGCTTCTCTCAACTACAGTCCCTCTGCCTTTTCATGAGATGATCACTCACTCTGTTTGACCGTTTCCTTCTTCTGATCCTCCCTGAATTCCTCCTCTTTCCAACGCAGCCTGAAGGACGGAACAGACCTGCCAATCAAATGTGAGATCTCACCACTGGTGTCCTACGGGGGAGAGGTAAGAAGGCGAGGCCTACTGTGTTAAATGGAAACTCCAGATGTTCTGCTCCTGCTGCCGAGCTGAAATAATCTGTGCACCTACTAACAACATCCCGATGGTGTTTACTACTTTCAGGGTCTCGAAGAGCTGGTGAAGGGACGAGAGTTCCATCCAAACCTGATGATCGACGAGAGTGGAGTCCACGAGCTGGTGAAGAACGGAGTTTAGACGGTGAAAGTGGAGGAGGAGAAGGAGAGACAACCCAAAGACCAACCTCCCTTTGTCTCTCAACGTTTGCGGGAAGAAACTATGATGTCATAGCTGTGCAATAACAAATGTATGTGTGCATGTGCTCACAAAAGAGGCTGTCCTCTTCAAAATGAACGAACGAGCCAGATGAAGTGTCATCGTTTACTTTTCTTTGCCCTGTATGTTGAAGTCATACCTAGCTCATGTTTGTTTTGAGGAGCACTTGAACACAGCATCATGAGATGAAGGACGAGATCCCTGTCACGCTGACTGGATGAAGCAGTCTTCGGGTGCATCTATTTATTTTGCTTATGAGACTTATTTTTATATGTACTGATAGATGCTCTATAGGTGGAAATTACCATCTACTCATTTTACCGGGTGATTTTTATACAACATCTGACTGAGATGAAATGATCATAAAGATGTTTCTTACTAGCATGTAATGGAGGTACATGGTGCGGGCTGTGGGGGGTATTTATAATATCTGCTTCTTTCTGCTTGTAATCATTGAAGATTAGATATTATTCAGCTTTAAGAGATGCTATGATTTCTATCACCTTTATTAAAGAAATTTCCTAACTGGAGAGTGTTGTCTTTGTGTGTGTGTGATTAACTGTGCACATACTGGCTACATATTTGCTGTACAGTGTGTTGTGGCACACATGTGCATAAAACACTGTGTGAATGTGTGAGGTTCACTTGCCTGTGTCTGCACATTGTGTTTTTTGCATTATAGCTGCTGGTGTCTTGAATCAGAGTTTCCAGCACATGGTTTATGTTTAAGATGGGCCAGAGCATGCAACACTGCTGCTGCCGCTATTCAGGAAATATTCTCTGTGGCTCCTCTCTGACTCACTTTCTGTCTTACTCTCCAGCTCCATTACTGCATTACAATGTGAAATAACTGCAGAATGGGTACTTCAACAGAAAAACACTTTGAAGGTGTCTTCGTCTGCATGTTGATCTTTACACAGATTGTCCAGTCTGGTGCAGGGGTGGGCAACGTGTTGCTCCAGCTCCTCTAGCGGCTCCCCCTGGCTTTGACAAAAAACTAGATGGAGATTAAGAATGGTTATGTAAAGATTTCAATTTCATTTATCGTTTTAGGCCTAAAGTGACACTCACATTCTTAATTTGTAAAAATGTGTAGCCGATACACTGAATACAAAAACAATTCAACATTTCATCAAATAAAATGTGCGTCACACGTCTACAGTCTGGCACATTTTCCTCTATATTTTTATGAACCTCAATAGCATTGTCAAGTCCCGAGTTTTCCTAGCTAGGCTGGCGATGATTTCCAAACCAAAAAACAGAAAGTCTTGAAGGAAAATAGAGCATGTAATAAAGTGTAGACAGATTTGTTTATTTTTACCGCAAAGCTACAAAGTTAACGTACCGAATAATCATAAATAACCCAGTGTAGAGCCACTTTGTGTTAATACCACTGGCATAAGGAAGTTATGATAGGCCCCAGTGCATGCTATTATGATGGGCCGGAGTGTATTGTCTCGGCACAAATGGAAACTTGACATTGGACAACATCAACATACATATTATCCACCAATTATTGCATATCTGACAAAAATATCAAGAACATTAGTTAGAAAATTCATTATTTAATTGAATTGTTTTCATTTTTTATTCGTAGATTTTATAGCTTATGTAGAAAAAAGCATAGAATTTTGTTTTGGATAGCTACTGAAAAATAAAAAAGTAAACCGTGATGA
>JAPZEB010000021.1:26172185-26189469 GCA_029783705.1 Chaetodon striatus
CCGTTCAGTAATCCCTCCATGAGCACATGCAATTGTTATTAAGCATGAACAATTAGTGAATGCGAAAGATTTTAAAGCTCTTTAAATTTTGGTTTCAATTCTAAAACCCACCAACTGTCATCAGATTTTGATTATGAAATTTGGTAGATGCTGACTGGTGCATGGAAATATGCTGCGTCACCTTTTCCACCAGAGCCCTGAGCGCAGAGACAAACACAACAGACAGAAATATTTCATGTGAAATAACCACAACTGTTCTAACTTTGGCAGGAAATTTTCTTTTCACGTAGGACACCATAACTTATAGTAAGACGCTGATTGAGAAAATACATTTTCCGGGACTTTAATATCAACGTGGTGGGGAAAAAAAAGTCGATTATAATTACAGTCTGATGTTTTGCTTAATTTAGAGATTATTAGACAATCACTTCTCAATAATTTGCCTCGCTGAGTCTACAGAGGCAAAAATAATGACTTAATTTTTCTTCACCAGTTTTATCTCTTTGCTTTCAAGTCTGTGGGAAATAAATATTCTTTAAGCTCACAGATGAATGTGTCCCACGTGGGTGCTTGTTGGGACTTATCTCGGTACTTTATAAGCAAATGGAGCTGGCTGCAGATCACCCTCGGGTATACGCCTGAGAGCGCTCTCGGAGTGTTTACATTTTTAAATGATGCGTTTTTATTTCCTGTTCAGGGTTGTAGGAGTGTCGGCCTGTTTAAAGTACATGGGAAGAGGGAAGGAGACACTCAGTGGAGGTCATCAGTCTATTAAGAGTTGCCACAAAATGGTTTTGAAGTTTCATATTTCTCTTCTTGGGCATTGTGAGGTGTCTATCTGATGTTCCACCAGTAGAGGAGGCATGAGATCCACACTTGGCTAACGCTCTCTATTGCTCAGCAGGACCACCCCTGCATGCCTGACAAATGTATGAGAGTGGACTGTGGGGTCTGTTTGCATTTCCATTTATCAACCCAAGCATTTAAACATATAAATCAAGATACAGCCTCACTGAACACGTGAATTATATTTCCAGCAGAAGAGAGCGTGCCAACATTTGTTTTCAGGAGCCGCGGCTCTACCTCCTGCCATCCTTAATAACTATTTGAACATCACTGGAGGACAGCCTGAATAGGAAACATGTTTTTAAAATTAAACAGGGACTTTGAATGCACAGAGAGACAATATTGCGTGCGGAGATTCAGGATTAAAAGCCTCGCAAATGACACCCAGCCTGTGTCTGTCTCAGAGGACCCAGCCTCATACTTGCTTGCAAAAAACAGAGAGCTTGGGGGAGCAGAGGAGGGTTTATAATCATTTCCTGGGGCTCGCTCTTGATCCTGTGGAATTATTAGGACAAAATCACCGAGACAAAGCTGCAGGGTTTTAAAAAGAAAAAGCATCAGTGAGAGTTTAGTGGTTTTATTCAGAACTTCAAAAGCATGTCACATAGCAACAGTCATATTAATATTACATCCACTAGCAATTAAAATCTAATTCCCATTATAAATTCTTACAGAGGCATTATTAGTTTCCACAGGAACGTGCAAAACCCACATGTAATATTACTACGTTATTACAAAAAATACAGCTTCAGTTTTAACAAGATCATCATTGCATCACAGCTGATATGATATTGAGGCACATCACAATGCTCATGAGAGAAGGCAACACTTTTTATAACTCAATACTTCGTGAGGAATACACAAACAAGGACAACGGCTCCACTGTTCACTAATATACTGGTGAGCACAGGTGGTTTCCACTTGTTTAATCTGGAGAGGCCTCTGAGAGAAGCAGCTCAATAAAGTGGGACTTTTAATTCTACAGAGGCTTCAGTTTTTGGTCCGTTGATGTACATAACACAGTGTGCGAGATACAGCCCCCCTGTCATCAGCATGCTTTCACATGCCCAGTATTTATCGGATCTGTGCAGTGGGATGAAAAGGTAGCCGGAGAAGAAAAGGGCCCTCAAGACGTTGAGCTGCTTGTTTTCACCGAAGTCTTGACAGGGGCTCCCTAGAGGCCTGCGAGCAGCTCACTGAGCAGCACCTCCCTCTCTCCTAGAAGCACGTCTCTCCTCAGACTGGTTCCTTTGTTCACCACCTTTATCTTCATGGCCAGGCTCTTTACTTGTGCCTGGGGGAGCGCGTCGAAAAAAAAGTCTTCGTTGAACACTGGATTCCTGCTATTCTTGATGATGGTGCTCCTCTGCTTCTGCTGCTTGCCAGGGTTGAGGTAGAGCGCTACGCAGCAGTTGATGCTTTTAGGGTCTGTCTGCCTGTCATAAAGGGCCTCGGCTGAGAGCACGCGCACCCTCAGGCGAGCCGACTCCGGGTCGTAGTGAGTGCTCAGCCTCAGTGTCCCCCCCTTGTGGAGGTTGACGGTGTGCTCGCGTTGCAGGAGGTCAGACGCTGCGCCCCTCGCAGCACTGCTTTTACATCCACGGAAGGCGGGAGAGGGGGGGCAGCGCATGCGGCGGCGCTGCATGTTGGGGCTGTTGTCTGCTGAGCTGCATTCATCAGTGGAGAGAGAACTGTGGCGAGCCAGAGAGCGCTTGGCACGAGACACCTTGAGGGAGAGAAAAGAAGCCTCGTGGTCAATGAATCTAACACGGAAAACACTTTTGTAACACATTCACTTATTGCTTTATAGCAGCCAGTCTGCACACACACACTTAACGGAAACAGTCCTCACCTTGGCTTGTGTCTCCTGGGTGATGGAGCGTAGGAGAGAGGCAGAGCGGGACAGGAGAGGGGAGTTAAAGGGTGACGACTCTGCTGAGGAGCAGGTGTCGCTTTCACCACCGCTGAAATAGCGATAAGGGTTGGGGTCAGCCGGGGCCAGAAGAGTCCCCCCTTGGGAGCGCCTCTGTGAGTTCGGGGAGGTGAGAGGGCTGCTGGGGTCGCTGTGGAACAGGCTCTCCTTACGGCGGGTGTGAGGCGACTCCACCAGGGTGGAAAAGCCATATGAGGTCTGAGCTTTGGGGACATACGGCAGAGACATCGCAGTCTGCGACTGGGGGTCAGCATTAGTGTTGACCCTGTCCACAGATGCGGCACCTGGCTCATCAGCACTCTCTATCTGGATGATGTGACGGTTGGCTGACTTCTGGAGATTGCGTGTGTCTCCACCCATGCGGGAAAAGAGGCGAGGGCTGCAGGGGTTCTTGCTGCTCCGAGCTCTGGGGCTCTGGCTGCAGATGGCGTGGTCAGACACAGATGGTCGTAATGCAGAGCAGGGCTGAGGCTCTGGGGCGAGAGATTCTTCCGGTGGGCAGCAGATAAGTTTAGGGGGGATGAAGAAATCAGGGATCTTTTCTGGAGTGAGGACGTTGGCATAAACAGAAACAGGAATGGCCTCTGTTGTCTGCGGGGGCTGGGATTGTGTCCCACTGCTCTCCACAGAGCTACGGAGCTTCTCCAGTAGCCACATGCCCACTCAGACGCCTCAGCTCACAGTTTCTCTGTTAACAGAAGAGTGATGCATGAAGAAGAGAAAGCACATCTAGTGATAACAAACAGACAAAATCAACTGAATTGCACCTTTTTGTTGCAGTTAAGTAAAAAAAATTGCCTTAAGACAAAAACCTCAGACTAAATCTGTGTCTTTACACCTCTGTAGAGAAAAAAATTATTGAACTATGCAGCAATGTATTGTAGGAGAGTAACAATTAAGTTGCAGCCAAGAAGAATACATTGCTTCCACAGTTCAGCCATTAAAAGTGTTCTTAAGCATCTCCAAAAAGCGCTTTAATTGATCAATGCGCAAACATAGTGAGCTAAAAATAAACCTCTAAACGACTTACACGTGCGCCACTGAGATGTATATCATCCCAAATAAAGTCTGGATTTTAAATAAATTAAACTACAGCTATTTCCTAAATATTAAAATCACTTAAAGTCGTTGGAATTTTAATTGCTCTGCGAAATCCGTAAATTCAACAAGTAAAGGCGAATCTTGGTAACTTTTCCCTTCCAACAAAGCCACATTAACATCCCTCTCCTTTCTTATATAACACATAACATACCAACCTGTTGGCTGTGTAACTCTTTTCCCTCTTCAACTGATCGCAGGCTGCGCTCGTCCTCAACCTCTCCAAGCGCTCCGTGCGTAAAAGGTATTTTCCCGTCAGTTGAACAAGTGTGATCCAGAGCGCTTGGCAGCGGGAAAAGGCTGCTAGATCAGGCACCCTCGCTTTATATGACGGGGGTCTCTGACTTCTGAGCCAATGAGGAGGTTGTGGAAGCTTCCCATGATATTTACCATGAAAGTGTTCCCCGCGCAGGCACGAGGGGGGGAAACTCATTTAAAGGCTGTTGTTTCATCGCGCACAAAGTGCTCCAAACGGTGTGTTTTTCATACCTCACGCCTCATTGATTTTTAAAGAGAGCGTCACCGTGATTTCATTTGGCGTTCACGTGACATCTATTCTCTCATGTATTGTTATCTCCCCATAATACAGGGTGCGCCTTAATTGGATTTCCGGCTGGTGGCAAATTGATGTTGATGTGGAGTGACAACTTGCTGCGTTCAGGAGCACCATCTGAACTCATTTACCAATCAAAGTGGGAGGGGAAGCTTTAGTGTTTGGGATTTTGCACAGGCAGTGGACAAAATAAAGACATCACGACAAAGAAACTGCAAAAGTTTCACAATCACAAAGTAAGTTGAATTTCCATTATGCTAATGTTAAAAAAACTTTTTGTACCATTGTTCTCAGCCCTCACAAACAGGCCTATAAATCATCCCAGCTCCGCCTAAGTGGAACAAAGAGAACAGCTCACATCCTCCCTGTTGTGAAGTCTCTACACTTGCTTCCAGTTAGTTTTGGGATAGTTTCTTAACTCCCACTGTTTGTCCATAAATCTTCTCATGGATGCGACACTGATATTGACACACTGCCAGGATATGTCTTTCCTTGAGCCGTCACATTCACAGACTCTCGGCTCAGCTGCTTGCTGTCCCCAAAACCCTGACAAATACCTGCAGTGAAGCTGCCGTCTGTAGATTTGGACCCAGTCTCTGGAACAGTCTTCATGTTCTCTATCTCTGATCTGAGGACAGCAGCTTCAGATGAGGGGTTTAAACCCCCTCTGGAAACTCACTCTGTAAGACGTGCTCTCATCCATAGGTATAAACTTCAGGGGGGACAGAGGGGGGGGCATCGCCCTCAATATTTTGGACATGTGCATTTGTCCCCCCAAATTAAAACATGGAAGCAGCAGAGGATGTTTATTTTGACAAAAATAAAGATATACTATGCAGGATTTTCCTAAAAAAAAATAAAAAATGTATTCACTCCAACAGGAGTAATCCCATTCTGAGATCAGGGCGTTTATGGGCGTTGGGGCTTTATATAAAGGTAGCAGTGAGGTGCCAGACTGTAAGCAACAGGCATCCAAGAGACACAACGCCAGAAAAATGCAAATATAGTGAGGTTAAAAGCCAAGCAAAGAGAATTTCTTTATTTGCCTTTGTCCAACAGTAAACTTAATATCTAGGTTTGGGACTGTTAGTCGGCAGAATGAGTGAGCTGAAGATCCCCTTTTACAAAATTGCGCTCAGTATCTTTCAGTATTTTCTGATATTTTACTGACCAAAGGATCAATCCATTAATCAAGAAAATTCACAGTAGATTAATTGAGAATGAAAAAATGAAAATCATGTTTGTTGCACGCACCATTTACCCTTTGTTGACTGCGACCAGCAACCCTGTAACTTGCTCGGTCGGTCGACAATAATTTGGCATGAAGGTCAAGTGTATGTTAGGTTGTGTGTGTGTGAATGCATGAATGCGCCTGGTCGCAGTTATTGTGAATGTTGACTGAATAGGTAACCTGTTGCTTTGTCAAAAAATATCACATGAAAATGAATAACAGCTATTTATTTTGTAACATTTTCACTTTTATTTGTAGCTGTTGTAAGCCTTAAGAAATTCATACATTCTCCAATTGTAAAGATGTGCAGCCCATACACTGAAAAAAAAAAAGTTTGAACATTTCGTCAACAAAAATGATGGTCATATGTCTACGGCCTGGTGCCTTTACCTTTTAAATTTTGCCAAACCTCAACAGTGGGGGCTGGTCTTAAGTCTCCCTAGATAGGCTAGCAATGGATTCCAAATCCATAAAAGCAAATGTCTCACAGGAAAATACAGAATTTAATAGTGTGTGGACAGATTTTTTTTTGCCTTTACCGCCAACGCCGCAATGTTAAAGTACCAAATTATTACAAATATCCTACAGCAGAGGAGCCATCTTGTGGTAAAACACATTTTTGAATGCTCATTTAGACCTATTTTTAATGTTGTTAGGCTTATTCATTATATGTGTTATTATAAGGCTCAAATATGTTTTGTGGCTCCAGGCAGTGTTTGGTCAAAAATGGGTCTTTTGATGAGTATGGTTGCTGACCCCTGGTGTAAGTGTGTGTATTTTAAAACAAAAAAGTTGTTTTATTTCCACTTTAACCTCCCTTTTTTGACTTTTCTAAGCATTATATAGACACGTGATAAATTGTTTCTGAGTCATTATGATGTAGCTGTAAACAGACAAACTGTAGCCTTAAGTATAAAGTAAAGTTAAAGTAAAGAGTAAGTGTTCCAGAATATTTTAAGCTGTTTGTGTTGATATTCATCACTTCAAGCTGCGTCTCTTGTGTGAAAGAAGACCTGACAGCCACTTTTCTTTTCAGTAGCAGCCCGAACACGCTGCCTGGGCGGCAGCTTTGATCACAAAAACTGCAAAATTAGCAACATAATGTGAAAACAGGGGAGCACTGAGAAAACATGGTAACACACTGACAAACACACTTCAGTAACACTTTGCAATGTCAGCTCAAAAAGATGCACGGTGTCGTGTGCGGACGTTAAACCTGTAAAAAGTCATCTGGATCGATGCATCGTCTTTGTTTTCTATCTGGACCCGTTTCTGGTCGGAGGAGGCCAAAGAATGCGTGCAACCCACAGTGTCTTTTACCAGGTGTTAAACATGGAGGTGGATCTGTCCTGGTATGAGCAGTCGTCTCGTAGGAGTCGTTTGGACCAGGCAATGTTCTGGAGGGTTTTAATTACGGCCCACTAATGTGAGGCCTTTTTACAGGACCACTTGTGCCGTACTGGAAATACTGTCCCATCATCATGTATTTCAAGTTGACACCCCCTGGCACCTTCCTTCAGTATCTGTATAAATTGTTGTTTCATTATTTAGTCCACAGCAGAAATACTCCTCCAGTTACTGTGTATGACAGGATCATTAAAACACTGTTGTTTATTTTCACCCACAGTTAAAAGACCCGTGGATCGGAGACTTTTTGTTTGGCTCCAAACTCTGATATTTGCATGTTTATTTCTCCTTGTGGTTAGAGTCCAATCTGCTTGGCTGGATGCACACAAGCTCTCTATGAATGTGTTCAACCCCTCTGCCTACGACAGCATACTGAGCAGAGATGTATGCCATACAGTATCTTAGTCCTAAAAAAGTAATCAGCATTATTATTCCCTTTTATTTATTTTCTCTCCCTTTTGGTTTACATGTTTTCCCCCCAGTTCAGTACAGTAACAAGCCATCAAAATATTTCTTAAACCACAGTTAGTTTTTAGAGTACTGTTCTGTTTTTCAGGAACCCATTTTAGTCGTGCTTTGCTTATGGTGCTCTGTTGTGTGCTGGTGGTATGTACAATACAGTATGTGTCTTTATGTTTTTATGGTGGATGCTTTTTTGTCTTCTGGACTATTACTATAAGGCAACAATGCTTGTGCAGCTCCTGAGTCCAAGACAAATTTAGACTAAATTTAGTTCCTTAAAGTATATTGTAACATATTGCATCGTATCGTATTGTATCTTATCTTATCTTATCTTATCTTATCTTATCTTATCTTATCTTATCTTTCCTTTTCTTTCCTTTTCTTTTCTTTTCTTTTCTTTTCTTACCGTATCGTATTGTATCGCATCGTATCGTGTCATGTCGTATCATATCGCATTGCATCGTATCGTATTGTATCGTAGTTCAACCACAAGCATATTATGAGATAATGGACCCCTGGGCAAAAATATATAAAGGCCCCCTCACCACTTCTCCTGTGACATAAACAAAATTTATGTGGGAACATCAAGGAACACCACTGACCACTCGGTGAGTTTCACAGCTTTGAAAACGAACATTTAAGGTGGTTTTAGGACAGATTTACACATGACCATAGACAGTATTGTTAAGCCAGGCAGGGGAGAGACAAATGCTCTCAAATTCTCAGAGTAGGAGCAATCATCAAGATTTTGGTCTTAACCACTCTATTTCATCATAAACAACCAGGAATGGAGCTCAAAGTGCAAAATACTGGACATCTTCTTTAAGAAATGTTTTTTTAGACCTATTTAGACCTATTAGTGATGTTGAAAGGCTAATTTAAGCAGCTGTGTGTCCTTCATTATCAGGCTTCTTTTGGGCCAAAAATGGCTCTTTTGATACTAAAGTGATACTAGTGTGTACATTTTTAGTGGCATCTAGTGGTGCGGTGAGGTTGCAGTACTGTGCCAAACACGAGGGAGAACTACGGTGGCCGACGCGACGCATGTGAGTTTGAATCTAATCCAAGTAATTTTGGTCCGGCCCATCTGAGCTGCTGTGGAAACAAAATGGCGGACTAGAGGAGGACCGGCTTGATATGAAGATAAAACGGCTCATTCCAAGGTAAGAAAGCACAAAAGTTCTTAGTTTCCGGTGATTATTCACTTAAGATAACATACTTGTTGTAGTTAATTCCGTTTCTACAAATATCTTCCATTAAATCTCACACTCTGGACCTCTAATATTCTGTTAAAGTTTTACTACAGAGCTCATCAGTGTCTAATAAGAGTCCACTGTCATGTTAGTAGCAGTGCTTTAAGCTAAATGCTAACACTAGCACATGGAAATTATAAACTGTAACTATATTTTTAGGTTCCTTGCTAACATAGCACCATGTAATAATGCTAACAGGCTGATGCTCAGCAGGTACAATGCTTTACATGTTCACCATCTTAGCTCAGTGTGTTAGCATGCTAACTTTTGCCTTTTGGCTCCACACACACAGGGCAGCCTCTGCAGGTACTACAGGCAAATATGAACAAATTTAAATGTAAAACCTGATGAAGTACCAGGGGAGAGATTAAGTGTTACATGAAAACATTAATGTGTCAGCCACATTACATGGTATTCCGTCCATTACAACAAACATAGAAGTCAAGGGATCACCAAATTCAGAGGGCTTTGTATGATGGTGACTGTCTGCACACAATTTCACAAAAATCCATGCCACAGTTAAGATATTTCGGTCTAGATCAAAGTAGGATACAGATAGACGGACATTAGCATCCCTAGAGGGCTAGCATGCCATAAACTGTGCAAAAGCAGCAGAGGAAAATCTCTTTTTAAATAGAATAGAAAATCCTTAAATCCCAGTTTATTCCCTCCAGCCACTGGAGTACTGCAGGATACCAAGACTTCCTCACCAGAAAACTTTATTTTAATTTTAAAAAAGTTGAAATAAATACGGGAATTAATAAATATGGA
Source organism: Chaetodon striatus (assembly GCA_029783705.1). Classification (NCBI taxonomy): domain Eukaryota; kingdom Metazoa; phylum Chordata; class Actinopteri; order Chaetodontiformes; family Chaetodontidae; genus Chaetodon; species Chaetodon striatus. The sequence continues at coordinate 26,181,740 of JAPZEB010000021.1, forward strand.
AGTAAAAAACAATGCAGGATCTTCTAAATCATTAACATAAAGACACACAAATATATAAATGAATAAATGTAGTTGTATAAAAATGTAGAACATTTTAGGATTAAAAATGCAATTAAAAATAGATTTATTTCTATCTGTCTATATGAATTATTTAATTTTTATTTCAACAACTATTTATTTTTTCCATGTTGATTAATGCATTTCTGTATTTATTTGTTAAATTTTTAATTCATTATTAGCCTTTTTATTTATTAATTCCTATATTTATTTCTGTATTAATTAATGTGTTTCTGTAATTATTTGTTCTTTTTTATTATAAGCCTTTATTTGTTTATTCCTGTATGTTTTTTTCTCCTTTTATTTCTGTTTCTGTGTTCCTTTTTGTTTATTTATTTATTTCTGTATTGATTAATGCATTTTTTGTATTTATTTGTTTATTAAAAAAAATTACAAGCCTTTTATTTATTTATTCCTGTATTTATTTCTTTATTTCTTTCTCTATTTATTTCTGTATTAATTAATTAATACATTTCTGTAATTATTTATTCATTGTTTTATTAATTGACAAGCCTTTTTATTTATTTACTCCTGTATTGATTAATACATTGCTGTATTTATTCATTCATTTTTTAATTTATTGATAAGCCTTTTATTTATTTATTTGTTTATTCCTGTATTGATTAATGCATTTCTGTATTTATTTGTTTATTTGAGAAAAAAAGCCTTTTATATATTTAATTCTGTATTTATTCATACATTTTTATTTAATTATTGATACCGTAGTCATTTTTCATTCTTCATAACAGGAAACTTTTGCATTAAATAAGAAAAATCTCAGTCACAGTCACAGTGTCTTTGAATGAAACGGTCACATTTCCAAATAAACCGTTGATTTCTTTTGTGTGGTTAAACGGTTCAGGCCACATCAGCAGCGAAACACACACTTTATGACGTCATTAGCGGACAACCTCTCTCTGACACCTGACTCACACTTTTCATGGATCTGGTTTGACTATTAAGGCTGTGACAAACCGCAGTGTGTTGGGGCCACTGAGTTTAATACAAAAGAAGTTGCCTCTTGGGTATTTATAGCATACACAGAATCAAGTTATTTATATGATCATCAGATCTACAGTATGATCGTATTAAAGTCATGTATTTACAGCATTCTAGACTAAACATGCACACAGCACAGCAGCAACAAACACTGTGTATAAATCTGTTATTAAGTGACCTCAGCGGACAGCAGAAGTAACGTTACCTTGAATTACGGTTGCCTCAGCCTCACGCTGTCAAAAGAAAGGCTCTTTTCAGGAGGAGGAGAGCTTTCTGATTGAGCGTTGGATTCGGCCTTAATTGAAACCTTATGTGTGGCATGTGGAATTCTGGGACTTTGGCTCGCTCCCAAGAATCCACAGAATGTGAAGGTTTTTTTCTTCCTGCCTCCCCCTCTCTCTCTCTCTCTCTCCCTCTCTCCTCTCCCTCTCTTTTTTTCCTATGTGCAGGGGTGTCTTACATCAGCCCAGCGAGCCCTGGTGAAGGCGACTGAGAGCCAGCGAGCGAGAGAGAGAAGGGCTCGGATTGTAGCGTCCAGCCGTCTTGACTCTCACTGGAATAATCTGAAACCATCTCTGAACAAATGGTCTGAAAGGATAAGACGTCTTAGAAGTAAGTCATCCTTATCTGTGAAACTTTTTGCCGTCACTCTTGTCCTGATTTATGTCATTGTTTGGACTGTAAAAATAAGACTTCAAATTCGAGAGAGTGCCTTAAAGTTTTCTTAAAGTATTTCACACTGGGAGCCTCGGCTGCTTGTTTGAACTCCATGTACCTTTTGTGTGGAGGAGCTGCTGTTTGCATGGCAGACCAGAAGAGTGGACAGCAGAGCGGAGCAGAGTGATGCCAGATTCAAACTCCTCTCTGCTGAGCTGCAGATCCAGCTGTTTCAAACTGAACTCATTATGAGCTTTGCTGTGGCTGGATGTGATTAAAACTTATTCCTTCATTTAAACATGTTATCACCTCAAATAATCAGGGTTAAGGGAAAGAATATGAGTGAAGGAGGATTTCTAGATCTTATCAAAACTCCAACAGAAGCCCTTCAACCTTCAAGATCTTTTTTTATTCCATAGATGCATAAAGTTGAGCTCCTTCCTCAGTAAGTTCAAACAGCAGACATGTCAGAGTTTTAATGATTTAAGTGTGACTCCGTCTGGAAGTTTGTTTACTGCATCGCTCTATTGTGCAGAGCTCTTCTTTTTACAAGCAACAGAAGAAGTGTAACTAATGTGAAAATGATGTGACTCTCATTCGAATGTCTTGCATCAAGCTCGCGCACATTTTTGTTTGCTTTATTGTGGCGGGGTAGTCAGGAGTATTGTTTTGGAAAAGTTAAACAACTGACTCATTTATGGTTTACTGCGGTCAGCTGATGAAATGTTGAATGCTCAAGTTACAGCTTTGAAAAAGATTCCCGTCCCCGCGGGACATGTCCTGCTTATGGAGGTTATGTGTGTGTGTGTTCCTCAGTGCTATGTAGGTGTTACGTAGGTGGTATGTAGGTGTCCTCCTGTGGCATGTGGGCGATAGATGTTCGGCACACAGGCCTCTTTTCTACCTCGTTGGAGTTATTTGGTGACTGGACTCCACACAGAAGAGTCGTGTGAAGAGTTAAGGGTATGTATGAGCTCACAGCTCTGACATTTGAACAGTCAGCGGCAGACTCAGAAGAGGTGGCTCTGATCAATGGAGTAATTGTTATAGAGAGGTGAAGGTGAGCCTGAGGTCAGGTGTGTGTGTGTGTGTGTTTTGTATCTGGACGAATTGCTGCACTTTGTTTTTGTCAGTGTTGTTGTCGATCTTGCTGTAGATATTAGCTGATGCTGACCTCAAAGCTTTCATAACATTAGTGTGACTCATTTTCTTTCTAATGAAACGTTCTCAGATGAATTGCACGTCTTTTAGCATGGTAAAAATCCCAAACACAAGTTGTTTACAGCTCCTCCAATACAGTTATTTACTCCTTTCCACAATATTACATCATTTAATCAAATAAATGTTTTTTGATTGTTGATTAAAAAAAAAAAAGTCTGCAGGCATGACCTTTTGCTCTGGTGACTTGTAATGGGTCATTTGCAATTATTTGGTATATTTTTAGACAAAATATTTCATTAAATATAGGTATATATACTGTATAAGCACTAGCTGCTGACTTGCAGGGTGCTTGAGAAAGAGAGTATTGCTGCATTTATCCAGTCTACATGGAACTGCAAATACATTTTAACCGCTGTCATTTAAATGGAGAATCTTCATTGAAGGAAAACTTCAGCCCATAAATGGCCATTTGTACATTAAGTGCTTCATTGATGCAGAAAGAAAACCCTGTTTTTCTCACATGCCTCCATGTTGAACGAAGAATCCAAAAATTGCAAAAATTCTTGATGTATTGGAGTCAATGGGGCTGCGTTTACCAACAGCAAAACTATATCAAAACATCTGTTTACAAATCTTTTTACAAGTATAATCCAAGTCTCATTTATCCATTTGTATGCTCAGTACTTCTCAAGCTTGCATTTTTGCCAAAAACCTGCTCTTTGAAACACTTAAAAGGGCGTCCTTAAAAACTCTTTGAATGTCTAAAAAAAATCTGCTTGTAAGAGGCCTTAAAATGTATTGAGTCACATTATTTTTAGGACGTTTGGAGGCAAAGCATTCTCAAAGGTGCTGGTTGCTTCCTGACCCCCCCACACTAGAGGAGTGGATAGATATTGTTAATGATATTTATGTTATGTAAAGGTTACCTTCTCTCTTTATCTTCAGAAAAATGTGTTCAATAAATTCTGGGTGAAGTGGGTGAAATATTTAAGACCCTTACGACCTGATTTTGTGGCGGTATCATACAAACGACCCTATGATGTTTGGTTAAGCAAATCTTATTGACGGCTATTCTATTATTTTTCCTTCTTTTTAATCCCTCCTCAAGTCTCCCCGACATATGGTGCTTACATGTACACTTAATCTCTCGCAAAATTTTCGACAAAGTTCTTAAATTGTGAAAAAAAATTGAACAGCAGGAGAAATTACTTTGTTTACAAAATAAAAAACAAAATCAAAAACAAATGCATTGAGTTGTATTAAATTCAGATTGGATGTGTCTTAAATGTTTTTTAGTCACGTCCCCACTAGAATTTCTGATGTTGGCGCTACAGGAAACATCATTTTAACAGGAGAGAAACACTATTCGACAGGCTATCAGACTTTGACACAACACCTGTACACACACAGTGCCCCTGGATGCATTTAGATCGAGCAGTCAGTCTACAGCGTTAAACTGAGGTGTTGCTAGCCAGACTGCTCGTCAGTTTATTTTTTCTGAGTGGTAAGCAGGAAGTGTATCAGCAAGTCAAGTCAAGTCAATTTTATTCATATAGCACATTTCGTACGACAAGTGTAAACTCATACATCATACATGACACACATAAGATATCATATAAGATAATAAAATATGACATACATAAAAACAAGCAGGGCACGATAAAAACAAACAAAATACTTAATAATAATATTAATTCCTAAAACAAATAAAAATACACTTAAATACCTAACTAAAAGCTTGCGAAAAAAAAAAAGATATGTTTTTAGTTTTCTTTTAAAAGAGGACACTGTTGTAGCAGACCACAGTTCATGTGGGAGAGAATTCCAGAGAGTAGGATCATTATGACTAAAAGCACCATGAGCTGATTGAGGGTTGATTTTAGGTGCAGTGTCATTTTAACTTCCCATTTATCTTGAACTGACATCAATGTGTTTACTTGGAAAAATTACATTCTCATTGTTGGTGTTTATTTTGATCGCATTTTTGGTGTTAAATGTAATTTAAAATGGTATTAAAAAGTGCTTAAAAAGTCTATTCATATCTATAGATGCCCTAAAACTCCTCTGTGCTGGAGGAATGCATATGTTTGGGAGGTACTGAGCATACGACTGGATTAATAAGAGTTAAATTATACTGCCTGAGTTGTGTGAGAGTTTGTAAACTGAGGTTTTGATTTAGTTTTGCTGCTGTTAAATGCAGAGCCCTTTTTACTTTAGTTCTTCAAGAATTTTCTTCCTTTTGGATTCCTCGTTCACTGCGGAGGCATGTGAGAAACAAAGTGTTCTTCGTGAATTCAACGTAACACACGATGAGTAAAATTTTATGGATAAAGTGTTCATTTGAAATGCTTAAACAATGTGCTTTGGACAAGTCACAAAATACACTCTAGATGCCTTAAGTGTCATATCAGCATATTTTCAAGTGTCTATATCTGGCAAAAATATCAAATAAGCAGAATGCAGAACAGGGCCTTGAAGTATAATAATCATAAAGAGGAGTGCAGCTTATATTTCCTCACTTTGTTACTCCACTTCTACCATCAGTTCTCCTCTCTTCATCAGTGCAGACTCTTTCTCTGTGCAGTGGGGAACAAAGAAGTAATGGAAGCACGAGTAGAAAGAGCAAACTGATGAAAACAAAAAGCGAAATTACAAAACTCGACCACTAATTAAGTTGGGGAACGCACTGATCGCCACAGGCTGACGATTTATGACAATGTAAGAGTATTCGGGTGTGGATTTTTCCTTAAAGATCTTTTTGTTGTGTGCTCTCTTGGCTGGATGTGTAAATAGGAAACCATCTTCATCACGGTAAATAAGCTCTTTGTCAGAGCAGAATGGAGGAGTTATTGCTTAAGACAGGGAAATATATGAAAATGCCTGTGGTGGATGTCAGAGGGGAGTGGATAATGTACTCACATTCAGAGTTTTTTATTTGTCCAGACAGTTGGAAAACAGAGAAGGAGACAACGTTCAAGGGGGATTTGATCCCAGGCCATCACTCCATTATCCAGCTGTAATTTGATATCTGATGCACACATACGCACATATATATAGGCTTAAACACACACATACTCAGGCACAGATAGAATAAGAGAGTATAGAGTAACCACATTAGGAGTGTGTTATCACTGCATCTTTCTGACATGTCATTTCAATTAGCAGCCCTTCCCTCCAGAGTTTGGAGGCTGACTGACATCCTCACATACAGACCCTAATCACACACCACAGCAAAGGCTGTAATTTCAACCCCACATTCAAAACACTGCACTGGAGGCACCCGGTGCTTACTTAGCTTAGCTGTAACTCGACGCAGACGTTGTTTGATTGGAAGTGTTTTCAAATCAATGCCTCTGGCAGGAGAGAACCAGCTGTGCACTCGCTAGCTGACGTGCATGCTGTAATTTGGTATAAATAGCGGCGTTTCAGGGAACATCATCCCTTAAATACTGCGCTGTTGACTTTGCGTCCCGCACGTGCTTGAACTTCGACCCTGCCCAAACCAGCACCCCACTCATCACCTAGTGTTTGAGAGGGATTAGGTTACTCGAAGCCGAAAGCAGACGCATTTGTGCCTCTTATTTCTGAGCTCGAATTACTTGTTTGACTTGAGGTCTGCATTCAGATGAGATGGTGACAGGAAATATGACAAAAGTCAGATTTCTTCTGTGATATTTTCCATCGTCGAGTAATAAAGTTAATATGAGGTTGCTGCTTTGATCCGGATTACAGAGACGGCCGCTCGAATCTCCGAAAACCAAATAATTGCAGAGGGAGCTAGAAGATGGATGCACATACACATTAACAGACAGTAGTCAAATCCTCCTCTGTGTTTGCACATGTGGCCTCAGTCGTTCCTCATTCTTTCGCTCCTGTTTACAAGTGGTAGTCTCCTTTTGTTTATCTGTTTGTCCCTCCACCTCGCCGTCTCTCACTTCCCCCCTGTCTTCACTAATTACAGGCTGTCAGGGAAAATCCGAGGTAATATTTCAACTTCAAAGGGACCTCATGACGTGCTGCAGGCTGCCACTTCGTACAAATGACAGCCTGGGCAGTGAGTGAGTTGTCACTGCAGACGTATCGGGCTGTACGGACAACATCTGCCTTTTTATAGATCTCTCACTATCTGCTCTGTTGTCGTTTTGTAATTTAAATGTCCATGGAGTGGAATTATACGTTATCAGTGGTAGAGAATGTACATTTACTCCAATACCATTTTGAAATGCTTTCACTACGTTTCGGAGGCTACTTTTTACTCCATTACTCCACAATTGTGGCTCAGGAAGTAGAGCGGTTGTCCACCAATTGGAAGGTCCTAGGCCCTGTCGAAGTTTCCTCGGTCAAGACGCTGAACTCCAAACTGTGTAGGTGCATGTGAATGTTAATCAGATGAGCAGGTGGCACCTTGTATGGTAGCTTCGGCCACCAGGGTATGAATGTGTGTATGAATGGAGCTTGTGTTGGAAAGTGCTGTCAGTGGCCGCCAAAACCAGAAAAGTGCTTTATAAATGAGAAATAAAACATTCATCTGACAGCTGCAGTTACTAGTTGCTTTTCAGATTAAGGTTTGTCATTTCAAACACATGATGATTTTATAAAGTACGATGCAGTTTTGAATATTAAATCACTGATCTCCGTTCCTTCTGACTTGTGAATCACAACTAAAATTGCAGAGACCCTGTCCACGCATGTGTCCACGTGTTGTCCCATTTTGCCAGTTGGCATGAAAGGTCAATTGGCCTTTGGCTCATGATCATAAGACTGAATGAAATAATGGATGTAGCCACCATGACATCACCCATTGGTTTGTGGACTGCTGTTTTGAAGCCTCAAGTTTGGCATTTCGGCCGTCGCCA
>JAPZEB010000021.1:26221019-26247219 GCA_029783705.1 Chaetodon striatus
AGTGTTGTAAAAGGCACAAAGGTAAAATTAAATAAGGTAGTCTACCCTCCCATACCCACACCACTTCTCCACTACTCCCACCTCCCTCCACCCACAGAGACCCATCACTACTCAGTCATCTCAGTTGTTGTACAGTGTTTGCTACAGTTTGGACTGTTGTACAAGAGTTGTGGTTTCAAGATATGATACGAGGGGTTTCCAGGTTTTATTGAACTGTTGGAGCCTGTCTTTCAGGACATATCTTATCCTTTCCAAATGTAGTGTGTTAGTGAAATGTTTTAGCCTCATCTCAGCTGCAAGAGATGTTGTTGTTTGAACTCAACCACTGGTCTCCCGGGTCCAAGTCTGGTGTTTGCTGGACCCATCCACTTTCCCTCCCGCCTACCCTGAGCGGACTTTTATGCACTTAAAACTACTCTGTGGGTGTCTAATATAATGCAGATGGTGGAAAGCCTGGTATGTCTCACACAGACGCCCCTGGTGTCACAATAACGGCGCCGTGTCGACACTGTTTTGACACACTGGAAGTGAGACCAGGCTGGACAACTTTGTCAAATAACAAATAACAGTATGACATCTTTTGTTGTCAACTACTTTTTCTGAGCATTTGACAAAGCTACTTCGCAGACATAAATATAAACTGATGTGATGTCATCAGAAAAATGCCGTCAGCGTATCAGCAGGAAGAGAACATTTCAGTTCTGATCTTCTTCTGTTCCACAAGGTTAAACTCTTTCTGCTACAAGGCAGCATAAAAACATAAACACAAAGGAACACAATAAAAGAATAAGCCAATTTAAGACATTAAAAGTGCTGGAATATACACCTACATTATAGAGTACAATATAAGGTTTATAATAGTAAAATTAGGGGTGAGATAAAGTGCTAAGCAGTGCAGAAAACCGATGCAGTATATCAGAATTAAGAGTATTTATTGTACATGGAACATAAACAAATTCCTTTAGGTGTAACTAAACCTTCAAACCACCCTTTTTTCAGCTGAAAAACAATGTGTATGTGTATTTAGTGTTGCTCAAATCTTGACAAAGCATTTAAAATTCTACATAATGTGTTATACAGGGTGGCTGCAGGTCCTTAAAGAGTCTTAAAATGTCTTAAGTACACATGTACAAATAAAAGACCCTAAAAAGTACTGTATTTTGGTCGCATCACAGATGTAATTTTTGGTGTTGGTGCTGTAGGAAGCCTAATTTTAACCAGGACCTGCAAGTAAAAGGACAAAAAGCTTAAAAGAATAACAACGGTTACGTGCGCTGTATGTTGAAGGGTTTCAAACGTGGTAAAATGGGGATTAGGGTGATGGAATTGCACATGCAGAGCTGTAGGCACAGAAAGTCTCATCAGGGTCATTTTTACTGTTCATTTTGAACTGACATCAATGTGTGTGCTTGGAAAGAGTGTATTTTCCCTTTTGATGTGTATTTCCATAGCAAGTTTGGTCTAAATTTCATTTAAAGAGGTATTAAAAAGTCTTACATTTAACCTGTTTATACCTGTGGACACCCTGTTGTAAATATGCATGGTGCCTGCCCTCTACTGGTTGAAACAATTTATTAAATTTCCAGGGAAGAGCCGCTTCCTTGGCCAAAACTCTGGGTTTTAGATACTCTGTAAAGAGAGGATCATCTGGCCTCCTGTTTTTCACATTTAGATCACAAAACCAAGAAATCAGCGAGAAGGTCAGGATCTGTAAAATAACACCAAGTTCCTGTCAACATTCAAAACACTGAACCTACACAGAAAACAGTTCTTCACACTTTCCACGTCTTGCCCTTTAACAATGGTCTGAGAGGGTGGAAGTGATGTTTGGCTTTCCTTCATAAAGTCTGGTCTGTGAGCTCAGGGATACGACTGAGATGTCTGTCATGTGAGAGGCTAAAGTTGCATTACTGTCTCTGCTGCTGCTTTATGTCTACAAACCAACAAAACGGGAAGAGAATGAAAGAGAGTTTAAGAAAAAGATAAGGGGTAGTTTTTTTTAGTTTTTAAAACAAATAATCCACCATTCCCGTGCTTCTGATTATTGCTTGAATGTAGGTGTCTCTTTGCTTGTCACAGCAGGAATAGCACAGGTCAAACTAATTATGTCAATTAGTTGGCTTTCTTCCATTTAGGTGTGTCAGGTTCTGTAATTTGGCACGCCTCAATGGTATGAAGCTATTCTTAACTTCACTAGTAACACAAGTCGTGACAGGATTATTCTGTTTTTGAGGCACATTTACAAAAATCCTTTACATGTTAACTATTATTCTGTTTCCATTTGTACGCAGATGATACTAGCTATGATCCAACAAATGACAATCAAAACATGGTTAACCTGCTAATTGCCTCGGTGACATTCACAAGTAGATGTCACTATTCAATCAATTTCCTGCAGCTTAATGCTGACAAGACAGAGATATTGCTCATAGGACAAGATGCAAAGTGCAAATGTTCAAATATCAAACAGTCTTGGTTCCCTGTCCCTCTCAGTAAATCAATATTGTCATTTTTGATCAGACCCTCAGTTTAGACAAACATGTATTCAGCTGTTCAATTCAGCTTCCATCATCTCAGAAGTATCTCCAGGATCAGATCAATCCTGTCTGACAAACATCTGGAAACTGTTATTGGTGCATTCATAACCAGTTTATTAGATTATTGCAGTTTCTTGCTCTCTGGCATCTGTAAAAAATCCCTCTCGTGCCTCCAGCTCATCCAAAACTCTGCTGCCAGAATCTTGACTCAGACTAGAAAACATGACCACATCACTCCAATCCTGGCTTCCCTACACTGGTTCTCTGCTGCTTTTAGAGTTGATTTGACGATTTTATTGATTACTGATTAAGCCCTCAGAGGCCTTGTTCCAAGTTACATAGCAGATCTTTTATTGCCCTATGTTCCTTCTCGCACCCTGAGATCCTTAGATGCATCTTTTCTTGTTGTTTTCCGAGGCCCATGTTAATTCATAGAGCTGATAAAGCCTTTGCTGTTAGAGCTCTATGACTTTGGAGTGACCTGCCTGAGGAGATCAGGGCTTCAAACTCAGTCTCATATTTTAAATTATGTCTGAAATCCTACTTGTTTAAAACTGCCTTTCAGTGATTTTAACAGCTTTATTATCGCATTTTACTCTGTTATGTGTGTTCTGTTGTTATTGCTTTTATCTTGTTTTATTTGCTTTGTCTTTTATTTGGTTTTGTAAAGCACTTTGTAACTGTGTTTTGAACTGTGCTGTACAAATAAAGTTTATTATTATAATTATTATGAAGTCAAAGCTATCACAGAGTTTAGTTATTGAATCAGCAAATACCTAAGTATAGTACAGTGTGGTGCAGTCTCTGTATTAAAAAGGTGTGTCTCTCTGTCCACTCTCCAGAGGATGACCCCACCCACAAAGTCGATGACAGCAACACCCGCATTCTGATTGGCTGTTTGGTGGCCATCATCTTCATCCTCGTGGTCATCATCGTCATCATCCTGTGGAGGCAGGTGTGGCAGAAGATGCTGGAGAAGGTGAGCTCACCACTGCTGTTGACATTGAGAGTTTCCTTCTTTCGGGAGGTGGTCAGATCTGTTCCTTCACACCCCGCGTCCTTTATTTTAGGCCTCTCGACGGATGCTGGACGATGAACTAACTGCTAGTTTGTCAATACAGAGTGAGACATTCGCCTACAACCACAACCAGTCGAGCACAACCAGCGAGCAGGAGTCTAACTCCACCTACGAACGCATCTTCCCCCTCGGCCCAGACTACCAGGAGCCGTCGCGCATTATATGCAAGCTGCCGGAGTTTGCTCAGAGCTCAGAGGAACCTGGTGGGTGGAAACACTTGTCTGTTTCAAAGATACATCCATGTACATTCCCTCATGTTATTGAGGTTCATAGTGACATGTTCCCGTATTGTGTTCCAGCTTCTACCAGCACCGCAGCCTCCAAATCCACCACAACTACTGCAGCCCAGGACGGCGCCCCTCACTACGCAGAGGCAGACATTGTGAACCTTCAAGGCGTGACTGGAAGCAACACGTACGCCATCCCTGCACTAACTATGGACCTGCTGTCGGGGAAGGATGTCGCAGTGGAGGAGTTCCCACGAAAGCTGCTTACTTTCAAAGAGAAGCTGGGAGAGGGACAGTTTGGAGAGGTGTGTGCTCGTTACGTTCATCTGCAGCTTTTCTTACACTTCTAGATAATCTTAAAGGTTCAGTGTGTAGGATTCAGGAGGTATTGGCAGAATGGAATATAATATAATATAATAAGTATATTTTCTTTTGTGTACAGTAACCTGAGAACAAGTATTATGATGTCCATATCATTTCCTTAGAATGAGCTATTTATATCTACACAAGGAGCAAGTCTATGGGTCTTTCCCACACCACCCCCTACACCCTCTTCATACCCACTTCCACTCAGTTTCTGCGTTCACGCAGAGCGTCCATCACATTAAGTGCCATCCAAAACTAAATAGTGGAGAGTGGAAGTGGGTTATGAAACCCTCCAACAGCAAGCTGACTTGTTTGTCATGAAAAACCCTTCGTACAAATAAAGTTCTGCGCAACTACCCCTACACTCCTTTAGCTGCTCAAACTAAGATTGACATTAAATACAGTTGTACAGATGTTAACAACTGGAATGCTAGATTGTATTTTGGGGTCAAATATATCCTTCTCTATAGAAAATGGTAGTCATGTTTATATTATTGTCAAGTGTTACAGGAACTGTTGCAAAAAACAAAGAGCTTATAAACATCAGAGTAAAAAACATTAAGATGTTTACAAAAGGAAAGAAACGACATGCCAGCAAAAAAGCTGAAGAGTAATTTCCATTAGTGTGTGTTATTTCTTTGTTTATATATTTATTTATTTCACCTAATTATTCATGTAATAGTCCTATTAATTTATTGATTTATTTATCTTTATTTATCAGCACATAGCCAGCAGATCAAATATAAGTGATACAAATACATATGAAGCACATAGAATAGGAGTAATCTTTATTTTTCTCCATGGTAACGAAAAGTCCGAAGGTTCCTTTATCCACCACAGAGACAGAAGTTTGTCCCAAAGCTTGTTCAGTAAAACACTTTTATTCAGTATTTTACTGGTTCAATTGATATGTTTGTTTTGGAGAGGAAGAGACCTCTACTGATAGTTCTGTGCCTAGACAAAACCTCCCAAACAATGAACACTGCATGAATTCTCACTGGGAGTTCACATTTGGCACATAGGAGAAGTTTCAGCTGATTACAATCTGCGATCCTCACTGCTAAATGCCAAATTATCCTACACACTAGACCTTTAAAGCACAAGCAAATAAAAGTGGTAAATGTTTAACTGTAAATGTTGCATTCCTCCTCTTCCTCTCTCCCCATTCCTCATCCTCTTCCTCTCAGGTGCACCTGTGTGAAGCAGAGGGAATGCAGGAGTTCATGAATAAAGAGTTTTTATTTGACATCTCGGAGGACCAGCCAGTTTTAGTGGCTGTGAAGATGCTTCGTTCAGACGCCAACAAAAATGCAAGGTAGACACCGGAGTGATCTGCACCAAATTCCTTATTATTAGCCTGTAACTGAAACCGAAAATAAATCTTGAAATCAAAATGTCAAGTTCCGTTTATGTCAACTTCTTCTTGTGTTTTGGCAGGAATGACTTCCTGAAAGAGATAAAGATCATGTCACGTTTGAAGGACCCCAACATCATTCGCCTGCTGGCTGTGTGCATCTACAGCGACCCGCTCTGTATGATCACAGAGTACATGGAGAACGGAGATCTCAACCAGTTTCTGTCCCGCCATGAACCTGAGGGACAGCTCGCTCTGCTCAGCAACGCACCTACTGTCAGGTGAGTGGCGGTGAACAAGCGTACGTCTATTCGTGTGTGTTTTTCTGGTCTTCTGTTCCCGACACGTGACTGTTTATTTCCTCTCCAGCTTCAATAATCTGATCTACATGGCGGCTCAGATAGCGTCGGGGATGAAGTACCTCTCCTCACTTAACTTTGTTCATCGAGACTTGGCCACGCGGAATTGCCTGGTGGGCAAAAACTACACGATAAAGATAGCTGACTTTGGCATGAGCAGAAACCTGTACAGCGGTGACTACTACAGCATCCAGGGCAGAGCGGTGCTGCCTATACGCTGGATGTCATGGGAGAGCATCCTGCTGGTAAGGACCATCACTTAACGGTATACTCTGCTGTGTATTTATCTGCAGAGACTCCGCCCTCTGCCCGTATGTCCTTACTATGGCTCCGTGTCAATGACAGCTGTGGCCGGTTGCATTATGTTTTAGGGTTGTCCGTCTGTCCATCCGTCCCGCTCTTAGGAATGTGATATCTCAAGCCAATGCCAAGAGGCAATTTCCTAGCACAAACCTGCACCTGGACTCAAACATGAACTGATAAAATTTTGGTCAAGGTCACTGTGACCCTGCGTCCATGTTATTCTTGTGAACGCGGTATGCCAGGAATGCTTAGAGGGATTTTTTTTTTATTTTTTAAATTAAGCAAAAACATCCACTTGGACTCAAAAGCGAACTGATTAGAATCTAGTAGTCAAAGGTCAAGGTCACTGTGACCTCATGAAACATGTTTTGGGCCATAACTCACGTATTCATACGCTAATTAAGACAGAATTTCACACAAATGTCCGATAGAATAAATGATGAAAATGACGTCACTTAATATCCAACAGGTCAAAGGTCAACTTCATTGTGACATCATAATGTCTTCAACACCATATCTCTGGAACAGAAAGGAAGACATTCGGTCACATATTGAATCTGTGACACTAATCTTGGGTGTCCACTTTGAAGCTGTGCTGATTGTATAGATCTTCTAAGTGTGTGTGAGGCGTCCATGGTGTAGAATTTGTAGCTTCTTTGCAGCAATGTACGTATTTGAAACATTGTCTTCTGACACGGCCACAAAGTCTGGCCAGTAAATTGTAACTGCAACTTGACTGTTTGTGGAGGTATATAACTGGGAAGCGGAAATTCTAGCTCTCTGGCTACTGTGTGCAGCTGAGGTCAGGACTTTATTAAAAGGTAGCCACCAGATGTCAGACAGTTAGCAGCAAATAAACCAAGAGGAAGTTACAAAAATTGTGCACACAGCTCGGAAAAAACATAAATATAGTGTGGCTATATTCCAAGCACAGTGAATCTGTGGTTTCATAGTATACCTTTAGCAAAAGATACGCCTTTAGTTATGAGTAAAATCCTTTATTATGTGTTGTTATTTAATTTGTCACTGTTCACACTATCTTTTGTTGTGCAGGGTAAGTTCACCACAGCTAGTGATGTGTGGGCGTTCGGGGTCACCCTGTGGGAGATACTAAACTTCTGCAAGGAGCAGCCCTACTCTCAGCTCACTGATGAGCAGGTGATAGAAAACACAGGGGAGTTTTTCAGGGACCAGAAAAGACAGGTGAGTGTCTTCGCAAACATTTTATTACGTATAAAAACCAGGGAATCCTTCGACTTAACTTGTCGTCCTGTGTCGTGCAGATCTACCTGCCTCAGCCTGTGCTGTGTCCGGACTCGCTCTACAAGATCATGCTGGGCTGCTGGAGGAGGAACACAAAGGAACGGCCCTCCTTCCAGGAAATACACCGAGCCCTCGTGGATATGCAGCCATAAGCGAGGGCAATATTCAGAACAGTGATTCCCAGACTGCTCATCTCTGGAGGAAACGGTGCAAAGCAAGAGGAGACCATGATTCAGACACAATCCAGGTTTAAGCTATCTTGTTTCAGCAGAGAAGCAAGGTGAGAGCCACCTGTGGGCTCCAAGCTGCGATTTGGGAAACGCTGTTTGATGGACTTATGGACAACCAGAGACTTTTAGTGTGTCAGTTTAATTGGCACAGTCATGTTGGTTAAGATGTTTTATAGACATACAGGTTTTGTTAGGAAAATGTACTATGTTTTATTATACACCAACCCTGAAACACACACACATGTGATGAAGGTTTGGTTGTGGCGTGTTGGTGAAGCCAAAATTAAATGTAGCAAGTGACATTCGGCACTTTTGAAAATGTATTTTAATTTCATTTTTTAATATGAGTTCAAATTTCCCATGTTACGGTGTTTGATAGCGACATTGTCGAAGAACTTTCTCGTGTTTTCTTTTGGAAGACTGCTTGAATGTAGAGGGGGAAAGTGCAGCCAACCATCACTGTTACTTTATACTTCAAGTATTTCATCTCAGTTTCTCAGACAGACTCCACACCTTTAGAAATAACAAGGAAGCATCAAGCGACTCAGTCATCTCATCTCCCTGCAGTTTTCCTTCTGTGATTTGAACATGAAGTGTATATGACTGTGTATTTTCAGTAGAAATCTCAAATAGCAATATTTTGTATTAATATTTATATGTTCATATGTGTTTGTTTTGTTGATATATTTGTGGGTTAATATTCTCTTTAAGTTGTTTGTATCATGTTTGATGTGATTCCTAACACCAAACAAACTGCTTCAGAAGATTTTTTTGTTTGTTTCCAGCTACAAACTTTTATTCTTTTGCTTTGATCACAAACTTTGATGATGGATCAGATGTAGCAGGATGCTTTATGGGAATGCAGGCTGTGTCTTTCTGTGTTGGTTCAACAGTATGTGTCTACAGTCGGCATCATGGGAAAGAAGATGTTGCTGAATGTGTTGTGAGTGTCGAACAAGTTAATGTTTAAGATGCTTTGAGTTCGTCTCAGTTGACAAAGAAAGTGTGTTGCCTTTTAAATGAGAAATGTAGAGGAAACGGGAATATTCAGCCTTAATAATGTGTTTGATTGGAACAGTATGACTGCTTCACATTAGTTTACGTTAGGGACTGTTTGTTATTTATCAGAGGAGGCAGGTGTGTGATATAACTAACTATACTTTTTAAATTGGGTGTTGGAGCCAACACAATGAGCAGACAGCGCAGAGGGAGTCAGAGTTATCATCACTTTAAACTGTTCTTTCCCAAAATGCAAATCTTCCTTCCCGAGCAGTGTGTGCACTACAGCAGAATATGTGCACACACACATACAAACATCACAGTGCGTACACAGCCAGGATCAGCAACGTGTGCATATCATGACATATAATGACGAGTTTTGAAGATGTTTCACCTCTCATCCAAGAAGCTTCTTCAGTTCTGAATGAACTTCGACTGGTTCGGGAAAGAACATCCAGGAAGCTGATTACAGGAGCAGAACTGAGGAACCCTCTTGGATGCCTACGAGATAGCACTTCAGATTACCCTGACCTTGATGACTGAGACACGTGCAGAACAGCAGCTGGAATAATATCAGTAACTTAGCATGGAGGCTGTTATTAGATTTTTCTAAATTAGCTGGTTGAGAGTTCCAGTCGAAGACTGAATCCTGGTGTTAAATTAAAGAAAAAAATAACGGTTTAACACTATTGTCGTGTACGCAGGAGTGCAGAATTTGATTGGGGTTTATGTGTTTTGTTTTTTACAGGATCTATTCAGTGCAAACCGTTTATTTTTGGTGGAATTTTAAACGACATGCAGAATGTGACGCAGCGACTTTGATGAAATGTCATTATTTTAAGACTAGATGTGCTTTTGTATCCTGATGAAAGCATTCATCAAGCGTTCATCGCACATAATGTTTACAACGACAGCCAGAAATTTGAAAATGCATTGATAAATTCTGTTTTTACAGATTCTGGCTGTGACAAATTTCTTTAAAGAAAACCTGCCTTTCACACCCGACAGCAGGTTTTAGGGTTCAGATTATATTTAAAATAAATACAAAATACATCTAACTCTTCCAAACCAAAATCAAAACCAGTGCTTAAAAAATGATTTAATGTGCCTCCCCCTCCCATTTCGTAAATAACAAACAGTCCCCTGGCTAATGAGAACTAACACAGTTAGCGATTCATCTGCAGGTTTTAGTTATCGACGGTCAGTTTGTTCTTTATTTTTAATGTATGCTGGATTCTTTCCTCTTCTTTTCTACCATATTTATGTGTATCACTCTAATAGCTTGAACTTCTAACTGCATACCACTGTTTGTCAGCCACTTCAGCTGTATTTACAGGCTCCACCGCTCTTATCAGAGGCTTTTGTCCCACTTAGCTCCTCATAAAAGACACCCAGTCGTGGTACTTTCAACTTTTATGTGGAAACCATCCTTATCTTTCTGTGTTTTGCGATCTAGGAAAGAAAAAATATCTCTACATGTAAATTAAATATGACTTTTATGTGGTGATTCCCATCGGATAAAGAAACATTTACATTCCTCTCTGTGTTATAAATGAACTGGGGGCAGATGTATAGCTGTAAAAATGTAATGGCACCCTGGCAGGACTCATGATTGGTTTTATTACATATTTGTACTCAAGTGTTTTCCAGTGAGAATGTTTTTATATACGTTGTAAACAAGTGTTGTACATTGATAGACGAAATACAAATAAAATTTAAACAGGGAACTCTACCTCTCTGAGAGCTCTTGTTTTATTCATAAGCACTGATTATTAAGACTGTGTGGGCGGTTCCTGAAGCTGAGCCGACTGGAGCCAGGCTCTGATTGGCTGAGTGCTGCAGCGGTGTCCAATCACAACCAAGAGGAGGCGGGGCGAATAAGATGACTCCATATGAGGGAAAACATTTCCGGGACCGGACACAACTTCGCTGTTAAAAAACTTTTAACAGGAAAAATAGTGTTTTTCAGTGTGAAGTTTGTTTCCAGTTTGGAGCAGGAAAGATGAATAAAGTGGTTTTAGTGACGGGAGCAAACAGGTAATAACTGTATTTATTGTTTTTATAATAAACCGAATGTCCGGCATCGTGAGGGACACCAGATATCTGTCTTTTAGTCAGTGCTGTGCTGTGATGTAACTAATCTACTAAAGTACTGTATTCATACTCTATTTACCAGTTTATATTTGTATTCCTCTACGATTTGAAGGCAAAGAATTGCACTTTTTACTCCACTAAATTTATTTGATAACTCAAATTGCTTTGCAGATTTAAATTATAAAACTTAATCTAAATGAACTAAATTATGACGTATTATTATAGATTAAACAACCTGTGTATAATTTGTTGAAATTATCACCTTTACCAGCTGCAACATTAGTGACACATATTAATGCATCAGTAATTATAATCTTAAAATAAATCATATGTATTGTTCTGAAATGGGCAATTATGCATAATGAATACTTTAACTTTTGGTACTACCTGCAGGACTTTTACTTGTATTACCCTGTACTACTAGTACTACTTGTCATGCCTCTTTTACTACTTGCTATTTATGAGTTAAAAAAACAAAAAAAAAACATGTTATCTTATGTTATGTTATGTCATGTCATGTTATGTTATTATCTTATGTTTTGTCATGTTATGTTATGTTACGTTATGTTATTTTATGTCACGTCACGTCACATTATATTATATTATATTATGTTTTCTGCACAGTGATGTAGTGGTTAGTGTGGCCCCACAGCATGAGTGTTCCTGGTTCAATCTCAGGAGGTTGCCCTTCTGTGGAGTTTGCATGTTCTCCCCGTGTCAGTGTGTGTTTCTCCGGGTACTCCGGCTTCCTCCCACAGACATCTCTATGACGTCTCTATGTGTCAGCCCTGTGATAGTCTGGTGACCTGTCCGAGGTGTACCCCGCCTCTCAGCTGTCAGTGTCAGCTGGGATAGGCTCCAGCCTCCCCCGCAACCCTCAAGAGGATAAGCGGTTACAAAAATGGATGGATGGACTTTCAGTGACCAGCAGCAATATTATATATTAAAAATAAACAAGATAGCAAGTGAATAATAAAAGATAAGAATAATAAAAAGGCATTGTCCAACAAGTTAAATGTACACAATATTGTGTTGAGAAACACCACATGTACAGTACTGTTTGTACATTTTACATGTGACACATGTGTGTAGATTTATTTTGGCCAGTAATGTAATCAAAGTAGTCTCTGTAGATGCTTTGTTTTGGCTGCAGTGATGGACATTATTGTACATGGTGTGCAGTGGCTGAAATACTATCAGCATCAAAATGTACTCGAATTAGTACTCATCGTGCACATTGGCCCATTTCAGAATAAAATGTAGGCTTATTATAGTGTATAACTGAATTTTAATTATTGATGCATATGTGTTAATCACTTTAATGTTGCACCTGGTGAAAGCTCAACCTAATCAAATAATAATAATGATAATACATTTTATTTAAAAGGCACCTTTCAAAACACCCAAGGTCACCTTACAGAGTATAAAATGACCTATAGAACAAGAGAGGCGACTTGGGCACACACATACACACTGTGATATCATTAAGATTCTCAGTCAGTGTTACTGTGCATAAGCCAACTTGAAAACATGGCCTTTGAGACAGGATTTGAAGGATGTTAGACTGTTGGATGTGTGGGGGTACGGAGTTCCAGAGCCTGGGGTGGTGCAGCTGAAAGCCCTGGCACCCATGGTGCTGAGGCGTGAGGTGGGAATGGTCAGGAGACCAGCATTTTGTCGTACTTTGTATTAATAATCTAAATCTGTAAAGCAATCAAGGAAAGATAGTGCAGTAAAAAAGACCTGGAGTAAAGTTTAAGTTATGAAGTAACATGAAATGGAAAAACTTGCATGAAGTACAAGTATCTCAAACTTGCACTTCACTGCAGTACTTCAGTAAATGTACCCGATTCCTTCCCACCACTGTTAACACTGTGTCCACCTGCAGTGGCATTGGCCTGGCGCTGTGTGAGCGTCTCCTCTCTGAGAACACAGAGGGTCTCCAGCTGTGCCTGGCCTGCAGGAACATGCGGCGTGCTCAGGCCGCTCGCTCCGCCCTCCTCACCTCTCACCCCACAGCCCAGGTGGCCCTGCTCCAAATGGACACCAGCAGCATCTCCTCCGTCCTCTCAGCTGCTCAGGAGGTCAAGCTCAGGTGGGAGGATGCGCTGCCAGCAGCGAGACACACAAATGCACATTCACATATTCAGATGGTTATCAGTACAGAGCGGGTTATGTTGTAGACACTGTGCTGTCTGTGTATGACAGAGGTGAGTGTGTATGCCTTTGACTGTCTCCTGTAGGTATAACCGGCTGGACTATCTATACCTGAATGCAGGCATCATGCCAAACCCACAGTTTGACGTACAAGCCTTTTTCAAAGGCCTCTTCTCCAGGTACTTTGTTGATTTTATAGCAGCATCTTTAGCAGGGGCGCACCTTCAGGAGAGGGCTGTACTATGAAGCAGGATTTGAAGTTAGCCAGGTAACTTTAGGGTTAACTCTGGGTTTCAGTACTATGAAGCTGGTTCTCTTTTTACTGGGATAAATCACAGTGGCAACTTAAGCTGAACAGTTCCTGCGCGGGGGCAGGTTAACTCCAAGGTATTGGATCACAGCCTGTCAACACCCTGACCTCTGACCAATCAGATCACTGAAGAAAAAAGTATCTATGGATGAAAGTCCGGATTCTCAGGTTAAAAAAAGGGTAGCCTGTATGCTGTAATAGGTCACTCAAATCATTTAATTGTTTCATTACTTTAAAGTGTTATATGTGACATATTCAGAGCAGTTTCGTCATCATCAAAGTAAAAACATAAAATACTCTATACTTATGTCAATACTAGTGATACCGGCATGTAATTTAAGTCTCGGCCGACGGTTCATTTTTGGAAAGTGTTTTCAGTATTTCTACATTTTCCATCACAAGCGTATCTTAAGAGTATCTTCTACATCCCACACCAGTGAGATCTTGTAGTAGCAGACACTTCTGGTACCGTTTCATCTCATATGATATGAAGCAGCCTACGTCACTCATGGTTCTGATGATGTCGCTCGTAATTAACAGCACTTTCATATGAACTATTTGATAACCAGCTTTGTTGTACCTGTTATCCAGACAGCCAATGTTGGGTTAGTCAAACCAGATAACAAAGAGATATCCTGGCTAAGTTGAGCTGGCTTCGTAGTGCAGGCCTCTGGGAAATGTTTGGGGCAAAAAAATGGGAGAAAACCCCCGATGGCCACTCATGTTGGCACAAATATAAACAACAAACACAGCCCTGAGTGGGGTACCCTCTAGCCACCATATGACCATGATGGGCTTCTCTGTCTGGGGTGCTCAGAGTCTAGGATTGCCACTCATCTCTTGTGATGTGTGCATCAGTAGCACCTAACGTACTCCAAACTACTGAGCTGCATCGATGGCTTTGTGTAATATGACCTTTTAATGCACGGTATTGTTTTAAAGAACGTCTAATTTCAAACATTTATTTCCTGTGTTGAAGTTTCTATAACATTTCTATTGCAGCCGTGTCATCACCATGTTCGCCACTGGTGAGGGAATTCTGACCCAAAAGGACGGTGTCACCCCTGACGGCCTGCAAGAAGTTTTCGCAACCAACCTCTTTGGTCACTTCCTGCTAGTGAGTGACTGCTACTGAAATATCTCATTTTATGGTTTGATCCTCACAAAGAATCCAACACAAAACCAAGTTTCCTTCAGTTTTCTGCGAGGTGAGGTATTCTTGTCAGCTGTTTACCCTTGCTGAAATAAATATAGGTGATACAGGATCCGTCTGTCACTTAGCAACAATGCTCATTAAAAATTAACAGTGCGTACTGTTCATAAGGTCACTGCAGACAGGACTCTGCTTACTGTGTGTTTGCAGATGAACAGTGATGTGTATTAAATTGCCATCACAGAGAAACTGTGTCTTTGCTGCTGAATTCACACATAGTTTATAGAGGAAAACAGCTGAAGTGGCATAAATTTGATAAGGTCTTTTTGAAATACTTAAAGTTTGACACACAACAAACACACACACACGTCAGTGAAAGCTAAAGGAAAGTCATCAATGGAAAACCTTTCCATTTCTTTGTAAGGATCTTTTCCACAATGTTGTCAGAGACTCATAAAGACTATCTGAGCCTGTCAGTGGCAAAAACAACACTTTGAGTGGCTGCATTTGACTGTTCTGCCACTCCCTCCAAAAAAATGTTGTCTCCATCAGTCACTTAAGTCTCTTTTACACTGCCCATTCAAGGCGGGAATGTCACGCCGTTATTCTCCCTCACCGTTCTTTATGAAAGGTACGATCACAGAATGCGGGGACTTAGATGTCTCGCCTTCACATCTTGACATCTGTTTAAAAGGTACAGCCAGTAGAATGGGCCCATGGACGTGGGTGGGTGTGACATTTTGATGATGTGTTCAACGCTGGGAGATTTAAAAAGCAGATAGCAGCAGTTAGCAGCTAACTCGATGAAGAGGAACAGCAGCCGAAAATGTCTGCAAATTGGACAGCAGTGAGGTTCGGACACTTAACCTCTGAAGGGGTGATAGGATCATGTGTTAAATGCCACACCTGTCATGCCTGTCATGCCTGTCATGCCTCTTTTGCCTCTGGGATACTGGCATGCTGTTGAAAATCTCACACTGGGGTGGCATGATGGTGATGTTGTTTGGTTCTGTATGGCAGCATAATGAAGGGACTTCGTTGTGGCACCATCGTGGGATCTCTGTGTAAAAAGGAGGAAAAAATGGGAATATCGGGTCCAGGTTGAAAACTGCTGACGTTTCCCTTGACAAACTAGTTAGGCTGTTTTTTAATGAGTATTATAATGCTGTGTTGTTCTCCTGTTACGGCCCAGATCAGGGAGCTGGAACCAGTTCTGTGCCAAGCAGACCAGACGTCCCAGCTGATCTGGACCTCCTCCAGTAACGCTCACCGCTCAGCTTTAAACCTTGAAGACATACAGCACCAGAGAGGCACCCAACCTTACAGCTCCTCCAAATACGCCTCCGACCTGCTCAGCCTGGCGCTCAACACACACCACAACAAACAGGTCGGCTCTCACACACACATCACACGCTGTTAACTTTTATGTTTATCTCCCACAATGTTGATAAGTGTGATCCTGCTCTCATCGCGCTCTCTAGGGTCTTTACTCATCAGTCATTTGTCCTGGTTTTGTGATGACCAATCTGACCTACGGTATCCTGCCCTCCTTCCCGGCCTTCCTCTGGACGCTGCTTATGCCTCTTTTCTGGCTTGTGAGTACAAATAATTAACAAGTGCACAACTGACATTATTTGCTCATATCTGAATGCATCTGTCTTTCCTTTCAGATACGAATGTTCACCAACACTTTCACCCTGACCCCTTATAACGGAGCTGAGGCCCTGGTGGGTAAAACACATTTTCACACTTCCGTACACATGTGAAGTACAAATTCCTTCATCACTGCTGCTCTTTCTTTCAGTTCTGGCTGTTTAAGCAAAAGCCTGAATCACTGGACCCTCAAGCCAAGTACCAAAGCTTAACATCTGGGCTAGGCAACAACTACACACAGCCACGCAAGGTACGGACAGGAACGCTATCCATTCAAGTTTAATTTAGTCTAGAACAGTGTGTGAGGTTTAGGAAGATTTAGTGGCATCTAGTGGTGAGGATTAGAGATTGCAACCAGCTGAAACTTCTCCTGGTTGGAATTCCTTCAATGATCAGTGTTCAGGAGGTTTTTACCAGGAGCCGAATTATCCACAGAGGTCTCTTCCTCTCCAAAATAAACAGTGCAGGTGTCTCATTTATATTGCGCATATACAAAACGAGGCCTGAAACAGAGGTACGCCACTTCCAATGGAAAAGTTGTGATCTATAAAAGCAGACTTGATGGGAGAAACTTTGACCCCTGCTTACAAACAGATGGTGAAGTTGAAGCCTGATTGTAGAAAATGTTGACTATTTTTTGGCACAAACCATCTTTTACTTTTGCCCGTACACACATTTTAGTATGGATCCTATGCACTGTTTTATAAATAAGACCCCAGGCCATTAAAACCAGTAAGAACACACAGTGTCACATTACAAATCAGTGTTTTTCCTGCGCTGTTTGGCATATCGGAGATGGGCGGCCAGCCCAGCACCTGCTAATGTGTGCTCACATTTTTTCTCCGATAACTTAAGATCTACAGAGATCTCTTCCTTTCCGAAACAAATGGACCTGGGGATTTAAACCGGTAAAAACACTGAATAAAGCCGTTTTTTTTTAAAATCAGCGTTTTACCAACACTCTTGTTTTGGAGGGGCTGCTAACTATGGTGGCCAACACTAAAATGCAAAAGGCCCTGTCTAGAGCCAGTGTTTGGTTTGTCCAATCTGGGCTACTGTAGAAACATGTTGGTGCAACATGACAATCTCTGTGGACGAGGACCCGCTGTCTATGTAGAAAGAAATAGTTAATTCTAAGGTAACGAAAACAGAATGATTCCTATTTTCAGGTGATTAAACACTGTGGAATATACTTTATATTATATCCTATTTATGCCAATCCATCTTCCTAAATCCTACACACTGGACCTTTAAATAGTTCATGCATTGAGCTTTGTGTCTTCTGTTCTGCTTTGCAGATGGATATCGATTTGGAAACATCAGACGCTTTGTATGAGAAGTTGCTGCAACTAGAAACTGAAGTTAGAAAGAAACTAAAGGAAAAAGAAAAACAATCCGCAGCAAGGTCGCAGTAGTCCTGCAGGACCCAGATCATCTTGCGTATGACACAATTGTGGGATGGAGAGTATTTTATTCCTGTCTGGCGGGTCACCTGAGAGACACACCTCACAAAAATAACTGTGTCCTGACAGAGCAACACGCAAGCCTGAATTCACAGCACTAAGAAACAAGCAACAGTGACTCTATAAGCATGAATCAAAATGTCTGCTGCCGGACAAAGAGCCAGAAATATGTATGTTGTGATGGTTTGGCAAAGAGTTTGCAATAAATACTGTCTGTTCTCATCCACTTGTTTTCAGTCCATTCACTCCGGACAGTGTTATACAATAAGAGGTGATGAACACAAATACACAGACATGGACGGCAGGTTAGATCTCCAACTTCTCATCCTGTGCGCTCCAGGAGGGACTCTGTCCAATTTGGTTGTTAATCCCGTGATCCTCCCGGCAAAATGCAGTGCAGTCTGACAGCAGACTGTCGGTATCATCCCAGAAGTTTACATAAGTGGTCTGCGTGAGCCCCTCCGCGGTGTACGGCGGTGCCGGCAGATGCGCGCACCTGAAATGCCGCTCCGGAGGATTTGGAGCGCAAAGCCAGCAGTCCTCCGCGTGCGCCGCCGCTTGGCTCACGGTCCCACACGCCTCCTCCTCCTCCTCTTCCTCGTCTCCGCTCAATTTCGGGTTGCAAAAAGCCCAAACCATCCCGCAGAGATAGACGAAGAACGTGCCCATGACCATGACCATGAGCGCGTACGACTCTATCATAGCTTTGGTGACTGGAGACGTCATCTTCGGACGCGCAGGGACAATAACAACCGGCTGTGCTCCCAAAAGTGTGTTCAGGAGGGACTGTCAGTCCGACTGGCATCATCCGGTGGGTTGAACCACTTCAGCGCCACTTCGTTCAGTCACGTGAGGAAGAGACAAACAAAATAAATAATTGCTTTTGTTGCCTCCTACATTTAGAGTATAAGTGACAGAAATATCAAACTGTGGGTGGAATAAACTCATTTTGATGTTATTAAACAAAATGGATATTGCACAAAAACTATACTATAATTAGACATGTGATTAAACCCCTTTATTAAACTTACCTTTCTATTTAAGGATGAGGAATCTTCATTCCAGATAAATCCAGTTTTCAAGTAAAGCATGGAGAAGTGTGAAGTCTTGTCTCATAGGAAGAAAGTCATGGACAGATTATGCGCATGTTGTGGTTGTTTTGCGTCTCTTTGTAGCTGGTATGAATCATTTTGTTGTACTGTTACTGTCTGTAATCGTCTGGGTCTCTTTGAGGTCATGTCATGTCTTATTGAGGTAATTTTGTGTCTCTTAAAGGGCATTTGTTTTTGTTTTTTTCAGTCGTTTTCTGTTACCTTGTTGTCATTGTGTGTCTGGTTGTGGTTGTTTTGTGTCTCTGTAGTGATTTTTGGTCTCTTTGTAGTTGTTTTGTTTTTTTTTTGTTTTGTGTTTCTTTGTAGTCTTTTTGTGTCTTTGTTGTTTTTTGTGTCTCACTGAAGTCAGTTTGTTTCTTTGTGGTTGTTTTTGTGTCTCATTAGTCATTTTGTATCTCTTTGTGGTTGTTTTATATCTCTTTGTAGTCATGCTGTGTCTCTTTGTAGTCATGCATTGTCTCTTTTTAGTCAATTTGTGTCTTTTCTGTAGTCATGTAGTGTCTTGTGGTAATCATTTTGCGTGTCTTTGTAGTGACGTGCCTTTTATTAGTCATTTTGTGTCTCCTTTGCAATTCTTTTCATCTCTTTGTGGCCTTTTTTTGTCTCTTTGTCTCTTTTGTCTGAGCAAGACACTGAGGTTTCATAGTTATCTAGCCTCTCTTCATTGTTGTCACAGATCTCTTTGTGGTTTTGTGTCTCTCTCTGTACATTTTGTGTCTCTTCATAATTGTTTTTGTCTTTTTGTGATTATTTTTTTGTCTGTGGTTGTTGTAGTTCTTTTTGTAGTCACTTTACATGTCTTTGTGGATGCTTTATGTCTCTTTGTTGTCATTTTGAGTATCTTTGTAGTTGCTTTGCATCCCTTTACAGTAATTTTGTTTCCCTTTGTGGTTGTTTTGCCCCCTTGAGTCTCTCTGTGTCTCTTTGCAGCTGTTTTGCATCTCTTAGCAGTTGTTTGTGTCTCTTTATGGTCACTTTATGTTTCTTTGTGGTTATTTTAAGACTCTCCCTGATCAATGTGTGTCTCTTTGAGTGACATTCTGCAGGTGGAGGCCAGGTGGGCCCCGACCCCTTTGGCCCAAGGGCCTGTGCTTGATAGGCCGTTCAGTAATCCATTACGTAAAGAAATGAATGTAACTTATTATGTTTGATTACTTTATGATTGTTTTCTTATGTGACTGATTGCAGTTACATTTACTAACCTGCAGATTTTTGTCAGGAACAACAAGAACTCCAATGCTGACTGTATTTTCACTTCTGGTAAACAAGCTTTGCATTGTACTTTTGAAATGCAAAAGGTTACAGATTACCAGTAACAAAGTAATGTAACGGATTACATTTCAGTAATTTTGATTACTTTTCTACCAAATGTTTAAAACTGGCCAATAAAGCTGAAAAAGTGTGGAAATAGGTTATGACAAAAGCAGGTATTCCTGCATGGTGAAAAGATGCAAAGCAACAGAATAATGTTATATTCAAAGGTACGTATAAACCTTTCAGCAGAAGGAATATAATTGGATCTAATCCCTTTGCAATCACCAACATTTTGATTTGTAACTATAATTGTGGGGCGGCAGTTGCTCAGTTCATAGGGACTTGAGCTGGGAGCTGGAGGGTCACCGGCTCAAGTCCCCATCTGGACCAAATATGGAGCGTGGACTCGTTGCTGAAGAGGTTCACCTACTGGGCACTGATGGGGTGCCCTTGAGCAAGTCACTGTACCCCCAAATGCTCGAGGCACCTGTCTGTGGGCCGTCCCCTCGCCCTGTTTGTGCATGTGTGTGTATTTCAGCCTGTGTGTGTATGACAACAGAGTGAAAATATTGAATTCCACATCAGAAATTGATAACGGATATCTTCTTCTTCTTAATGTTATTATTACCTGTGGGATGAAGGTGTCCCTGAGCCTGGTGGGACAGGACATGATGCTGCAGTACTCTCTGCAATGGCAGCAGGCCACAACAACAGTTTGTGGCTGTGATGAAGTTGCATGTCATCAACAGGAAGAAGTGGCGGCATTATTATTATTATTATTATTATTATTATTATTATTATTATATTTATTTTTAAAATCAATAAAATAATATAATATAATTTAGAACCACTTTTTCCATTTGTTTGCAAATTATATTTAAAATAAGTTGCCTACATTAACTGAAGCCAGGGATTTTTTTCCTGCCTTTCTCATTGTATCTGGTTCGTCCTCAACATTTCTTTGAGGCAATAAAAATAACCCTTTTTAAAAATATTTTTGAAACTGTGTCTTACAACAAAACTTGAAACCTAAATTTGTTTAATGTTAGTGTGTAACATCGAGGCACATTATTATCCAACCTCCAGTTTGTAATGTTTGCCATCACCATACAAGATATATGCACCATGTAACTGTTAAGTATGTGGACACCCTGAATTTACAACTCAAATTTAACATTTTCCAAACAGTAACCCACACAGTAGGCTAAGTGGACAGAAAATTCCACTTACTTTTCTTAATTACATATTTTTTTCACAGTAACTGCAACTGATTACATTTATTTTGTAACTTACTTGCATATACTTAGTTATTTCTCAGCACTGTGTATTCCGTTAGCAGTTAACAAGCACCATGTTGAACTTTTCTCTCAGCTCATCCTCCTATTTAGTGCAAACACATGAACTACAAACAGATGCACCTGCTGTCTCCTGTAGGTGTTTATAAAGGTATTATGTTAATATAAAACAGCGGTGGCGAAGCAGTTTAACTCGCTTTAGTTTAAAACCGACAAACTGTTTCAGCCAACTGTTATAAAGTCATATTTTTTTCAGGGGAATCAAAACAAGAGTGTGTGAGAGAGCCCATGCTTGTCTTTGCAGAGGCTAACAGGGCTAGCAACACTAAAGAGACTGGCATTGTGGGTAGTGTAGTTTAAAATTGGCCCACGACCTACGTAAGTCAACGGCATTCGTTTCCAAAAAGAACTACACGCCCCACCCGCGCCAACACCAAGGTCCCGGATGTCTATCGCGCCGGAAGAGAAGAAGGTCCTTTTCCCAGCCATCTTGTGGCTTCATCTAGCGAAGTGTTCGCACCAAGCCTCGTAGAATCGGAGGAAAATCCTGCTGAAGGGGCGCCATCATGCCCGGACAAATGCAAGAAGGTTTTGGTTGTGCCATAACCAATCGGTTCGACCAGTTATTTGACGATGAGTCGGATCCATTTGAGCTGCTGAAGCAAGCCGAAGTGAAGAAGAAGGAGGCTCCTGCTCCTGGTGCCGCCAAGACGGCAGCACAGGCTGCCAAGCAGCCGAAAAAGGAGTCCCAAAAAGACAGAAAGACCCCACTGACTGACAAGAAGGAGGAGACCCAGGCACCCGTCCCGCTTAAGAAAGATGGTGAGACATATTTCTGTGTTTTAGGTTTGTACTTTGCGGAGCAGCGGGTGGAATATTTAAGCTAACGGGCTAAGTTGCTTGCTTACTAGCTAGCAGCGGTTCATAAGCCCCCGTGACATGAGGTCCGCATGGCTGCTTTTGTGCCGCTGCTGGCTGTCACTTTGCTGGAACAGTGACATTTATTCAAACGTGTTAATGCACCGGAAATAAACCTATTCGGTTAAACACAGTTTGCAGGCCGACTTGTTTTGGCTTGTCCCCCACCCCCACCGGCCTTGTTGAACAGGCAGAACCCGAAAGCCTGGCTAACGAGGCAAAGTGGCCTCAAGCTGTTTAAATGTTATTAATACTCTCAGAAAGTCGCGACTTTCAGAGCGCGCACTTGTTGCATATTTAACTCAGGGTTGTCCAAATGTAGGTAATTTCTACTGGGTTTAAAATAGTTTAAAAATAGTGTGTTAGGTTTAGTAAAATCGTCCACATGGTTCACGACTTGTCAAAGCAATGTGAGGACAGTGTGCTAACATGACCGCGGAGGATTTGCAGGTGTATTTGTCAAACATTAGGAGCAGCTCTGCACTCATGGTGATGCACCTCGTGGTTGTAGTGTGGGGCGTGTTAAAGCACAGCCTCCAAACTGCCACTTCCCATTGGCGCACAATACATGCTCAGTACATGTGATCACATCTTTTACTTTCATATCGCTGCTACACCAGATATCATTCATGTAGACTATCATCATTCAAAATATATCCTCTAGCCTATTAAAACAGCTTTAAGTGTACGTTTTGGTTTTGCAGTGTGTTCATAGTAATTTAGATTTATTAAGTAACATGCAGAATCAAAGCAGTGAGTTGGCCATTATCTTCCTGCGTGCTTGCCAAGTGGTCTCATATCTGTTTGCTTGAGAGAAGATGAGACAGGTGCGCTGACTATGGTGCACCCAGCTGCCGCTGTGGAGTGTGTCTATTTTGGTAGCTGGCAATGGGTGGGACTTGTTGTGTCACACTGGGCCAGTGACTGTCAACTATGCATGTGCCATGGAGGGTTAAATACTATCCATGTGTAAGTGACTGGGTGATTTAACTGATCAGCACATTTTTCAGTCAGACCAGGAAATGAGTGCTAATGCTGCAAACTCTTGATCCTTGTGTAACGTGACATTACTCACCTCTGTATTAAGTTTTGTGACCTCTGTGCACTTAGTTGTACACAGTTTTAATAATGATGTAACATGCAGACAGAAGAAGGTTGCACATCTTTAATAAATGGATCCTACAAGCTGCCTTTAGTTCTTAAATTCTCTGCGTTAATTTGAATTATTTGCTCCATTTAAACAGAACAATCACCTCCTCTTCTTTCTCTTGTCTGGGGCTCCGCAGTGGGTCCTGGTCTAACAGTGCTGTTGGTCCTCTAATCCTTCTGTTGTGGTCAATCCTAGGTGCCGGCATGAGGAGAATGGGCCGCAAGCCGGAGGGCGATGGCTCCAGACCCCAGGGCGGCCAGGGAGAGGGGCGCCCCCCTACAGACAGACGGCCAGTGGACAGGCGGCCACCACGGCGCTTCGAGAGGCCTGCTGGTGATGGTGGCGAGAAGCCTGAGGGAGGCGAATTCTCTGTGGAAAAGTGAGTTTGTATTCTAATCAGAATAATTTTACATAAACAGCAACTATAAATGAATACAGTACACTACTGTTACACCTTTTTTTTTACATGGTGTTTTCTAGCTTGACATGAGGCGAGAACAGTTGTCATTGGGGGTGGGGCATGGGCAGCAACTGTTAAGGCGTTGCTTACAGTGATAAGGCTTATTAGAGTTTTGCCCAGACTACTATAGGCGCATACAGCTGTTAATCTCATCAGATTACTGGTGTGAAATTTCAAGAAAACAGCCACAAAAAAACTAAAGAAAAATGTCCAAATGTAGATATTGACCAACTGCCAACATCAAACTATAATAAAGGTCCTAAGCACTTATTTTCCAAAGGACTTTAATGTAAATCATCTTAATTAACTGTTAAGTTAATTCATGGCACCTGTTGCATGAATGTTGTGGTTATCTGCTTATTATTGTCCTTTTTGGCAACTTAGTCGTCCACTTTGTCACTTTACAAAAAGAAAACTGAAGTTAAGTGGTGAATTAAAAAATAAAGCCTATAAATGCCTTAGATCTAAGCCGCTGATGAGCAGAGAAACTCTTGCTTTGATGGGGATTTGACCATGTTGTTCGTTCCTCTCCTTAGACCCATTGGCGACAGGCCGATGAGAGGACGGGGCGGTGGCAGAGGCGGCCGAGGAGGCAGAGGCCGTGGCATGGGTCGCAACGATGGCTTTGACTCTAGAGGAAAACGTGAATTTGATAGACACAGTGGCAGTGACCGATCGTAAGTACTTTTTCGCTTCTTATATTGCCCTCACGTAAAACAAATATCCTTAATGTATGCCAGGTGTGTTGAAGAAGGTGGCGTGTGTTCTCATGTCGTGCTTGCTTCATGAATGTGGCTAAAGCTTACGTTCTTCCAGTAGTCTGAAAGGTGAGGAGAAGCGTGGAGGAAGTGGATCTCACAACTGGGGCACCGTCAAGGATGAACTAAAGTAAGTTCTTGTACATGTGAAATAACAGAAACTTTACATGGTTGAATGATGGGAAGGAAGAGAACACATGAACACTCTTTTACAGAGAATAGAAAAGCATGTATGTGATAGGTTTCTTCTAGTATGACGTATTTTTAAGGAACACTTAATAGTGTTTTATAGCTGTATCTTTTGGAGATGGTGAATGCATATTATAGGTGTGTTTTGTTTTGTACTGTGCATTTATTACAAATAATTTATTTTGTAAAAGAAAATTAGTCAAAATGCACTCAGTTGCCGGTTTGTTAGGGGCTGAAATATATGCAAAAACCCTTCAAAAATCCTTTTTTGAAGTTACTCAATGTTTTTTTAACCTGTTTGAGAGGTGTTGATTCAGCTTAATGGTCATTTTGGAGGATGGTGGTGATGTTGAACTCTACTGTTACTGATAATTAGTTTATAGTCATTTGTATAATCAGTCATTTGTAGAGTGGACCTAATTTTAGAAAAGAAAGTATAATGCAGTACAATTAAACAACACCACAAACTACAATGTATGAAATACAATAAAAAGGATAATGTTGAATCAATACAGCTTGAGAAAGATAGAACATTATAAACATTATAGCCTTCATGGAGGATTTATTGCATTGCTTTCTCTTAAACAAGACTTTATGGCTTGAGCTTATATTCATGCTATTATGAATAGATGTCTTAAAGTTAATGTTACAAATTTAATTCCCCCATTATTTTTAGTTAAACAATAAAATAATATAACAATTATGTAGCTTGCCGTGCATGTAGCCCACAACAAGGTCCAAACTTAAGCAACCAGTAAGCACAATGGAAAAATGTATTTATTAATAAATAATATGGTTCTCAATGCCAAGCCTTATGAGATTTCTTTTTCTTCACAGCGAGCTTGACCAATCAAACGTCACTGAAGAGAACCCCGAAGGAGAGGAGCATCCACCCGCTGACTCTGAGAACAAGTAAGTTGTTTTGTCCTTATATGCTCAAACGAATACGAATAAATTGTGAAGAGATTTTCCTGCAACTGATCAAAGACTAAGAACTTGTACCCTTTACTCACCGAAATTAGTGCATGGATGTGGTATTTTTTAAAGGTTGAAAAACATGCTAAAAATAGGCGATAGTACTCTTCCATTTCCAGTAGAACAGCTGTGTAAGCAGCTCAGCAGAAGGGTTTGCCTTTGTGCGTCACTTTCGACATCACAGACTGACCGGACACCGCATAGCAGCTTAGTAAAGAGTAGAAAGCAGCTTGGAGGCTAGTAAAAACCTTTCAGTGGCTACTTCTCTTTTATATCTGTTACTTATTCAGTCTGTCTCAAACTACATTTCAAATGATGTTGGAGTGCGGCTTGGACGGAGAAGGACGGTATTTTGTGGCTGTCCATTGCTTCGTTTAGGCAAAGGGGCTTAAATAAGTGCGGTCATCTGAGTGCTGTATTTCCATCACTGCTGATAAGAGCTGATTGAGGTGGAGCAGATACATACTTGTGACTACTTCAGAGTCATTTGGGATGGGAGTGAATGACGATTGTAACCATTAAATACAACAGCCAGATGTTATC
>JAPZEB010000021.1:26267675-26279808 GCA_029783705.1 Chaetodon striatus
AGGTCTGACGACGATTCTTGACACAGGAACGGATGAGTGCACGGTCCTCTCGTGGGGTAGAAAGACGTTTCCTGCCTTGACCAGCTAGCAATTTGGTAGTACCATGTTCGGCTTGCTTTTTCTTGGTGTAATGAACGGCTGTCTTGGAGATCATCAGTTTTGTGGCTACCTGTCTCTCACTCATGCCAGTTTCCAGCAGTGCCAAGATGGCTGCCTTTGTGGCTTCACATAATTATTTTGCCTGAGGCATTATGTGAGAGCTGACAACTTCTGAGTTGTGCTATGGCTTGAATGTAAGCAGGAAATCACTTTACTGTAGGCCTTTGCATGTAAACTGAAGGCATGAAAGGCC
Source organism: Chaetodon striatus (assembly GCA_029783705.1). Classification (NCBI taxonomy): domain Eukaryota; kingdom Metazoa; phylum Chordata; class Actinopteri; order Chaetodontiformes; family Chaetodontidae; genus Chaetodon; species Chaetodon striatus. The sequence goes on from JAPZEB010000021.1 coordinate 26,268,028, forward strand.
TTCAGTTTAAGAGAAAAGCCTTCATATGCCCAGTTTAGATTTTAACAAATGACAAATCATCTGTGGTCCAGTGAATCCCAACATTACTTTAGGTATCATCATTTGCATGGCATAGATAGGGTTTACCAAGGGTGTGTCTGTAGCTGGTTATACAAGCATTACAGGTCACACACAACTTTGTGCAGAGTCTTAATCATTGATTACTGAAGTTTGCCCTGTCATGCCAGTGTGCAGTCACAGGGTGTGTTGATCATCATAGGGTTAATGCAAATGTGAGCAGGCATTACGTAACCAGTGTTTCACCAGGAAGAAGAGAGTCTCGGACGTTCCTGCAGCTGCTGGTCTAACTCTCTTTAACAATGTGGCTTTATAATTTTTTGCTTAGTTTCGACCTCAAGGGGCTACTCCTGTTTATTTTTATTTTCATCCTAGTAGCAGACTTCCTCAAAAACCGGAATCCTCCAAATTATCCTCCAGGACCGTTCCCTCTTCCTCTTGTGGGCAATTTCTTCAGTGTTGACAGCAAACATCCACACAAATATTTTACCAAGGTAAAGTTCAATATGTACATGATTTATTGTTAGCTGAGATTTCTTTTCAGATGCTCTTCTGCATTTGAGCTGTGTTTAAATGTTTTGGTTCGTCTGTGTTTGTTCCTGGATGTTTTGTCCACAGTTGGCTGATGTCTATGGAAATGTGTTCAGCGTCCGCCTTGGTAGTGACAAGATGGTGTTTGTGTCTGGGTACAAGATGGTGAGGGAAGCCTTGGTGACACAAGCTGACAACTTTGTGGATCGGCCATACAGTGCAAGTGCTGACAGGATTTACTCTGGGCACAAAGGTGCGCTAATCTCTCTCTTTCTCTTCCTTATGCTGAGCAGCAATTAGTAACCTGAGCCATTAACCCTATTTCCTCCGCATGCTTCCATCTAGATGGACTGTTCATGAGCAATGGTGAACCATGGAAAAGACAGAGACGCTTTGCCTTGTCTACATTACGTACCTTCGGCCTGGGCAAAAACATCATGGAGCAGAGAATCTGTGAGGAGATACGACACCTGCAGGAGGAGATAGAGAAGGAGAGAGGTGGTTCACAAAATAGTCAGCAGCTTATTGTCAGCAGCTCTTCAGGGGCATAGCATCGTCTAAACAGTGAACTCTTCTCCTCCAGGTGAACTTTTCAGCCCAGCAGGCCTCTTCAACAATGCTGTGTCCAACATCATTTGCCAGATGGTGATGGCAAAGCGCTTTGACTACAGTGACCACAACTTCCAGACCATGCTGAAGTATCTGTCTGAAGCTATTCAACTGGAGGGCTCTGTTTGGGGTGCGGTAAGTCAGTAACATTCCTACACCCATGATCTGTAACTTTTTACATGGTTGCGGGCTGGAGCCTTTCCCAGCTGTCATTGGGTAAGAGGTGGGGTGCGCCCTTGACAGGTCGCCAGACAGTCACAGAGCTGACACATACAGTAGAGACAAACAACCATTTACACAAAATCAATCTTTGGACTGTAGGAGAAGAGTTCATAATACACATAAACATGGGAAGAACCAGCAACTCCACAGAGAAGGGCCCAAGGCAGAGTTCGAACCCCAAACCTTCTTGCACTGATGTGACAGTACTAGCCACTGCACCCTCAGTGACACACACTTGGTTTAATCATTGTCAGAGAGACAGTCTTCTGGTTGTGAAAGTTATTTCTCCGTAACTGACTGAAAGTTCTGTGTCCATTATGTTTTATCACAAAAGATGAAAGTTGATGTGAATGAAAATTCTTCTCATTTACTGTTTTCTTCTGTGTAGCTGTATGACTCATTCCCTGGAATAATGAAGCACATGCCAGGTCCTCACAACACACTGTTCAGCCACTACCATGCCATCCTTGAATTCATCAATGACGAGGTACAGAGCCACAAGGAGAACCTGGATTACAGCGAGCCCCGGGACTACATTGATGCTTTCATAATTGAAATGGGGAAAGTATGTAAAACAAATAAACTCTGTGTTGCCCTTTGTGTCTATTTACCAGACCCTCACTATTATCTTCTCTGTATTTCATAGCACAGAGAATCTGACCAGGGCTTCACTGAGACCAATCTGGCTCTGTGCTCTCTGGATCTCTTCCTGGCTGGAACTGAGACAACCTCCACCACTTTGCAGTGGGCTTTGATTTACCTCATCAAAAACCCTGATATCCAGGGTAGGTGACATGCTCAGACCTTGAGTTCTGTGAGGGAGTAGGGTATCTCTGCAGACTGGATAGTTTTAGAGGGGGTGGTATCTGTCAGTCATTTTTCATTAGGCCAATCGGAGGCTTACAATCCTCTGTCAGTCAAAAACTGTTTCAATCAGTTTTTAATTGAGCGAATCACTTCGCAGTGTTATAAGAAGGGAGGTACACATACAACTCACACTCTGGGATTTTCATGACACACGAACGTTACTACTTCATTCGATTCAACAGATAAAGTTATGATAACGCCTCATTCAATGAGGCAGCACTTGGACACAGCAATGCTCTGAACTAAATGCTAACATTTCACAATGACAATACCAACATGTGTTCGCCATCTTATTTTAGCATATTAGCATGCTAATACTTGCTTATTAGCATTAAACACAGAGCACAGCTGAGACTGATAGGAAACTCAAAAAACTTCTCACGTGACAATTTTCTCACCCTGTTGCTACATATTTGATTTCCTTAAATGTCCATGTATTTCTAGAAAAAGTCCAGGCAGAGATAGACAGAGTGATCGGACAGAACAGACCACCCAGTATGGCAGACAGACCCAACCTGCCCTACACTGACGCTGTCATCCATGAGATCCAGAGGATGGGAAACATCGTTCCTCTCAATTTAGCCAGACAGGCCACCAAGGACACAACACTGGGTGGTTACTTCATACCCAAGGTGCATTTATCACAGTCAATTGAGTGCGATTCTTGTGCCATTGTTTGGTTTTAACCTATGGATCTGGACCTTTAGGGTACAGCCTTGATGTCCAACCTGACCTCTGTGCTGTTTGACAAGACTGAATGGGAGACTCCAGACACCTTCAACCCAGGACACTTCCTGGATGCTGAGGGAAAGTTTGTGAAGAGAGGAGCCCTACTGGCTTTCTCTGCAGGTAAACCACATTCACCTCAATCTTAAGCATAACCTTAACCAGAATATATGAATTCCTCTCTTACACCTTCATGTGTGCATGTGTTTGTGGACTCTTCAGGGAAACGTGTGTGTCTCGGAGAAACCCTCGCCAAGATGGAGCTGTTCCTGTTTTTAGTTGGGTTACTACAGAGGTTCTCTTTCTCCGTTCCTGAAGGAGTAGAGCTGAGTACAGAAGGAGTTGTTGGAACGACACATGTACCCCAACCGTTCAAGGTTCATGCCAAGACTCGCTGAATTATGCAACATCTCAATGTATCATTTTTCATCTAACTGGTGCACAACAAATTAGATTAAGCAAAACGCTTTCGGCGGTGTAATAACATCTGTGAGTAGTTAGGTAGACTTTTTTTATTGGTGGCCTGCGTGCACCCGAGCAAGCATCTGATAGGAGTGAGCGCCTAGCTGCAATATTCCCCATTTAAAATGGACTTTCCTTTGGTTTGCTTTGGTTAACTGGTATGTTACTTCACCTTTCCCTATGTGTGTTGATGTCCAATCAGTGAGTTATATGTTTCTCCTCTAATATTGAAACTGAGAACCTGAACTCCCGCAGGAGTTAACAGACTCAGTTAGCATATTTAAACTTTAGCTCACTGTACCTCTGCTTTATCAACACTAAAACTGCTTAACAGGTATTTATAAGCTAGGTCAATATACCTCACGACATATACATGTATGTTTTGTTACCCTACTTCTGTTCATTAATATTGTGCAGTTGTTAACTACTGCTACATGTTAAAGGGCTTTGATGTTGATAGTTTGGTGTTATTAGGTAGGTGTTAGTGTGCTTCTGCTTTTGATGGTGACTTGTGTATTATTAGAACTATAAGTTTGATTATATTTGCTTTAGATTTCCTCTGCTAGTAACTATAGCAGTACCATAACTCAGATTACCTCGTATTCATTATGAGAAAAGCCTGGTTAATTTGTTTGTAGTTACTGCTAGCCTGGTGTATGTATGTTTTATTTCCGATGTGTTTCAGACTACACACCTAGATTTGAATTTAACTAGGTCTGCTTTACTGCTGTGCTGTATCGATGATAAATCAGTCACTAAACGGTCAAATCTACATCCTGTCTCCTGTCTGTGTCCTCTGACCGACACCCCAGGGCAAGTGCAATCCTTACTATTCCTCAACCAGTGTCACCTATTTTACAGGCAGTTTAGAGGAAAAAAAGTAGTTCCTTATAAATCGCAACTTTTTGCTGTTGTGTGATTGCCTCATGCAGTTTTTTATTCTCTCTGTCAGAACATTTAGTTTTGTCTAATAAAGTATTTCATAAAACATCCTTGTATTCATGGCACTGTTTATGAGACATTTCTCCTCTTCTCACTTCTCTTCTTTCTTATTAATGGTAAAATGTATATAGATTTCATAAACATACATTTTTCAAATTTACAAGGTTTGCCATATGTGCCATACGCCAGTGTGTATTACAAAATACTGAGGGCATTTCAACGGTCAAGCAGTGCAGAACTAGATTTCAATTAGTAATACCGGAAATATATTTTTTGTAATGTTTACATGTTCTGGGATTTTCAAGAACATTATTTAAACAATAGTCAAAAATGTATATTTAAAACTTCTCCAAAGCATTCTGTAAATTTCAAAAGATTCCAGACCTGGAAAACATTTCATAACTTTTCTAGAAATTTCATGACTGTGGAAACCCTGGATTTACATTAAAGCTGTATTGGTTAAGAGGCATCCCGCTGCCCCATGAGCAGCAGATTTGGAATGATGGGATCCATATTAAGAATCAGGAATCCCTACCACTTCTAGCTTTCAAGGATAAAATATCTTGCTCTCAAGCACTGCCAAAGTGTGGAACATGTAGGGTGAAGTGAAATGAAAAGGTCTCTTCCCTCTGTTTAACTTCTTTTTTAAGCAGACATAGTTCCTGGGAAGAGAAAGCCTCTAGTAGTTCTGTGTTTCCATCTCTTAAGTTTGGGCCCTGATCACTCACTGGTTGAAATGGCTCTTCTTGCTGTAAGATGAAGCGACAGCCAACGGCAATACCGATACACACCATACATGTAGACACATATAGACATGTATACTGTAGTTATATGACGCTGGTACAGATGTGTCCAGTCGCCTCTTTGCCAGCTTATGTCTGTTTTGCAAGTCTTGTGGTGCTTTTTGTGGTTGGCTTTGGACAGCGGTGGCGTGTGGCTGTGAGTCACTCATCTGGATGAGGAAATCAGCTCACCAGTCTGTAAATTCTTCCCCTCTGTCGACTTCTGGCTAGCTACCTGCCAGCTTGATGTTTTCAAATGAAAACATCAGTACCATCAAGGAAAAGATGGAGAAGAATGGGCACCAGCTGAACTAGCATCCTGCTGGCCATTGCACAGGCAGTGAAAAAACACTGGACAACCTATGTGCTGCATCTGTGATAACCTTTATTCTACTGAAAACTTGGCTAAATCCTGGTCAGCACCATTCAACTAGGTGAGTCTTTTTCTATATGGCATTCCAACATAGCGTGCACTTTGAGGTAATTTGTCAGTATATACTGTATGTTCAGGTATGATGATACTTGATTATAATTAGTTTAGGTTTAATCATTCATACTGTGACAGAGATATTGTAGCATTGGAAAATGTAGGTGTGTCTGTATCTGGTTATGTAAGTGCACTGTTATATTGACCTTTGTACCATCTGAATGACTGATTTGTTTTTTGTAGTCTGTCTGGTAATGTGAATTGTGTGTAGTGTGAAGTCTTGAGCAGCTCAGACCTTCCTCCTGCTGCTGGTTTAACTCTCTGTAAAAGATGTGGCTTTTTGATTTTTTCCTGGGTTTTGACCTCAAGGGGCTTTTCCTGTTTATTTTTATCTTTATCCTCATAGCAGACTTCCTCAAAAATAGAAATCCTCCAAATTATCCTCCTGGACCGTTGGCTCTTCCATTTGTAGGGAATTTCTTCAGTGTGGACAGGGAGCATCCAGACATTTCTTTTACCAAGGTAAAGCTCATTACACACATGTTGTTTCAGCCCAACTTTGTTAAGACAGAGTTGCCTATGTTGCTGCCAGAGGTTTTGTGGAGTCAGATGCCCGTCCAGGCAGGTAAGGATATGTGGTATCCCTTAACGACATTGCTTACAAATGGCATGTGCTCTGTCTGTTGACCCCCTCGAAAATACTTCTACACTGCTGATTTATTCCAGGGTAACTAATGTTATCCTAAGCAACAATTCTCTTGGCTGCTTGCTATCTAGCTGGTGCTGTTTGATGGTGTCACAGACTTCCAAAACAAAAGTGTATCCTAAAGATGACTATGTAGATCGATGTTTTCACTGTGCATCAATGATACTGGAGTGTTGATCATTGAATTGATCCAGACTGATGGATCGTTACACCCCTAGCAGATACTGACAACTTGTGGCCAAATTGTAGATATAAATGGAAATGATAGAGTTCTGCATTGATATGTTTTGCTTTCGAATTGTTAAATAATTTAATATGATGCAGTAGAGTTCTCTGGTTCATCAGTGTTTGTTCCTGGATGTTTTGTCCACAGTTGGCTGACGTCTATGGAAATGTGTTCAGCGTCCGCTTAGGTAGTGACAAGATGGTGTTTCTGTCTGGGTACAAGATGGTTAAGGAAGCCTTAGTGACACAAGGCGACAACTTTGTGGATCGTCCACGCAGTGCAAGTGCTGACAGGATTTACTCAGGAGACGCAGGTGTACTAACCTCTCTTGTTCACTTGGGTCATGCTATGCAGGAATTCATTTCCTTGAGCCACTAACCCTACATCCTCTACTTATGTCTAGGTGGTTTGTTTCTGAGCAATGGTGAACCATGGAAAAGACAGCGACGCTTTGCCTTGTCTACATTACGTACCTTCGGCCTAGGCAAAAGTATCATGGAGCAGAGTATATGTGAGGAGATCCGACACCTGCAGGCGGAGATAGAGAAGGAGAGAGGTGGTTCACAAAATAAGGTCGTAATCAGCAGCTCTTCAGCAGTATAGCATCATCTAAACAGTGTACTCCTCTCCTCCAGGTGAACCTTTCAACCCAGCAAGCCTCTTCAACAATGCTGTGTCCAACATCATTTGCCAGCTGGTGATGGGGAAACGCTTTGACTACAGTGACCACAACTTTCAGACCATGCTGAAGTATATATCTGAATTATTTTGGCTGCAAGGCTCTGTATGGGGTTTGGTAAGTCGGTAATATCAATCATTGTCAAAGAGGCAACATTCTAGTGGGACTGTGGGAGTTAATTCTTTGTAAGCAACTGATAGAAAGGTGAAAGGTGATGATCTGAAAGAAAATTCTGTGATTTACTGTTTTCTTGTAAGTAGCTGTATGAGTCTTTCTCCAGAGTGATGAAGCACATGCCAAGTTCTCACAACAAAATCTTTAGCCACTACCATGCCATCCTCAACTTTATCAGTTAAATAATTGTCGGAGAAACAGCCTTCTGGTTGCATTGTGGGAATCGATCAAGAGGACCATGTCTGTTGTTTTATCACAAAAGGTGATGTGAATGAAAGTTTCTCTCATTTACTCCTGTGTAGCTGTATGAGTAATTCCCCAGTGTGATGAAGCACATGCCAGGTCCTCACAACAGAATGTTCAGCCACTACAACGCCATCCTTGACTTCATCAGTGAGGAGGTTAAGAGCCACAAGAAGGACCTGGATTACAGCGAGCCCCGGGACTACATTGATGCTTTCATCATTGAAATGGAGAATGTATGTATAACAACTGAATTGTACATCACTGTGTTGTCCCTCTTGTCTATTTACCAGCCACTCACTATGTCTTCTGTGTATTTCTGAATAGCACAAAGAGACTGACCTGGGCTTCACTGAGAGAAATCTGGCTATGTGCTCCCTGGATCTGTTCCTGGCTGGAACTGAGACAACCTCCACCACTTTGTTGTGGGCTTTGGTTTACCTCATCAAAAACCCTGATATCCAGGGTAGGTACATGCTTGGCCCCAAACTGAGCTAACTATGAAGCAGGGGAAACAAGACTAAAACAGTCTCCAGCCATGCTAATGGTTCTGTGAGGCAGTACTTGGGCACAGCAGTGCTTTGAGCTAAATGCTAATGCCTGTATGCTAACATTTCTCACAATGACGATGCCAACATGCTGATATTCACCATCTTAGTTTAGCAAGTTAGCATGCTAACATTTACTACAGTAACTGGCACTAAATACAAAGCACAGCTGAGACTGGTGGGAAAACTTGTTCCCACCCCGTTGCTGAAAGATTAATTTTCTCAATTGTCTTGTATTTCTAGACAAAGTCCAGGCAGAGATAGACAGAGTGATCGGACAGAACCGACAGCCCAGTATGGCAGACAGACCCAACCTGCCCTACACTGACGCTGTCATCCACGAGATCCAGAGGATGGGAAACATTGTTCCTCTTAATGGACCTAGAATGGCCGCCAATGATACAACACTGGGTGGTTACTTCATACCCAAGGTGCATTCAGCAGACAGTCATCCTAAGTCGTAACAGGTTCATCTCTGTAGTATGACTGTTGTTGATGCATCATTGCATGGTGTCAACCTATCGATTCTGTTTTAAAGGGTACGACCTTGATGCCCAGCCTGACCTCTGTGCTGTTTGACAAGACTGAATGGGAGACTCCAGACACCTTCAACCCCGGACACTTCCTGGATGCTGAGGGAAAGTTTGTGAAGAGAGGAGCCCTTCTGGCTTTCTCTGCAGGTAAACCACATTCACCTCAATCTTAAGCATGACCTTAACCAGAATATATGTTTTCCTCTCTTACACCTTCATGTGTGCATGTGTTTGTGGACTCTTCAGGGAAACGTGTGTGTCTCGGAGAAGGCCTCGCCAAGATGGAGCTGTTCCTGTTTTTGGTCGGTTTACTACAAAAGTTCACTTTCTCCGCTCCTGATGGAGTAGAGCTGAGTACAGAGGGAATAACTGGAACGACACGTGTACCGCAGCCCTTCAAGGTTTACGCCAAGGCTCGCTGAATTTTGTAACATGTCACCGAGCCATTTTTCATCTAAACAATGTGCAACAAACAAGACTAATCCAAGTGCTTTATGCTGGGTTTGCACTACACAATATCAGCCTGATTATAGCCCAACACAGTGTCGTACAATGTGGGCTCGGATTGTTTAGGACAATCACTGTCAAACGTGAAAACTTGGTAAATGGACCTGCATTTGTATCGCGCCTTTCTAGTCGTCTGACCACTCAAAGCGCTTTTAACACTACGAGTCACAATCGCCCATTCACAAACACATTCATACATTAGTGGCCGAGGCTACCGTACAAGGTGCCACCTGCTACTCAATTTTTTAACACACTCACACACCGATGGAAGCATCATCAGGAGCAATGTCGGGTACTTGCTCAAGGATACTACCGATTGGTGAATGACCCGCTCTACGTCTGAGCCACAGCCGCCCACAATTTGTTTCCACTAGTGTCATGGTCGACAACAACCAATGCCACGTCTGGGATGCCTCACGACATCCTGACAGAAAGTCTTGCATGTTTCATTTTTTTTGGTTGTTCACGACTTCACTCATCACTGCCGTCACTTTGATTAATAGAGACACAGAACGATCTGCTGCTATGGACAACTGCATGGCAACAACACCCCAGCCTTTTTTATATTTCCTCTGGGGATGCTACTACACAGAATTAAAAAGAACAAATAATGGTGTGAAACAGCAGAGGCACTTTAGGAACCCAGTGAGTACTGCCATTACCAAAGGCTAACAAATAAAATTAAAATAAAATAAAAAAATACTGGCATGGCTTCTACTTACCACAATTGCAGAGGCTACCAGCTTCATTTGAAAAAGACTGCATTAGAAAGGGGTCGTTTTTTCCCTCTGTATTTTTCTATTTGTACTGCTCCCATTTGCCCTGTTAAAGTCAACGCATCGTGCCGTCATTTCAAACTCAACGTTTCCTGTATCTGTTCAAAGTTAAAAGCCCCTTATAACTTAAGTTGAGAGAATCATTTGCAGGTACTCATGGAGGATTCAGTGACTTGCATAGTTTGCATGCGTTGCTTCAAAGGTAGCTCAAAGGTAGCACTTTTTATGTTACTACAATAACATTAAAGATTAAAGCTGGCACGTGAACAGCCATAGTGACTGAAATACAAGTAATACTCATAAAAATAGGACAAGAATAACCTGATGATGTCACACACATCGTGAAAGACGACCGCGGATGATTGGTAGTGGACCATTGTGTAGTCTGTCATATCTGTCGGCCAAGTCACGGCATGATTTTATGACTCCACAATTGCCTAATCTGACCGAGTAACTGTTGGAGCAGACAGATATGTTGTGTAGTGTGAAGCCAGCATTAGGAAGTTTAGAGAAAACTGTAGTTACTTTACAATCTCAGTCTTTCGCTGTTGATTGCCCCATGTTTTTTTTCACTCTGCCAGTTCATTTAATTCTGTATTAAAAAGTTTTATATAGATATTCTGGTATTAATGGCACTGTGAGATATTTCCCTTTGTCACGCTTATTAAATATATTAGTAACACCTCCGTTGTTTCTTGACAAGTCAAATTGTCTTCTGAGTAAAAGGTGAAATAAGAAACGATTTTTTTATGCTCATCTCACGCCACTAAAAAGTTCTCAATAAGTTCTACCTCACTCAGAATACTTAGCATCTATTTAATCAAATTCCTTGGCTTGCTCGTCTGATTTATGGCTAATCTGCCAACTAAAATATGATTTAAAAAAAAGTTAAAAACTTTTCACATCAATGTTTTTTGTTTGTTTGATGGTTTGCCTTCAAAAACATTTCAAAAATATTTGCAATTGTCCATCAATCACATGTCGTCCCTCTCCTTCAAATGGGAATAACAGAATCACTGTAAAACTTGACAACAGTCTACATACATGTTGCAGTTATGATGAACCTGAGTTTCAGTGAGTCTTGCTGCAGTTCATGTGAGCACACTGTTAATGATTTACTGAGACAATAAGAGTTTAAAGGGTCTTTGCAAATTTTTAACCAGATGTGTTTCATAATAATGTGTATGCACAGACTGTTTAAATAAAGGACGTCGCTACCGCGATGCCACTCATTTTTTTGTGGACTGTCATTTTGAAGTCCTGAGTTTGGCATATTGGCCGTTGCCATCCTCGTGTTTGGGAGCCAGAAGTGACTATATTTGGACGAGAGGGTGGCGCTATGGAGGAGCGAGGGGTGGATCTGACTCAGAGACTATAGCAACGGCTTGCAGACAAACTGCCACTCAAGTGGCCTTGCCCTTGAAAATGCGTAACTTTTGGCCCTAAATGACATGTAAACACGTGAGTTATATATAAATTCACCCCCCTACAGTTGTCATGAATGTTGAAATTAGCTATAGAGACTAAAACCGTTTTATGTGCCAGGCTGTAAACACGTTTATTTCTGCTGTAAAGTTGGGCATTTTAACATGGAGGTTCAAGGGGATCTTCTCTGTTTTGAAGCGCAATTTTTTTTTAAAATTTCAGCATTGGCTTAATTTTCCAGTCTTAGAGGTTGCTGCTTGGTACTATGTATAAATGAACTGTGGCAAACTTCCCTCCATGAAGGTATGCTGGTGGATTTTTGCCATAGCTCCACATTAG
>JAPZEB010000021.1:26286457-26297605 GCA_029783705.1 Chaetodon striatus
GGGAGATTCTCATCATGGATGTGCAGCCGACAAATCTGCAGCAACTGTGTGATGCTATCATGTCAATATGGACCAAATCTCTGAGGAATGTTTCCAGCACCTTGTTGAATCTGTGACACCAAGAATTAGGCAGTTATGAAGGCAAAAGGGGTCCAACCTGGTGCTAGCAAGGTGTTCCTAATAAAGTGGCCGGTGAGTGTAAGCTAGAACCACAACTCTGCCTGTGACCTGCTTTCGGTAAAGATCTTGTGATTAAGCAATGTCTTCAGTGTCAGTACCCACTTGTTTATATTACCATTGCACACCTCATGAACTGGCAACAAGGTTCGGCTGAACTGTCCGTGTATCTTTTCTTATTCGTTTGTATAATAAATACTGAATTGATTGCTGTCTGTGTGTGTGCAGGGAACTGCAGTGATGCCCAACCTGACCTCTGTCCTGTTTGACAAGACTGAATGGGAAACTCCAGACACCTTTAACCCTGAACACTTCCTGGATGCTGAAGGAAAGTTTGTGAGGAGGGACGCCTTTTTACCTTTCTCTGCAGGTAACTTGAAATTTTGGACCACAAGACATGAAATCATTTAGGATACAGAAAACACACACCTGCAGCTAAATAATGAGGGTATTAAAGGTAATATTTTACATGCACTTGCTTTCATATGTTTCTATTTACGCTTGTTTTTCCAGGAAAGCGCGCATGTCTGGGTGAAGGCCTGGCCAGAGTGGAGCTGTTCCTCTTTTTCATCACTTTGTTTCAGAAATTTTATTTTTCAACTATGGACGGAGTCAAGCTGAGTACAGAGGGAATCATCGGAGCCACACGCACGCCGTACCCCTTTAAGATCTATGCCAAAGTCCGCTGAGGCCTGCAACATATCCCCGACTATAGACTGCTACGACAGTAAAACCAAAAACATTATACATCTTTGTGTGCAGACAACACATGCTACAATCATGGCTTGGTTTCCCGTCAATACCAACATGCCAGAATTCAACAATATATCCTGTCTACAGCGTGTGTGCGAAATACTGGAGCTAATTATGGTGGCACAAGGAGATGTCTTGTATAATAGGTAATAGGGGAACTATAGCATGCTTTGTTTTGCCGCAGCACATAATAGCACAATGTGTGACTGCTGATATTGTCATTTTTCCAATAGGCACACTGATCTGTAAACAGCAAGCAGCAGCAAAACTCTCCAAGTATCTAATATAACTCACTTGACACTGTATGTGATATACACCGATCAGCCACAACATTTAAGTAACAGCGATTCATCTCCTTACAAAGCAATGTTCTGCTGGGAAACCTTGGATCCTTGCATTCATGTGGATGGCACTTGACATACACCACCCACAGCACTCCCGATGGCAGTGGCTCTCCTGGCAGGACAATGCACCATGCGACACCACAAAATCTGCTCAGGAATGGCTCAAAGAATGTGACAAAGAGCTCAAGATGTTGACCTGACCTCCAAATTCCCCAGATCCTAATCTGATTGAGCATCCATGCAGAGTCCCGCTACCCTGGAGGTCCTGTGTCCATGCCTCCAAAGGTCAGGGCCAAATCTGATCCACTGTGGGGCTTCCTTGGATTGGACTTGGCTCTGATCTGTCCAGGCATGGACTCAGGACCTCTGGGGGTGTCCTGTGGTGTCTGATACCAGATCTTTAGAGTCATGTGGGTTGTGAGGTGGGGTACTGGCATGTCCCACATATGCTTGATCGGCTTGGGATCTGGGAAATCTGGAGGCCAGGTCGACATCTTGAGCTTTTGTCATGTTACTCTGACAATTCCTGAGTGGTTTGGAGCTGAGGGGGGGATAGCCCCTTGAGATGAACCATCTCGCTTTCGAGGGGGTCCAACACAAAACATGTGACACACTTCGGTCCTGTTTATACGACAACGATTTGAACCGAAAACTGTCAACTTTGGTTGTGTTTTTTGGTGACTGTTACACGACAGCAGCGTTTTGGGTGCCTGAAAACTTTTAAATTTTGCCGATCTGTGTGCACAGCGATTGTTATCAAAACGGCAGTTTTCAGAGGATCGTTTTCGTGTAAACATGACCTTCACTACATTGGAAATAATTCACAACATTGGTCTGCAATGGAGTTTGAGTGGGTGGTGGGTGTGAAGTGGCATCCAATCCACATGAATGCCAGGACTCAAGGTTTCTCAGCAGAAAAACTGCACTGTAACAAGATGATCAGTGTCTGTCACCTCACCTGTCAGTGGGTTTGATGCTGTAGCTGATCACTGAATGTGATTCCAGTTGGACCACTATAAAATAAATGTTGATACAGAAAAGGCCAGATTTTTGTTCTCTTTCTGTCTCTTAAAGGTTACCTACAGTTTGTGTCACAGGATCCTGGTGGGTTAATTTAAATATTGCAGCTTTACTGTCATATCTGGAGGTGCTGAGGACATGAACTCACCTGTAAATAAACACCTGCGTGTCAAAAGGTTTGTGAATGCTGTGAAAACAATAGGCCTCACTGACAAACCGCGTGCTGATTTAGATTTGGGACAGACTCTTTACCCTGTGCTACAGGAAGTTAGCATAGCATAGTTAGCATAGAAACCAACTAGCTAACAGATGTATTGCTGTAATAATGTGAAAAGTTCAACGGCAGGTTTAACTAGCTAACACTGCACTGTAACGGACAGAGTTCATGACCATACGACCATACATGTTTTAACAAAATATTTCACAACAATGGATACACACCTGACAGCACATCTTCTTAATTTTTGTCGCCGTGTATGATTGGTCCTGTTATTTTCCTCTGTACAGCTCCATCGGTAAATTCCACAAGTTTGGACGGAGAAAAACACTCAAGACGAGCTTAACTGCCATTTCTGCGGTGGCGTGTCTATCCATACGTAAAAAGATGCGTTACCCTGCGTTGAACACTAGGGGGCGAAGACCATAGACATATATACGTAGACGCCGCATTGAGCGCTGAATCATACGTCAACGTCGCCGCCATTTTGGATGTGGAAAGAGCGAACGTTTATGTCTTTGGCGGAAACGAGGCGTGGACGCTGCGTACGCACTGTTTACGTTCACATTCGGAATTCATCAATATTTTCTTACCTTAATTTGTTTGTACTCTTTAAAATAAAATAAAATAAAATACAAATTATAATTTTTTAAAATTAAATTAACTTAAAAACAAAAAAATATATATAGCACTGCCTTCGACCACTGAAGGCAGCTGTCCTGGAAAATGTAAACACACACTTTTTACCTAATTGCCTGGCATATAAAAACTGCATTCAGTTAAAAAAAAAGCTTTAATAGACCATTAATTTACTAATGCATTGGCCAAATGTATCAAATATTAAATTGACATCCTTACATCGTGGGTAATTATCATAAATAAAACACTCAACTATAAACACTGACTTTCCCAGTCCTACCTTACAACTGGGTATATGAGAAAGTCCAGATCAACATATTAACACATTTGGCTTTCACTGTTTTACTGAGAGGAAAGGGGAGAGGGACATCTGTGATGACCCTGCAACCTGGCCCCAGATAAACAGATGAAAACGGATGGATGTTTTTATTGACTTAGCCTAACATGATCAGCTACACACACCAATTTCCACGAGTTCCTCACACGAGTACTTCCTAATTAACATTTCAGCTTGTTACAGTTGTTAACATTGGTCAGATTAGCTTACCATATCAGACTGCACGTGTTATTTAGCACAAAAAAACAAGTTTCAACCTTTAAATATGAGCAGGTTTTGTACCTTGTTCACTTTATGTTGGGATCAGCTGTAGAACGAGCATAAAAGTGTCCACAAATGAGGACAACAGGTCTGAGTTAAGCAGACTGAAGTGCACTATGCAGGAAACCCAAGATGTGACGTCTTAATATGAGGACGCAGGGTCTTGGGAGGTCATGTGGAGTGGGGGCGTGTCTGTTTGCTGATTGCATAGCAGGCACATGCCTGTCAATTTCTAATAATTCTGGTTCACTATCATGGGCACAGTGTTAACAGCAAAATTAGTCGGTGCACACGTCATGATTTCAACAGTAATTTTTCAATTATTTTGTGCCCAAATGTAGAACATTTTTATACACAGATTAATGAATGAGGTCAAGTTATTTCTAACTTTGGTTTCTCAAGCATATAAACCTTCATTGTTTTTTCACCTTCGGATCCAAACTGAGATAGGTGCTACTGAATGTAAAACACACTTTTAGAAAAAAGGATTTATTTATTTATTCACAAGAAAACCAAAGGCTTTAAATTTTTCCTTAAATTCCTGAAAATTCATACTTCTTTCCTCAACTTTTCTTCATTTACACACAAACATACAACACCTTGTGCTGTGCTACGTTTGATTGTACTTCTTGTTTTCATATAAATGACACTGCTTTAAATCAGCAATCTACCAGAATCATCCACTGCAAAGGAAAATAAAAGCGCTTTGACGTACACGCTATAGATCACAAATGGCAAAACCATCATAACAGAATGCCTCTTTAGTGCTAATGCAAACATAGAGTGACAATCAGCAGCCATTTCATGGTATTAAAGTAGTGCAGTTTAACTTGAAGAAGGTTGAACAGCCAATAACCCACAATATGAAAGAGAACGGCAGCTTCTCTAAAGCGCTCTTCATTCTGATACTAAAAACGTGAAGCCTGAAAACGTCGATGATTAAATACAATATCGACTACAATTAAAATTCCCAAGTTACAATTTGCAGGTACTGATGAAAGCTTAACCTGGACCTGACATTCGGATCAGAAGCTGGTGTTAAATCATGTTTTCATTACAGCTGTACAACTTCACACACTTGATTACTCAAGATCTTTAGTGAATAAAAAGGCCTGCCAGTTTTCATGTAGAGCATGCTGCCAGTAAGGAAGTCAAATCACACTTAAAGAGTATAGAAAATACATGAGAAATACACTCGTCCTGGATTTCTAGTGTAGGATTTGTTGTTGCAGCACCTCAGACGCTGATCACTTAATACGATTCATAGGATTTTCACAGCTTCACATGATGTGCTTGTTCCATTTTAGTAAACTGACTTGATGTTTGATGTTTGAAAGTAGGTGGTGGCCAGCACCAAATATAGCAATCCATTTCTCAAAGAAATCTGAAGCACGTCTGTCTTTTAGTCAGTCTGCTGCGTGATTACATTAGTTTCCCCTTAAAGGAATACTTTACCCACAAAATAATCATTTGTGTATCAATCACTCACCCTGTGTTTAGTTGGATCTGTGAAAAACACTTTTGCCTTCACGGCGAACAAGGAATCTAAGCCTGGTCAACATGAGCATGGGTGTTTGCAGAAAAGGATTTTTCCCCTCTTTGTTCTCAAAAAAAATCTTGTCCAGATACACTGTTAGAAAATATCTCTGTCTGAATGAAAATGCAAAACACAACTGAAGAGCTTTCAGGAGATGCCAAACCTACAGGTGGGGATATAACCATAACCCTAAAGCCACTCAAAGAAGATGATGTTAGCTAATCAGCAGCCTAAAAACAGCTGTTATAGGAAGACTACCTGGAGCAGCGCCCTCTGTAGGACATTCTGAGACCTCTGCTCCTCAATAAAGTTGAAAAGTAACTGTTTATTTATGTATAATCTGCTTAATTTTACATGAAGCAGGCAACACATAGTTTAACTTGCTCCTGAAAGCTGGCACCTCTTAGTCTAGCCATCTAGTGGGCCGAATTGGACCCTTTGGTGGGCGGTTCTGGCCCACGGGCCGTATGTTTGACACCCCTGACGTAAACAGTCTCGCAAATCGATAAGCAGTGCGCCTGGGCAAGCTCATGCATTTGAACTCTGCTTGATGGACTGCAAGAGCAGAGGTGTGTGAGACTGTTTATTGCGAGGTGTTTTAAAATAGAAAGTATTGGCGAAAATGCACGTGTTAGGAAGTACTGGGTATATGACGGGGTAAATGAGAGTTATTATGCTGCACGAGTTTAACAGATGTTTGATATAGTTTTGCTGTTGTTAATCAAGGCCCCATTTTACTCTAATTTATCAAGAAATCTTTCTCTTCACTGTGGAGGCATGCGAGAAATTCAATGTAATTCAATAAATTCAACCCAACAGGGTAAGTAACTGAAATACAACTGATCATGTTGTGAGTGAAGTATTCCTTTAACTGCATAGTATGATGGTGCTGTTTTCTACACATCAACAATCATCTGAAGTTAGTTGGCTTTAGCATTCAAGTAACCCTTTAAAAAAAAAAAAAAAAATCACATTCATATATATTATGGGCTCTGATTCTGAATAAAACAGTTAAGCATATATTTACATTTCTCTTCTTCCTGTTCAAGTACACAGCGTGACAGGATATAAGAGAGTGAAGGCTAGATTGATTACAGCAAGTATTCAGCTGAGTCTGCAGTTGGCGAAGCAAACACACAGAGCAGAAGGGAAATAAGGGACAGTGTGCGCTACTTTAGCTAGTGAGGTGAACGCAGGTTGTGGGTTTCTGTTCTATGAAAGGTCAGCCTGTAGCCAGTGTATTACGGGATAGTTTGCTGTAACGTCAGGTGTGTGACCTATAAGGTTTCGTTTGAAATGTAAGTGCTCGTTGATCCCAATCAGCTCGTCTGTGACCCCTCCTGAAGCGCTGAGAGCAGATGTGTTTAAGGCCACTTGAGTGCTCACTGGTGGGAGGAAGAGTATTCTTCCCTTCGCTGATTAAAGGTGAGACATTTGGCTCTCTGACGAGGTCTACTTAGAGGTAGTGGCTGGCACACTGATGGAAAGCGCCCGGCGTGGGGCGTTTGAGACTTGCCGCTGCTGGGACAAGAAGGACTGGCCGGGGGACAGCACGGAGGAGGTGCAGCCACCAAGACGGGATTCGATCGCCAGCTTCTGAAAGTTCAGACTCTGAGGAAAGTCAAATGTAGTGTTTCAATAATGTCTAAACAGGCAGGATATCCATCAGATAATTTGATTTCATTTTACCTTGTTATACCACGCAGTGACGATCAGCTTCTCCTCATACTCTCTGAGTTTGGCCTGCTCACACTGACGCTGCAGAGAAAAATCCACCAAACATGTGTTAAGTTTCAAACACAGCTTTTTGTAGAAAATACTGCATGTTCAGCGCACGAGTCAAAAAGCAGATTTACCTCCAAGGTGAGAATCTGCTTGTCCCGATCTGCTAACTGGTTCCTCAGAGCCTGGATCTCAGCAGTGGCTGGATTTAGTTTCGGATCCAGCGCTCGGATAACCTGCAATAGTAGACGATATGCTAGTTGACCAGAAAGTTCATTAGTCTGCAAGATTTCATCGGTCGCTTAGCAGGAAGAACAAAACAAAACTTGAGACTGTACTAGGAACTGTGCCTTGTCAAAATAAACAAGCCCCTTACGATTAATACTCAGTGTTCGCCACATATTAATTTTATTCAACAACAAGCTGTGATACACTGAGTATAACTGATGTATCTCCCACCCTTAGAATGAAATACAAAAATCAAAGAGAGAAATTATTCTCTTAGCACTCACATTGCGAGCTTTCTCCAGGTACATTTTGTACCTCTCTTCCATGGCCCTCATGTCATCATCCTTCTTCTTCAGGGCAGCCATCAGCTCATCCAACTTCAAGGCTTAAGCATAAAAAAGAAGTTATGAGGTTTCACTTCAGTCATGTGGTGCTGTTGTGTACTGATGCAGTGCTGCAGAGGAGATTGCATCAGTGGTGTCGTATTGCCAAAATCAGTCATGTGATTGGAAACTTACAGGTTTGTGTGTTGTCGGGCTGAAGGTCCTCCAGCAGCTCTTTCTTCTTCATGATTTCATCCTGAGCCTCGTTCAGCTGGACCCTGAGGAAACAATGCTGTGTCTTTAGCTCCCTCTACTGGAGAACACACACACTAATTTTACATCTCTATTTTTATACAAGAACAGATCCATAATTCACACTTACATGTGTGCATCGAGTTTCCGCTTCAGGTTTGACTGAAAAAACATGAAAGAAAGATTTTAAAGCTTCTGCAGATACAGAACAAAGGTGTCATTTGGTAAAATTATTAATTAAGCACTACTTTTTTTTTTTTTTAAATTACCTCTAAATCAGTTTAACATTCTGAAAACACAAACAAATGTGATTTCCTTCCGTAATGCCGTGCCAGCACAAAGTCTGAACAGCTTAATAAGATTAACTCTGTGGGATGTTTTCTCTGTATGGGTGCCAGCACTCCTGGCACACTCACATCATCAGGTTTGGCCGCCTGACTCTGCAGAGCCCTCTGGAGGTCCTCCACCTGCTGCTGCAGCTCACTGATCCGCTCTCGACTCAACCTGCAGATTGATCACCGTGAAGAGGAAGAAACATTGGCAAAAGAATAAACTCATGAAGGAACTACGGCTTCCATTAGGGTTTTAAACGGAGGCTGTCTTTGTATTTTATGGTAGGAATATAGTCTTTCAGAATAAGGGCAAAAAACTGAATGAACATAGTCAATGACTAGGAAGAAAATAAACATCTATTACATTGACCTGTTGCTGACTTACAAAGAGAGATTAACTCTGCTAACCTGTTCTCAGTGTCCAGTTCACTACGTGTCTTGTGTGCTTCCTCCAGCTGGCTCTGCAGTGCAGCGATCTTCTCCCTCTCACACTCCTCCTGCTGCACTCTCAGCATCTTGTTCTCATGCTGCAGCCTGATGAACTTTTCTCTGAACAATCACACATACAAGATCAGTGTTCCCACGTCACACTCAGGCAGAAAGTAAACACACTCTTAACTGTCAGAGGCATTACCTGTACTCTATGGGTATTAATTCAGCTGCCAGATTATCGTGGCTGGGGCTGCCAGAAGGAATCATCCCTACATGACATAAACATGTGTGTTACAGTATCACAGTGGCAAAGCAGCGTTATTACTGTCAGATATGACTATCCAGTCACACACCTGCTTGGGAGAGCTGGTGCTGTTGGGCCTGAGTGCATCGCAGCTCCTCGTTGATCTCCTTCAGAGAGTCTCTCTCAATGATGATCCTCTAATGGAGGGGAGGATATGTTAAAACAGCAGTCCAAATGTTAGTAAAAATGTTACAGCTAGAGTAAACAAAATCCTTCTGTAGAGTCTTCCTGACACATTTTAGAGACTGCCTCACCTCTTTCTCCTTCATCACAGTTTCATGCTTTTCCTCTAGCTTCTTCATCTCAAAAGCGAGGTTGTCTGCTCGCCTCGACTCCTCGGACAGCTTCCTGTGTAGCTCCTGGACCTGTGAGACAGCATGTGACAATACTGAAACACTAAATAAAATCTGTATCCTGTGAGATATACAACACATGAATTATGTTTCATGGTGGAGTTTCCCTTTGATACCAAACCGTGCTTTGCATATAATTTACCTGTCTCTTGTAGGTCTCGAGCTGTGCCCGGGCAGCGTTGGCCTTACGCAGCTCTTCCTCCAAGCTGACAGTGTTGTGCATGTAGGTCATGTTATTCTCCTCCAGCAGCTTCATCTGCCTCTTCAGATCACCCAGATTCTCCAGTTTACGTTTGTATGTGTCCACTGAGGCCTCCAGCATCACCACCCGGTCTGAGCAGTTCCTACAGTACATGAATACAAAATTAATACAGAAATACTGAGAGACAAAGAAGATTCCAGACAGATAAAGCCAACACATCCTAAAGCCGGGCTCAGACGACAGGAGTTCTGGGCCTACTTATCCCTGATTCCCCCCTCAAGATATCAGAGGAGAAATTTGCAGCCTTGATGTTCAGCCCAAATTATGGTGATGTAAGAGGTTTACAGATCCAGTTCTAAACCTCCAGAACTGCTCCCAGACTCGTTGGGGCCGTCCCAATACTTTTAAACCTGTTTGATGCTTAGAATTTAAAATCTGGATGATTACATTCATGATTACACCAGTGCTAAAAAGCTGACGGTGCCGCCAAGCAATGGCAAACATTCTAGCCCTTGAAACTAGCCTTAGCTAGCATACTAGTGAAGCTCAACTTAAGTTCAATCAGGAAGACGTTCTTTGTGCTCATCTATTCACAATTATCTCCATCCCACACCCACTGCTTCCTCTAATCAGCTGACTTTGGGTGTTCACTTTTCTAGTAATTCAATTAAACTTTGCAACTCCACCATGTTCATCTCCAGCCATCATATCCAGAGTCCAACACAAGCTCAACAAAGGCTCATTCTTCTGCTCATCCAGATCATCAGCACTTTTCCACCTTCCTCTCATCTCATCTTCACCACCTCTGCCACCACCAGTGTCTAGACCCCGGGGGGTTCCTTATTCGACTATGGATTCATCACCCACTTTAAATCATACCATCTCCATGGGGTCTAATCATCAAACACTTTCCACATTTTTCATTCTTATTTGCACGTTAATAAATATTCTTTTTACGATATAAAACGAGTCTGATTGAACTGTTATCAGGTATTAAAACTGACAGTTCTCACTGAAGAATAGACAACCTGTGTTGGCTGCATCTACCCAACCATGTTCTCATCCAGACTCTTTAGCCTTCTGCTTTTGTTGTTATAAATGCAAAACATTGTAACCATTACAGCAAGTTGCAGCACCACTTCAGTCTCTGTTGTGTTTACACCTGCTTCCCCATGAGATCATGTCAGGTGGTGCATTCATGCTCCCTTTGCCACAGTAATCTTAATAATATCCTGCAGTGTGTGATACACCATTATTTTCTTGTAGTGTGTGCATGTTTGAGATTAGAGAGAAGAACAACTGTGAAGTTTCACCCTGTTTGAGTGATTTTAAAATTCCTGTAATCTGAGTCTGGCTTCAGGTGAGGCCAATCCTATGTAACTCAGCTGATTTTCTGAAGTTTTCCATAATAAATGTTTTTTCTTTTTCTTTCCTATTTCCATTTGCTATTATACGTTGGATTGGGCTACTTTGTATCATAGTGACTTACTGCCTATTTAGAGGTTTATTCATGGTGTAGTCTAAACAGTGAATTCATGATACTGAGATCTACCATTAGTCTTTTATTATGACTGTCATTATGTAAGAGATGATTTTAGATATATAGATTTTTTAGGTTAACTGGTGACTCTAAATTGTCCGTAGGTGTGAATGTGAGTGTGAATGGTTGTCTGTCTCTATGTGTCATCCCTGTGATAGTCTGGTGACCTGTCCAG
>JAPZEB010000021.1:26329553-26339686 GCA_029783705.1 Chaetodon striatus
CCATATGTACGACAGTCACGGCCGCGTTTTTTGGAATTGACAAATAAATAGATCTCTTAAAGGATGCCTGGTCTCCTGACCAACTCAAAAATAATGTACTGAGATGTCTCCAAATTTGATAATGTATGATAATCTTTTTTACACATCCCTTTTTCACAATAATTGTAAAACAGTTAAGGGAAACTTTTAACAGGCCTATTCAATTAGCGGCCCGTGGGCCACATGCGGCCCTGAAGCAACCTCTGAGTGGCCCGGACAGGGATTAACATAGGGACCCGGTATTACGACGGATGTCCACTGGATCTGTCACGTACTGGAGCGGCTGGAATTGGCGGATCGCGAGATCATAATGTCGCGCGATGATCTGCGGAAACCCTGGAGGTATAAAGACATCAACAAACAAAGAAAAGATTTCTCTGCCTGCCGGACATTGATCCCTGTAGGCCATGAGGAGTTTTTATGGGTGTTTTATTTTGAAAATTGACCATCTTTTCTGCACCTGACTTCCTGTTTGACTCATTTGGTCTGTGCAAATTGACTTGCTGTCTCGCGGCGTCTGCCAAAAATAGACCCGGCGCATATTATTAGCGAAGCGCCAAGCTGCTTCTAGGCCGCGGCTAGGACACGCCGGGGTGCTTCTCATGGAGCAGCTAACATTGACTTGAATGGCCGCAATTAGCGCCGGCATCGTGCATGCAACAGATCCGGTGGACATCCGGCTTTGAATGGCCCAGGGAAAAATTAATCAAGACCGTAATACTAATGAGCTCCACGGTAATCGGCTCTTTTATCGTTACATTTTGAAGTTTCGGTTTCATGTATCATCATGCTGCAGCCTCTTTCCTATGACCTTTGATTTTCGATTGGTTGAGCGCTGCTGAAAATGTCTGGCCCCTCGACATTTTCTGGTCTTAAAATCAGGCCCAGATGAATTTGTAATTGAAGAGCCCTGCTACATGTGGTACACACTGTTAAAAAAAAAAGAATAATGAGGAAAGAAGGTCTCAAGTCATGCTGTTTAACCGCTCTCTATATCTGCAAGGATATACTCATATAGTGTATTCTTTCTTCTGGTAATTGGTTGCCTGCTTGCAACTAACCCTTGAACAAAAAAATAGAGCCTTGCTTTCACATCACATCAGACATAGACACCAAACGCATGCATGCACGTGTAAGATAACCAGCAGCGTCACTTCTGTCCTGTGACTCCAACCAGCTCAGTAATAATGTCATGCATCATGTGACATCATTACCTCCACCAGCAGACACAGTGTACTCACAGAGAGCTGCGAGACTGAAGAGCAGGCATAGAGGAAGAGAGAAGAGAGGAAGGTTACAGCACAAGTACGATAAGTGACTCAGTCTGAATAACCAAGGTTTAAAGATGGAGAGAAGCTGGAGCTGAAGAGAAACTGTTCAGAGAGTCTCACCCAGATCATCGTTTGCCGCCTCCAAGGCTGCCCGACCCTTCCCCAGGATGTCCACCTCAAACACCGGCTGCGGTTTGGTTTCCACGGTGAAGGAGGTGATGGGATGTTTATAGATGCATTCTGTCATACTGTCATACAGACACTCTATCAGCTTCTTTACGTCTCCACCGAGCTCCTTCGCGCTCTCTCCATTCTTCGGCTGGAGGGGAGACAGACAGATCTCATCAGGAGCAGGGACGTGAAGTGAAAACTGATCCTGGATCAGTGCTCCACAGAGTGATTTTTATCTGTGTGTGCAAACCTTGATGAGAAACCTGCGAGACAGCTCGACCCGGGTGACGTTGGTGAGGCCGGCGCTCTGGCAGATGGACACGGCGTTGGTGGACCAGGCGGTGGAGAAGTTCAACCTGATGAGCAAAACAACAACATAAATAAAAACTGTTTGAAGACATTTTCTTTTGCACTCTGATGTCTGTCTCACTGGCGTCAGGTTCCTCCAGTGTCACAGATACAAAAACAATAATGTCTTTAAATAATGACTAACCTAAAGTCGTACCATGTGGTCATGTGTCTGCCTGATGGAATTCATACGAATGTAAATCATGTTCGCCCACAGACTGTGTTACAGATTATTTCCATATTATCTTCCACTGGATGCTCTGCTGACCTCACAGGGGGAAAAATCTATCTTAAATTCACTTTATTGCAACAAGTAATAGACCTACAGAAACAGAGCTTTTTGTTAAAGACTAAGATCCTCTTTCTTTAACAAAGAAAAGCCCCAAAATTGTTACAGCAAACAGACTTCATATAAACACTAATTTAGTGTGTATAGAGACAGCACATTTTCACAACTAATGGGGTGAATGCACATCAGGTGCTGCCCCGAGCACACACCAGACACATCGCACTGCAGCTCATTAAAAGATGACCACACAAAGTTATTATAACTTTCACTGAAAGATCAGCTTAAAATCATATGTGGACAGCCCCTAATTAAACTTGATTTCTCACCTGAAGAGCCGATCTTCAAAGCTACGACTCGCCAGGTGGGCCATTGTCTTTATATTATATATATATTTATAATTTTGTTTGTTAGCTCAGGATATTTCTCAACCTCAACAAAGAGTCTCTTGTCGTCCAGTCCTTGTCACAAGTGAGAAAACAACAGCAACAGTTTTCTCTTTATGCATCTATGGTGAGGAGAGGAGTTGAGCTGCCACAGGAGCAGGAAAAAGGAGCTGCTACAGGAGCTGGTATTTACAAGCAGAGAGCGGGAGGGGGAAAGTGCATTTAATTCCAGGGGCGGCGAGGCTGTGCGTCTATATTTTTTGACTCACAGCGTGTGCCACCGGTGTGTTTTGTGTTTTGTGTTTAAAATCAACCAAACCAGAGTTGGTGAGTTTTGGAACAGTGGAAAGGCAGACCAAGGCGGTTTGTATGACTTTTATTCTGTTTCTGTTGACTTCTAATGAAGTGTTTTTTTATGATGACAAATTTCTGTATATTTAAATAGAGCCTGGCGGGTTTGGCGGTAACAAACTGGAGCTTTTGCTGGTGAAACAAAAAGGATCTTACTCTTTAACAAAATGGTCTTTCTCTGAGGGGACTGTCATAAAATAATCTGAGCCTGTCATTTGCAAAAGCACCTTTAGTGGATGTAAACTGACATGGCGAACATGTCCCGAGTGGTACTAATGCCGCCTGTTTCGCCGCTGCAGTCTTGATCAATACTGGACTAGTTTTAAAAAGTGTTCCCATTAGTTACTTAGAGAAAAACATAGCAAAGTTACCCTTTAACGTATTAAAACCTGTGTTCAGTCTTTTGGTGTACCACCCAGATCATCAGTTTTAAATGCACTCGATTTAATGAAGGACATAAAAGCGATTGTAGAACAAAAGCAGAGGCACGGTGTGTAATAGAAGTCATTTATCAGACCGTGTGGGTGCAGCAGTACCTGGGTCCAATCTCCACCAGTTTCTCCCCGCTGCCCTCGCTGAGACTTGGTTTCTCAGACAGCGGCTCTGCCTGCAGGGGCGGGCGAAACAACCAGAGGAGAACCTCCTTTTGCTCGGCGCTGAGACTCTCACAGCCTGCAGCAGAGAGGAAACAATGAGAACGTGGATAAATGGAAAAGACGGAGGGTGTGTGGACGATTTCTCCAGGCTACACAAGGTGAGTTTATATGTATCTGTCCACAACCTCTGCATCTTCAAACATTAGTACCTTCATCATGAGCTGTTACACACTCACCTGTCAGCTCCACATTGTAGCACAGCTCAGTGGCGATCGACAGCTGGGGGTAGAGCTTGGCCGCCCGCTGTAAGGCTCGCCCAGTCACAGCTTCACCACTGTAGAACCGCACCACAGCCATGACTGAAGGAGAGACGGACAGTTTAATCCAGTTTAAAGACACAGAGACCTCCATTAATAAAATCAATCACAGACTGTCAAAGGTGATGAATGGAAGGCGATGGCATTGATTTACCCTGCCGCCACGTATTCTGAAGTAAAGGGGCACTAAATCAGAGGTCAGAGGTCAATCCTAGTGATTAATGACATGTAAAGACTCTCCTCACTGAGGCTGACCTTTAATCTGCAGCTCAGTACAGGTCACAACAAACCAATAATCAGATAGAAGGTCACTCATGACACTGTGCAAAGCCTGCAGGAGTGCAGGAATCTCAAACAACAAGGTCTCTCCACCATCTCAGTGTGTTCAGACCAAAGCTAAAGAAATGCTGCAGCTGCCTCTTGGTAAATCCACCTGATCTCAGATTATATACTTTTGATTCAAAAGATGAAAATGACTTCATGTCAGTACAGCATACTGCTTCTATATTACATCAGAAAACTGTTCATATAAACATCATCTTACACGGTAGCCTCAAAGAAACCAGTCCTGTCGTACATGAGACTAGAAAAAAGCATCTTATAAAGGCTGAAAAACGTAGACATATCCCTTTTTCTTTGTCCACAGAATTTTCAAAGTTGTTGGACAAAGGTCAACTAAAACCAAGCTCCATCTGATGGGAATAATCTTCCACTTTTCTTGAGATCTGTTCCCTCTTTCCGCTGCTTCAGGACTTTTTATATTCACATCTCAAAACAACTTGTTCATGTTCTTAAAATGTCACGCTGAAATCTGCTGTACTACTATTTAAGGTCACGGTATCCAATTCTAATTTTTCTTATACAACAGATGAGGGCAGGGCGTGTGTGTGTGTGTGTGTGTGTGTGTGTGTGTGTGTGTGTGTGGGAGATGGTGAGCCAGATGTCTGTATCTGCGTATTTGTAGTCTATGTTTCTTATATAATGCAGTTTTGTCTGTGTTTTTGTTTTGTATTTGTGTCTAGAGGACCTCCTTGAAAATGAGATGCTACATCTCAAGGGACTATCCTTTCAATAAGCTTGAGTGTGGTTTGCAGAGGTCCGCAGGTGTGGAATGAGACTGATAACGCTGTGATTGTCTGTGTCTGTTTTCAAAAGGAGCCTTAAGCAGCAGTTTCTGCAAAAATATGTTAAGCCTTGAACACCCTAAACAGCTGGGGACTCCTAAACTAGTTACTCTCAGATCCATTTATAATGTTGTGTTATTTACACTTGACAAATGTCTCTATTTATGGTATCTTAAGTAGCGGTGGGACTCACCAGAGAGTCCAAGGTAGGGTATTATCACGATACCTAAGTCCATGCATTCATTCATTTTCAACCCCTTATCCGAAGCCAAGTTGTTGGGGCAGCAGGCTCAGCAAAGTATTCCAGACGCCCCATTCACCAGCAACACTTTCCAGCTCCTCCTGGAGGACCCCAAGGTGTTCCCAGGCCAGATGAGATATGTAATCCCTCCAGTGTGTTCTGGGTCTGCCCCGGGGCCTCCTACCAGTGGGACGTGCCCAGAACACCTCTAACAGGAGGCGCCCAGGAGGATCCTGATCAGATGCCTGAACCCCCTCAACTGGTTCCTTTCGGCACACAGGACCAACGGCTCTACTCCAAGCTCCCTCCAGATGTCTGACCTCCTCACCCTATCTGTAAGGCTGATCCCAGACACCCTACAGAGGAAACTCACTTTGGCTGCTTGTGTCAGCAACCTCATTCTTTCAGTCACTACCCAGAGCTCATGACCATAGGCGAGGGTTGGGACGTAGGTGGACCAGTAAATCAAAAGCTATGCACCAAATAATCATAACTAGTGCCCTGCAGAGTCACCACCTTGTGGTAAAACATGAATAAATGCTTTTGGTCAAATCTTTAAGACACAAACTGGCTGAACACAACTGGTTCTGCCAAAACGCCAGGGGGTATATTTTAGCTTTATGTTTTAAAAACCTGATCGGCCATTGGCGGAAGTCCAGCGCTGTAATTTCAGATGACAAAACTGCAGATAAAACCAGTTTGGAACATTTAAATTGCTTAAAGTCAGTGTCCATGTATTGGAGTGAAAGCAGTGTTGTTTCACTGTCAGTTTTTCTATTCACCACCTTATACTACCTGATGTTTTGGACACTGGCTCATCACAGCAGCAGCAGACTAATTTTCAGGAAATTAGGGCCAATAAGAGGCCTGTCGGATCTAGTCAGGCTGCTCTCTGGGGGACGTCCAGGCTCTTCTGTTGTTTTCCTCATTAAATCAATGAAATAGCCGTCGTCGTTTGAAGCCTTCAGTCGATGGTTGTGTCTTTGTGTAGTGATAAGAGAGTCAGTCATGATCACAGATACAAGCAAAAGCACTGAGGTACTAGACATGCAAACATGTTATCACACATTCTACAACTTCAAACACATTAAGGAGCAGATAAAAGTCATCGACTTAAAAAAAACCAAACTCGCCCACCCATCATCCGTCCCCAGTCTCTGGCTCCTCTCCTCCCTCCATCCTCCCACCCCTGCTCCCCAGAGAGCACTCTGCATAGGGTCAGACAGCAGTCCTCCATTGATGTTAGCATGTATGAACGTGAAGTCACTGCGGGCTAGCTCCGCCCACCCTCAGTGGGAGACACTTCAAGAGGAATCCTCGATGAGCGAGCCTGTTTTAGCTCGCCTTCCCTCGCACTGTCTTCTCTTTCTTCTCTTTGTTTTCTTCTTGTCCTCCTTTGCTCTGCTCCCCTGAGGTGTTACCAATAACTGACCCTTTATATGTAACAGGGAGGAAAAAGAGAAAACACCCATGTTGGTTTCAGAGGAGGCGAAAATGAGTCTGAAGCACCAGCCTTACAATTCATGCTTTCTTTGCTGCTTTTTAACCCATGTTCATTATTCTTTCCTGTTGGTCCTTTGTCTCGTTCGGTTCTTTTGCTTCAGGCCTTTGACCAAGAACGTGGCATTGTGTTTGTTCCGGTACCAAAACTTCCCATCAGAAAACAATTATATCTGAATGGAATTTCTCAGAACTTGTAGACACGTTGTCACACGAGCGACAGCTGACATCAAATCGCCCAGGCTTGTTGTTTCCAGTGAGAGCCTATACGTTGGCAGCAGTGGCGAGATGTTTGTCAGCATGTGTTGACAGGCTGAATCACAGCATAAGAAGCCACAGCCTTACCTCTTAACATTTACACTCCATAAAAACAGTTGCTAAATCAAATTCACTACAGAAACATTTTGGCTACTGTACCAATACAGAGTATTGCGGCTTCCAGATAAGTTCAAAAATAGCCGCCCACAGACGCCATAACAGGAGATATGATAAACTCACTGTCTTTGGTCCAGGGTGCTTCAGTTTAAGAGTTGATTGATTTGCAGGATGACGCTACGAACTGATTGTCTTGACTGTCATGTTAAAACGAAAACTGAAAATCCCCAAACAACACAAAGTTCATATCAATGGGGTGTTAAACGATTCCATCTAACAATAAACTAAGATTAACCAAACAAATGGTGGTTAAAGACTGTAACCCTGTGGTGTCTTCCACTCTTCCCACTCACTTCAGCACACCTGCCTCTAATTTAAAGGTTCCTGTGATGCCAGGTCAGGTGGTGCATTAAGGTGACTCCAAAAAATATAGGAAATTAGAAGGACTTGCTAGAAATGGCTCTAACTCTGCTCCTTTTGGGAGCTGCGTGAAATAAAAATACACACCATAAACAGAAGCCGGACAATAATTACCCGTTTGGCTACACTGTGACACCCGAGCATGAAGTCCGAATGGCCTGTTGATCGACTTTTTATGCGTCTTTTTCTAAATACTCACAGACGAGTGTGCCCACACACATGACTTTGTGGTGCCAGTGAAAACTGACGCCCTGGCCTGCTCCCCTTCCTGTCACTCTCCTTCCAGAGCGGTGAGGTTTGAGTCGACGTTTGAATTACAGGGTGTTACATAGCTGTCTAAATCTGAGCTCCACCACACATTTGAACTGCAGACATACACAGCTTTACCAACCACTGCACA
The DNA here is from genome assembly GCA_029783705.1 of Chaetodon striatus. Lineage (NCBI taxonomy): Eukaryota > Metazoa > Chordata > Actinopteri > Chaetodontiformes > Chaetodontidae > Chaetodon > Chaetodon striatus. The sequence goes on from JAPZEB010000021.1 coordinate 26,337,379, forward strand.
TCAATTTCCACATACACAAACAGTTTTAAAAATGCAATGAGCGCTAACCACATGCTAAAAGCTGCCTCAGAACAGGAGCAGGGTTACATATAGTAATAGAGCAGTCACAATGAGCACAAGATGTTTGGTATCAACAGTCCACGTCTGTCTGAGTATTTATGTGTGTATATTTCAGTACATGCACCGTGGATGTAATGCTGCTGCTCCTGTTTGCACTTTTGCATGATGTCTAAATGGACAAACTTGGACGTGATGTCCAGGGATCACTGTTTTTAGGCAGGGATTGCATGTTTGCCACACATTTCCCTGACTTCCCGTCTCAACTGGCATCAGCAAAACAAACACCAGGAGGAAAACCATTCGTCTTGGGAATGATAACAATAAAGTCGTAGAGTGGCAGTGTGGTGAGACTATATTTAAAGCTCTACACAACAATATTGGTGCCTGTAATCTCACAAACAGAATATTTTCAGGGTCATCCAACAGACAAAGATGCTAACAATAGTAGTTTATATTACAGGAACTTGGAGAAGCGAGTTACAGGAAGCTGTTTAGTTTCCTAATAAATTCCTGACAATATTTGGTCTCTGTCGGCATCTGCGTGCACGCTCTAACCATGAATACAGTATGTCTGGAGGTACAATGGCCGGTTTCAATGCTCACCAGCTCTCCCAGACATCATCATCTGTCTCCTCATCAGGCAGACATACAGGGACAACAGATTAACCCTTGCTGAGTCTCCCAGCTTCTCAGTTTGCTGCTTCATAATCACTGTGGTCTGCTTTTAAAGACGTCGTACTCACTGCAGAGGACTCTGCTAGCATGTCAATGATGAATATCACCATATACAGTGGTATGCAAAAGTTTGGGCACCCCTGGTCAAAATCTACTGTGAATAGTTAAGTAAGTAGAAGAAGAACTGATCTCCAAAAGGCCTGATGTTAAAGATGAGGCATGCTTTTTCACTTTTTAAGCAACATTAGTGTATCTTTATTTTTGTTTTGTACAATTTTAGAGTGTAAAAAAGGAACACCATGCAAAAGCATGGGTATCCTGAGATATTTGGGGTCTCCAACAACTTATACCAGAGCCTCAGAAGTTACAGTCATCTTTAGGAAAGGCTGGGTGATGCAGATTTCAAAGCTTTATAAATATTCTGCCTCCTGAAACCTTGTCCCAACAATCAGCATCCATGGGCTCATCTAAACAGCTGCCTAGCACTCTGAAAACTAAAATAACTGATGCCCACAAGGCTATAAGAAGATAGCAAAGTGTTAGGTAGTTGTTTCCTAAGTTTGTAATGTAATTACAAAATTGCAGCTAATGGGAACTGTGGAGGTCAATTTGAGGTCTGGAAGACCAAGAAAACTTTCCAAGAGAGCTGCTGATAGGATTGATAGAAAGGCAAATCAAAACCAACATTTGACTGCAAAAGACCTGCAGGAAGACTTATCAGACTCTGGAGTGGTGGTGCACTGTTCTAGTGTGCAGCGACCCCTGTACAGATATGATCATCATGGAAGAGTCATCAGAGGAAACCTTTCCTGTGTCCTCACCACAGAATTCAGCATCAGAAGTTTGCAAAGAAACATCTAAACAAGCCTGATGCTATTTGGAAACAAGTCCTGTTGACTGAAGAAGTTAAAACTTTTGGATGCATTAAAGCAAAGGTATGTTTGGAGAGAAAAAGGGTGCAGAATTTCATTAAAAGAACACCTGTCCAGCTGTCAAAGATGGGGGTGGACGGATCATGCTTTGGGCTTGTGTTGCAGCCAGCGGCACGGGGAACATTTTACAGGTAGACGGATGGATTAATAGATTCAGTTAAATTCCAGCAAATTCTTGAAGCAAACATCAAAACCATCTGTAAAAAAGCTGAAGATGAAGAGAGGATGGCTTCTATGACAGGAAAATGATCCTAAACACACCTCAAAATCTACAATGGACTACCTCAAGAGGTGCAAGCTGAAGGTTCTGCCATGGCCCTCACATTCCCCCGACCTGCACATCATTAAAAATCTGTGGACAGACCACAAAGGAGCAGAAGAAGAATCTCACAGAACTAGAAGCCTTTTGCAATGAGGAATGAGTGAAAATCTGTGCTGTGATACTTGCCAAAGGGGGCACTACACAGTACTGGCCATGCAGGGTGCCCAAACTTTTACTTCAGGCCCTTTTCCTCTATTTTGAAACTGAAAAAGACTGAAATAAAAAAGTAATCTTGCTTAAAATACTTAAGAAATGTGTCATCTTTAACCTCATGCCCTTTGGAGATCAGTTTATCTTCTACTTACTTAACGAGGGTTAG
>JAPZEB010000021.1:26339786-26354843 GCA_029783705.1 Chaetodon striatus
AACCGCCGATCCATCTCACGCTCTATTCTACCCTCACTTGTGAACAAGACCCTGAGATACTTGAACTCCCTTACATGAGGCAGTAACTCTCTTCAAACCTGGACAGGGGCAATCCACCTTTGTGTAGACTCAATTCAATTCAGCAGAACTTCATCCTTGTGCAAGATGCTTCAAATATATTTCAAAATACAAGTTGCTTCATGTCTGGACCCCTGTTTTTTTTTATAAATTGTGAAGTGAATAAAATCTGAAACATCATCTTATATAATAGCCTGCCAGAAAAAAACACATCTGCAGCATAAAGTATTTTAAACAGTCCTGATGTTGTGACTCATTAATCACTGAGGTATATGAAGATAACCTCATCTAAACTCTGACACACACACTCAGCCTCCTGATAACTCATTGATTGGGTGCATGTTGCAAGTCACACACTGCTCGGTCAGCAGCTTTCTGTTAGTGCAACCCCTTCAGCACACACACACACACACACACACACACACCACCACCACTACTTCTACTACTAATTAAGCAACACTAACCATGATGCGACGTCACTATCAAACAGCCTGTCGCTCACAGTAACAACATGGAGGACACAGCGTGTCTTTTGACATGAGACAAAGCAAATTGATGCCCTGAGTCTCCTTTTGTTTACAAAAGTTGGCGGCTGTTTCTCCATGTTGTGTTGTGTAGAAGCTAAGAGGCTAAATGTACCAGAGTTAGCATGATGCTAGTTAGCTTCACTTACGTGTAGCAGCTTCCGCAGTTCAGTGTGTGTTCAGGGTGAAAAGTTGAGACGCAGCTCACCGCTGAAGTCCTGGAGAAACTTGCGCTGCGTTTGAATGGACTGAAGTTGGTGTGGTTGTGGAGGTCTGCAGACTGACAGGACAGGATGGAGGGACCGCTACACCCACGTGTGCGCCACTCAGCTGTGTGCGCATGCGCAGCTGCTACACTAGTCCATTGAGTGCAGTGATTGAATGGGAATGATCACAGGTCAAACTCTTGTGACTCTTTGCAGTAAGTTTTGAAAGACTTTAAAGTAAAATTGTCTCCTTTTTAAATGTATCACTGTATTGTGACTTTTTAAAATTTCTTGTAAGTGAAAAATTAGGTTGCTTTTAGTGTTTTTTGTTTGTTTTTTTTAAGATTTAAAGGTCCCATGTGATGCTCATTTCCAGGCTCATACTTGTATTTTGGCTTCTACTAGAACACGATTATGTGCTTTAATGTTAAAAAAAAACACATTATTTTCCTCATACTGTCTGTCTGAACATGCCTGTATTCACCCTCTGTCTGAAACACTCCATTTTAGCACCTCTCTTGAAGCTCCCCTCCCAAAAAACTGCACTGTGCTCTGATTGGTCTGCGTTTCTGAGTCCTGCACTGTCAGTGGGTCTGCACCATCACCACACCAGTGTAGGCCCTTGGTCCCCTGAGTAGGTGGCGTCTGCACACCATTTGACGCTTGTTGCAGCCAGGAGATCAGCCAGATCCACTGCTACAGTTGAGCAGAGAGCAGCATATGATACCATGACCACGTGGCTTATACAAACATAAACAAGTCAAAGAAGGAAGATGAAACAGAGAGCTGATTAATTTCATGCAGACTAGCTTTTACCCTGTAGGCTGATGTTGTTTGTTTTGTCAGCTGACAACTATGTGGTTGCTGCTGCTGGCGACAGATTACACTCCATTTAAACAGCTTTCCCCATCGTTGCTGTTTCGTGTTAAGCGGTGCACCTAAATTTTACAACATCACAACTTCAGAGGTCCTGACAGCTTGTTTCAAGGCAGAGGTTTCTGAACATGGCCTGAGTGCATTTCTTTGTGGATTGAGCATTTTGATACTTCCACATTATTTAAAGTTCACCTACAGGCTGCCTGCTTTACAGAAAAAAAGAGATGGAAATGTCGAATGTAGATAGTGGATTCTGTAATCGTCCATCATTAGTTTCTTTTCAACCACATTACTGACAGATTCACGATGGAAAAAATGATACTGCTATATTTAAAATACTGTAACCAGGGGCTTGTGCTACTGAATGAGGTCATGCTGTTACCAGTGCTGGAGAGTAACGAGTTACATGTGTAGAGTAACACTATTGAATTACAAAAATAAATGTAATTGTAATCTGTTACAGTAACTGAGTAAAAATATATGTAATGAATTACATTTACTAATCAAAATGTTAGTGATTACAAAGGGGTTACACCTCAATATAATCTATTTGGTAAAAAGCTTATATGTAGAGTCTAACCATCAGAATCTAATCTGTCACTTTGCATGTTTTACCCCACGTAGTAATGTCTTCTTTTGGCATATTTGTGTAGAACGCAGGTCAGCAAAGCCGTTGGGACAAATTTGAGCACAAAACCTCTGCACGAAGATCTTTTGAAATTACCAAGTTTGAAACATTTGCAAGAGAAATAATCAAAAAGTAATTAAATGTGATCATTTACCTTACTTTAATGAAGTTATTAAATAGATACATTATGTGAAACATTGTTTACAGTGTAAGTAGTAGTCTGTAACCTATTATATTTTTAAAGTAACCATCCCAATACAAAGAACAATACGACATTTGGTCAATTTTATAATTCAATATAATTTAATTTTACAGAAAATATAACTGAACAGCTTATTTGATTGATTAAAAAAAATCTTACGTTAAAACTTTCTTTGGGGGGGTTTAACTATACATGGGAGGTATTTAGGTAGGTATGTAAGTGTTCATAAAGTTTTGGTTCCAGCGTTGATGATAGACAGGGAAATTTAACATTTATTAAACAATGACTGACTCCAGATTTTCAAATTTCCCTTAATTGACTGACTGAATATGACTAAATCTGGTTACAGCTTTTCTAACATGTTTTAATTTGAGCTTATAGCTACACACACAGAAAAAAATGAGGAAAAAATACGTAAATGGCTCCGCTCTCTGCTCTCAGACTACGTTCCTACTGACTAAACCTAAATTTTGTACAATTATTTGCTACTTTAACTTTGCGTCACCAGCGGTGAAAGCAAACAAATCTGTCTGCGCACTATTAAACTCTCTGTTGTTGCTGCCTGTCATGGCCAGGGCACTTTTGAAGAAGAGATTTTTAATTTCAAGAGGTTTATCTGTTTAAATAAAGGTTAAATAAAATATTAAAAAAACAAAACACACTCCTACTTGTGTTGTTTCAGAGATGTTGGAAAAATATCCGCAGGATGTGCAGACAGCGCGACTTTGATTGAAGTGTTGAAAGAACAGAACGAAACTACTCCCACACACAGAAGAGTCAGGAGCTGCAGTCTTAGATATATTTAATAAATTAAAGCCAAGGTACAAAAAAAACAATGTACATTTCATACCCCCCCTCCCTCCCCTCCTCCACCTACTACTCTTTCTTTCAGCTGTGACAAACACTGTTTTATTTTCCCACCTCAGAAGCAGACCACGATTACAGACCGAGGGTCAGTGTCGACAGATCGCTCCGGATCCGATTCCCAAATCTTTCCGCAGTGTCTCACACACTGAATATGTTCGTCCCCTGAACCCCGAAACCCTCGACAAAACACATACATGCTACATGTCTGCAGGCACCTCGGATAAGACAGAAGGATTAGACTGAGATAAAGTTTATCAGAGACCACAAAGTACATTTCAACGCTGAGTGCTATTAGATGTCAACGGGTCCTGCTGATTCACCAGACAGTGTATTTTACAGCCGTCACATCACTTCTCCAATAATGTCTCTGGCATAATGGATGAGCACAGAATGTCGGTGTTAATTCTCGCTGCGAATGCTGAATAACTTTCTCAGAGATGTTGCGTTTTGTGACTGAACTCTCTAATCCTTCATGGTCCTCTCCAAAGGCAGTGACCCAGATGGATGAAGCGTTTTGTTAAGAGCAGTAGTAGGTGTCAGTTACGGATCGATATATAGATGAGTCTGGTCAATGATTATCACTGGCTGGTCATTCCAGGTGATAAGGAGTTTCTGACAGATGGGTGTGATTGCCGGTGAGCAGCAGAGGTGAACCACTGGATGTGCCTGGTCAGTCTTTAAGAAAAGAGCAGTCTGGGTGAGTGAGAAGAAACGAACGAGCTCTTTGTTTAAGAGATGGGAGGAAGTTATGGATGTGTACTGTAGGTCCAATATAAGTGCACTGAACAAGTGGAAAAAAAGATACATCTGTGCACACACAACCTCGCATACATACAGGTATGAACACACGCATACACTCAAATACACAGAAGTGTTCGGCAATAACTGTTAATATGCACAACTTGATTAATATTTTTGCACGATTACAGTGACTAAGCAGTCCGTCGTCGGGATTATTCACCCCTCCAAACACTCGCTTCCCTTCTCAGTTTCCATCTCGTGCCTCTTTCTTGCTGCCAGCTACTTTAATTCCTTTCTCCCTTCTATCCTTCGCTCTAGGCAGTCCTGCTTACCTAAGGGACCAATGCATAAAACCACTGCACAATCTGAGGAGACTGCAGGATGACAGGGTGGGACTGTATGTACATGAGGTACAGCCCTGGACACAGAGGGCTGGGCAGGAGAGCAGACTGAGTTTAGTCCAGATATGTGGTATTCAGCTCCTTCTCCACTCATACCCCCCCCCCCCAAAAAGGCATATATGACATAAAAATAAAAGACAGAATTCACAAAACATGATAATTTGGCAAATGCAGAGATCACAGGGGCATGATGGGAGAAAATATTATTGTGTTAATGCCATTGTTCCTGCAGAATCCCCGCCTAACATTGGTCCTTCTCTCTTCCCATTAGCAGCAGCAGGACTGATGACCACCATCCTTCTATATGTGTATACATATACATTTATATAATTAATTTGATTTATTTTGAAAAATAATGTCAAGTAGCTACGTACGATACCACTACCATTTCATATGGATGCTAATCACCAGGAAACAACCTAGGAACCACAGGAAGATCTAGAAAGGCAGAACAAGACAGAGATAGAAGGCAGCATGCTGGGAGTGCTGCTCGAAGCTCTTCCGAAGAAATAAAGAGGAGAGAGGAGGGAGAGAGAAACGGTCGATCTCAGAACAGAAAACGGAGAATCGGAGCAGAGAGGACAGCCTCCCTGAAGCCGCCGGGGGTTTAATGTTTGTCCATTAATCCGACGGCAGGTCCGTGCTGGAATGGTTCCATGTCTTGTCCTGCGGCGGGGCGGGTTTATCGTTACAATCATTTCATGATATCTTCGCTGATGGGGTTTGTGAGCACTGTGTTGTGGCATCCGGCTGTTTTGCGCTGAGGGCAGAGGTCACGGTTAGGTGAGAGTTCAAGGGCAGAGTTTCAGTATTCAGCGGCGTACTCTGTGCCATGGAGCCCTCTGCACAGTAGTGTGAACTCCTTCACTATGTCCTTCACCCTCCTCTTGTTCACTCGTTCTCTGCACGACAGAGGAGTCAGTAAAGAGGGAGGGGGGCAGAGAAGAGAGAACAAATACATACAATTAGAACGTATCTGCAAACAGGAAAAGTACAGTCATTAGAGTGCAGATCTTCGACAGGCAGCTGCGCACCCCTTGAGCTGACCTCAGCCCCTCTAGACAATTCTTGTAATTCCAGGAGAAGCACAGCAGCGGTTTTCAGAAGTGTCCTAGAAACTAATAAAAATACACGCCTCGTCTATTTTTGACAGAGCTGCGGTGTGTTGCACAGAACAGACCCAGCCTTTCTGCTAACAAGCAAATATAGATGCGATGCAATTATGAGGATGAATGTATTTTTAATAGCCAAAACACGGCCATAAATCTTTGCTCTATGTAGTTCATAACTGGACTTCTATCGGTGCTAACTCTGTCAGTGGTCTGCAGCAAAACAGAGCAGGAAATAACAACAAAAAAACAACTAAAACAGAGAAAAGAAACCATCTAACTGCACGGCCGACATACTCATGGCAGAGGCACAAATGACCAAATTAGCAAAATATGAATCTTCTGGCATGCTCCTGGTGCCATATGATGCCATGCAGCAGACGGAATAAAACCACGTTACAGGCGGGCTGCCCACAGCTGCGACCGGTGGAATTGTCCCTCCCAGCTCCCTTACAGTTAAGATGGCGGCAAACACAAAAATGGTTGACCCAGTCATCTTGTATCATGCCGATTTCTTGTAGATCATATCACATGGGGTATGGTATTAATCTGCAGATGCTCTGGTTCGAAATGAGACCAAAGTTTTCGACGCATGTCAGTTTTTGAGCTACGATAAAAGCCAAAATGTGGCCTGCAACAGACGGTAAGGCTCGTTGTTTTTAGCCAGACAATTTCCAAATAAACTCACGGCTTCTTTCTTAAGGCTGGTTAAGATGACTGAGGATTATTACATTATAAAAATGTTAAAAAAATTAAAAAAAACAGGGTTTCCCACAATTATGTACGAAGGAGGATTAGGGCTGTGTTAAAGAAAAAAAAAAAAACTTAGATTTTGAGAATAAAGTCATAAATGTACCAGAATAAAGTCAAAATATAACAAGATTAAACTCGTATTCTTAGGAGTAAAAAACCACAGATTAAGATAATGAAGTCAGGAGACATGGTATTAAAAGCGACAAAATGTGCACAATCAGTACCAAAGTAACATAATGCATTACCAACAAGATAAAGAACGTGATGGTGTGCCGGTGTTGCTTTTTAGGGGATGTGAATGAAAACACATCCAACATACTAATACTTTGGCATAATCGAGATGTGTTGATCACCTGGATAAGGAAACAACACACCCCTGCTCAGCTCCTTATCCCCACTTAACAAAGATATTTTTTTTACATGGCCCTAATCCTCCTTCGTAACTATGAATCACTGCAACCACAAGAGATCTTCGAGCATACAGTCATATATGTGCACATAAATAGCTGAGTGGTCCAGTAGTATGCCAGATTAGCTGCGGACAGACATACACACACACTCATACTCTCACACACACAATCAGACACAGGCTCACGCCTGGTGGAGATGAAACTCATGTGTTTGACCAACTGGCTGGACTCATTAGCCAGCAATGCTGTAAAAAGTCGTGTTACCTGAGTATCTGATGTGAGAAGTTATCTTTCTGTTCAGTTGTGACTCGCGATGACGGGAACCCAGGAGGCTGCAGCGCCTCCTTCAACCACACAGCGAGCAAAGAAAAGCAGTGCTTGTTCATACAGAAAAGCACTTCTGCAAACTGGTCCATCAGGCTCCGAGATGCTCCGCCCCCGATGCCCTGAAGAGAGTGGTGGGAGAAATTTGACAAGAGGGACTTAATTACTGTAGTAGAGGCAGAGAAGTTCAATACGCCAACAACACAGCAGACTGCAGCATCAATGAAATGATGAAACCTTCCTGTGGTGTGACGTGTAAATCTTTAATGTGGTGCTTCTCACCTCCAGCACGGCCTGGATCAACAGTTTGCCGTCCTCTTGCACCACTCTGGCCAGAGGAGGCACATCTGAGCAGTGGGGTAACAGTTCAGTCTGAGGCAGAAACACAGACTGAATCAGCACATTAAAGCCAAATGACTCATTTGTAAACACATGCATATTCTTGCAGGATTTCAAGCTGTGTGTGTGTGTGTGTGTGTGTGTGTGTGTGTGTGTGTGTGTGTGTGTGCTCACAAAGAACAGGCACGTTGACTTGACTGTCGGAGCCTCAGGAAATTTGAGTGACAGAACTCCTAGAAGTGGGAGAGGGAGCCAGAGAACATAAATAAACTACTGAGGGATGGTGTCAAACAGTTACAGTATCTACTTTGTACTGACAGGCACATATTTCTCAGGAACTGTAGCAAAGCATCCCGAACAGTGTGTAGGGGTGTGTGTTTGTGTAAACCATGTGCAAACTTACCACAGTGGAACACTGCTTTCACGTCAAGACTCTCAGACAAGAACAAATCGGGCTTCCGTTTGAGGGCCTAAGAGGCAGATAAAGGCATTAACCAGAGCATGTTTCTGACGGCCCGACCCAATCGGTGCTGCTTCACCACATTCCACTACATAAGCTGCTTCAAAAATACTGCTATCAACAATACCCGCTCAGCCTGGTAGCCGGATCTGACAGCAACACAGGACTGAGAACAGATCTGCCTACCAGGCTATAGTACTCTCTCCATCTGTTTAGGAAGAACTATGTCCAAACTCATACAGAGATCCTCCAATGCAGAACTCAGCAGGTATAACAAACAAATTGCAAAAAATCAAACTTTGAAATCATTAGAAACTTAAGTCAAACTAAAGGCAATGATGGTTTTGTTTCTTGAAATCAATTGTACTTGAAACATTACTTTTCCTTGTTTTTGGTTGACTGGATTGAATATGCAACAGAAGTGTGTAAGTAATTAACATGTGCAGATAAAGAGAAATAATCATCTTGTAATAATGAACTCATTCAGGATGGAGGAGAGGAAGAGAGGGAGAGAGGGAAAGGGAGAGAGATGAAGGTCAGATCTATCCAAAGATAGAAAACAAAAGGAAGAAGAATGAAGACGGAAGACAAAAATATAAAACAGAAGAGCCATCAGCCAATTTGTCTGAACTGATTAATATTAGTTGAATATTAATTCATTTGGGCTTTGATTGGCTCTGGGCTGGAATGACTTCAGAGGAGGACCGGGCTCAGAGACTAACCAGTCACCTGGGACCACCGCGCCGATGCTGACGCCGTTGCATCATCTTCCCGATAGCGCCTCATCAACTAAAATATTTCATCTAAGGCACTTAGTGTGTTGATGTTTTTCCAAGGAGCTAATGTGCCCTGATGTTGACTTTACAGGAAAAAGGGAAATGATGTTTTACAAATCCAAGTGCTTAATATAGTTGTGCATAAAATACCTAAACACAGACGCTCATTTTTCTATTTTCTAAACAGCCTGTTGAGCTTTTAAAATAAATCTGTACGTGTCATGGCCGTGAAACGAACAAGGTTTACCTTTCTGAGCATCTATTTTGGCATTCAAATTAAGTTTTTAAAATAAAGTTGGGTTGCATTTGTTTGATTGAATGAATGTTTCTTATATTATAAAGACTCAGTGTGCATGTCCTGTGCTGTCTCACCTGCAGCTATTACAGGCAGTTAACGTTGGTGTGATTCAGTCTTTCGACCACTGTTTGACTCTTTTTCATGACATCAATGGATTTTTCATTTTGTTTCTTTATAAAGTTAATTTAGAACAATACTTGAAACATGTTTGAGTCTGTTATATATATGAATTTACTTTTGAAATGATGGGAAACTTTTTGAAAGTGAGTTGAGGCTGACGGAGTATTCAGTGCCAGCAGCTATTAACAGCAAAAAGTCAACAAAACATGATTATTTATAAAGGGATTAAATTTCTTGACATCTTAGGTTCATGAAATCTTTCCAAAACTTAGTAAATGTCAAAAGTGCACCATCATCTGCCAAGACTTTTTTGTCTTTCTTAGCAAGTGAGAAGACTTTGGAAACACAAGGTCTTCAACTATGACAGCTTGTTTACAGAGTGTTGTTAGACATTCATATAAAAAATAATCTCTGAAAATGTTTTATTAATAATGACACATTATGAGTCCGTAACGATTTAACACAGCAGTGTGAAATTTTTAGAGAACATTCAAGATCTCCGCCACACAGGGTGAGTAATACAAGTAAGTAGGAATAGGACGATATACGTGATTAAAAAACACAATAAGTTGATCGTAATAAATTTCCATTACCGGGATAATCAAGAATATTGTGTCATCGCACCCGAAGAGACTGCTGGTAAACCATCAATAAAAAAGACTCTGCAAAAACAGGCTGCATACATACCAACCTCAAAATCGCAGATCTTTATCAAGCAACGGCATATTTCATAGCAAAAGATATGATGCCATTTCAAATAGTTGAAAAGCTTGGGTTTTTTTTTTTTTAAACTAAAAAAAGGGGTGTTCATTAATACAAAACACGTGTCCTGTTCGTGACGCAATAACAATATTTGTGTCTTGACAAAATATTAAGTGATTCTAGTTTGTTTTAGTACCATTAGTAGAGTTTAAGGCACATTTTGAGAATTAATATTAGGATGATATCTCAATCATAGACTGTATAAAATGATGGATGTAGCCATCATGACACAATCCAATGCTTTGTGGACTCCCAGCATTGTGGTTGTCACCATCTTGGATTTTTGGAGCCAGTAGTGGCCAAATTTGGACAAGAGGGTGGAGCTGTGGAGGAGAGAGGGGTGGATCTGACTCAGACTGTAGCAACGCCTCACAGCCAGCCTGTCACTCAGGTGGCTACGTCCTGAAATATGCATAACTTTAAGCCTTAATGAAATATAAACCGGTGAGTTGTATACAATTCTTCCCTTGTTCAGTTGTCATGAATGCTGAAATTAGCTGTACAAACCAAAACTGTGTCTTCTGTTTAAAATTTGGGCATTTTAACATGGGAGTCTTTGGGGATCTACTCGCTCCTGGAGCCAGCCTCAAGTGGCCATTCAACGAACTGCAATTTTGGTAACTTGCGCACTGGCTTCATTTTTCAGCCCTGGAAGTTGCCGCTTGATCGCAATTACTTTGGCCTAGATTATCATAACTTAAAATTTCCTAACGTCCCACGCCTACATGTAAGACAAGTAAGGTGAGTCATCAAATTAGACTGATTTAGCTTGTTTCTACAGGTAAACTAAAAACTGTACATCGAGGTCTTTATTTTGTGTGGCGAGGTGACTGTTAGAATCAAAAGCGTTTGAGGAGAGACAGACGTCTCTTCTTCAAACATTCCCCTCACGTTTCATTCCACCGCCTCGCCTATGTGATGGGACACCTTAGGGCCCAGTAACAGAGAACAGAGAGAGGTAGAGAGGGAGAAGAGGACAGAGAAACAGGGAGAAATCAGAAAAAGAGAGAAAGAGAGAGAGAAACCCAAAGTGAATGAAATAAGAAACCAAAAACACACCTGAGCTTGGAGTTGCATAAATGAATCAACAATATCAGGATGATCCCTGGGTCCTAAAATATAATAAAGATGAAACTTAAGAAATCATAAGAGAATAAGAATAATATACAAACAGCAACTGAATAGATTCAACAGTCATGTGGAAATAAAAGAGAACTCAAAAATATTTCATTGAAATAATTCACACGTGAGTAAGGAACAAAGGGGAGAAGGGGGGAGGGGGCATATGAAGCTTTGGCAGAGTCTTGGTAGAACAGACCAACCAAAAACAAAAAACAGGCAGAAGACAAAGACATGGGTCTGTTTGGAGAGAAAAAAAGAAAGAAGTAACGAGAGAAAAAGAACAAACCTAAAGAAACAAAAGTGGGTTTGGAGTGGGAACCCAGGAGGCACCTCTGTTACTGTTACAGTTTGGAGGGAAAGAGGCACCCAGCCTGAATGAACCCCGTTTACCTCCTTCCCACGAGGCACCGCTGGCATCAATGTGATCAAACAACAAGCAGCACATTTCCTCTCAGACTGTGCCTCACGAGGAGGAGGTTTCTCTCAAGGGTCCATTCAGAGCTGGTCAAAAACACCCCCTTTGCTTCAAAGGTGAACCCATAGCCGTCCGTATGAATCACACTCACACATCAGGATAGGTTCTGATATCACTACCTCCCTTTATGCTGGACACAGACTACAAGACTTTTTAAGGCAGATTGCAAATGATGCACAATTAAAACACACATTTCCTGGAGAAGCTTCTGGACTGAAGAATCCACATCGAGATTCCTGACTTTCAAACATGGTTTTCTCCGATGGCTCAAGATTGATGTTGGAGGGACTCCAACAGCAAACTTGTAATGAAACAGAACAAACGTCTGTAGTAAGCGCCCAGCTTTAGCTGTTCCCAGACTCCAAACAAGTTTCCTGCTCAATACTCCCCTCCAGCCCTCATCCACACACAACCCCTCGAGAGAATTCAGGGCTTATTCGGAGGGCTGTGATGGAGAGCCTGACTCTAATCCTAGCACAGCAGTGGCTGCAACCGTATTGAGTTGTCCCGCCCTGCTATGTTAAATGTCAGCCAACTGAATAAGCTAGTGGTCTCTGTGCTGTGACTGTATCCTGTATCTGATACTGTCTAATGAAAGGCACCTGCTCAGAAAAGAAAGAGTTTAGAGGGAGGAGGAGAGGCAGCCATCACTTAACCAGTCAAAGCAGGAGAGGAGGAGAGAGGGGACAACACAAAGGGAAGGGGAGCAGCAGACAGAGCTGGTACAAGTATCCTAACCAAAGTGTAGTGGATGAAATTATATCATCTCATTCATGTCCAACTTATGCCAAGTGAAAATATGAAACTAAGCCTTTCCCCAGGGTAACGCACATTAAAGGAGCTGTATGCGACATTCAGAGTGTATCTATAGTCCAATTCACACGGGACTAGTGTTACCTGGGGACCTCTGGCAGTTTGCAACAATTGCGGAGGTTGTCTGTGACCTTAATCTGTGCAATTCTGCCATGTCTGTAATTTGTCAAGTAAAAATTCTACTGCAAATTAACTACCATGTTGCTCCAAACACAAAGGTCGTGTGGTAATTTTAGTCCCGTGTGAATCGGCATCTCTGTGATTTGGGGTTGTATTAAAATGTTCTGTTTTCGTTGCTCCTCAGTTCTGCCTCTTTCCAGGTCAAGAGGGCTGCCTTGGCAATTCTAAATGAAAAATCTGACAGCACTTTGGGTGCCAGAGGCTCTTCTCGCTACACAGCATGGAGACCCATTCGCAGAAAGAGCAAGCTCAAAAGATGACAAGATGGATGGCGTGTGACAATGTGTAGCAGAATATGTTCTGTTTGTTAAACCCAAATTCAAATAGAAAGGAGGTTAACACTGTACATCACCGCATCATCATCGCATGAGACACAGACCTGAGAGGGGTAATTTATAAATCACATAAGGTCCCCACGTAATACTAGTCCTGTGTGAGCAGGGCTTATGACTCAAGAGTCTGAGCTGGGATTGTTTGCACACAGCTCTCAACATGGAGGTGACTGAGCCCGTGTCTAGCAGCTAACGATGCTAACAGTGTGAACAGTGCTGGCAGAGCTAATAGTGTTTATGTGAGAGGGAACCAGAGGGTGGGCGCTACACTTCTGCGAAATGGACATTCTGCCACGTTGGTCAAGGACGGCGTAATCAGCGGTAATGGCTGTATGAGTGTTGTGCAGTGCAGTGGAGATTAGCTGGACCTGGACTGTATACAAAGAACAGAGAAGCTCACTTACACACAGAGGTAGCGTGACCTCCTTTTCTGCTCAGGATACGATTCCTGCACTGTATCTTTACATAGCGCATTGTTTTTTGCTGGCATTATAGTACTCCGAATGATGCATACATCTCCTTTAAGAAACTTTTGATAAACATTGAACACTTTACAAAATGAAGTCATTTTCATGCAGCCCAAACACTGAAACAGTAAATTCAAATAAATGGATTGAAAAAAAAATGAAATAAGCAAACATTAGGCTGATAAATACAGAAAACATTGCAATGTGTTGATTACATTCTGGAAGTTTATAGCAAACCATAATAATGACTTAATCAATGATCAGAGAAAACAGATGTCTGCATTGATAAAATGATCATCTCAGACTTTGTTAATTCAACACATCAAGCAGACAAACAGCTTTGTGGATCCACTTGCATTGATGAGTTATGAGGTCAACTGTGACTACAAAGTCCAGTGGCCTCTAACCTCTAGTCCTTTTTCAATTTGTGGCCTTCAGACTGACCCGTTTTAAATACAACAGTCTTCACGTGCACTTGCAAGAAATGGGAGTATATCACCCTAAACACAACATTCTTAACATTTGTTTTCTTTTATGTTTTTAACAAACGTGTTTACAGATTCACTCTTGTCCTTCGCTACACCAAAATATGATTTTGTACCCTGTGAAATCAAATATGATCAGAAACATTCAAAGGTCTAGCACTGATTCAAACAGTCACATTAGACAGTGTTCACAGTCCCGCCCCTGCTGGACCCCCTACCTTGCTGGAAGATGGACAGCGTTACCGAGGTAACCAGCTCAAACAGAGCCTTGATGGGTGGGAAGTGGTCTGTCTCGCTGGCAAAGATATGCACCATCTGAAACAGCAGGACTTCACATCAGACACTCGCTGTGTTTACTTGCACACGAGAAACCAGGTTATTGGAAGACAAAACAGGCTACGGCAGTAAACCACAGGACGTCTTTACATGCAGAACAGAAACCTGATTACTGTTAAACCTGTGTTTACATAGAGCTGGTTGGTATTTGATATATCCTCTGCCACCGCCCATATTTCTGAATCATAGCCAGTGTATTTTGAGTGTATTGGTGATTTATGATGCTGCAGCCTGCAGAGATTTTATTTTTTTATTTTCTAGTCACAGCATTTGGACTGACAGTGCAGTGAGAAAACAAGCCCTGTGGTGAGAGCACAGTTTTTTGCAAATGTGTCTGAATTTTACAAATAAGACACTGTTCAGCTGCGGAAACAGACTTATTTATTTTAGTTAAGGGTGACCCCAAATAGTCGCCAATCAACAATTCACTCTCAGGAGCCTGACTGACTGCCAATCTCAAAGTAAAATCATGGCAGTCACACAAAAATGTGGTTATGAAACAAAGGATCATTCCAAGAGTGTCTGATTTTACACAGAAATGCCTGGTTTCTCCCAGTTTTTCACAGTATATGACCTATTTAGGTATACCTGTATTAATCAGAGCTCTCAGATAAGAATGCTGTCCTCTCAGAGCACTTAATATTTTTAAAACTTGGGTGGTTCTCTGTCAAAATCAGCAGGGAGGACGCATATTAAGACAGCCGTGTGCTGCTTGTGTTTTACATATCTCTAAAAGAAAGTCAAAAGTTCTGTTTATAACCACAGAAAGCAAGCAGGGTCCGAACTAGGACTGCCCCCTAATAGTCGATCAAACGTTAGTCGACCTTTAAGTCAGCAGAATTGCATTGGTCGCTTCGTCGCACAAAAAATAATAAAAAACAAATGTGAAACAACTGGGAGCTGCGCCTTGTCAAAATAAATCAAAACCTATATGACTGGACCATGTGGGAATTTAATTTGAAAGGACAGACAC
>JAPZEB010000021.1:26365485-26378096 GCA_029783705.1 Chaetodon striatus
CCCTTAAAAACTGGACAATATTTGTATTTTGTTATTCAGTTGGCAAAAAAACATTTTACATGTGTTGCTTTCAACATCATTGAATTACAGAATGTTTAAATATCATCCTAATGGTCAATATTTTTTTAAGCCCTATTCGTAAATCATTTTGGCAAATACAAATGTACTATAAAATCTTTACACATTCAGACGCCTTCCAAACACACACACACACACACACACACAACACACCTGGAGTGGTTTTCTCCCAGTGTAACGGCGATACGGCAGATACCGTGGCAGGTTTCCATGTCTCCATTCTGAACAGCCTCTCTGAGCTGCTCCTGGAGGGCGAGCACTTGAGGAACCATTTTCAGCAAAGTGTTCACATATCTACACACAAACACAGACAAACAAACACCAGAGTTGACAGTCAGGAGTCTAGTTCATTTAAAACAAATGATTTAAAGACCCTGCACACAGCGCTGTACGAGTGAGAAGAACATAGCATGCACAGCCGGGGAGCCTCCACTGGTGAATATATAACTGACTCACACCGCTCACAGCTAGGTTGATGTATTTATTGCTCCTTCTCAAGACAAGTGTTTATTTCAAATCAAATCTCAGTCCAAGTCAGTCCAACCTCTGATCCAGCACACCCACCCTAAAAAACCCACACATATAGCAGAGGACCAGAAAATCTATTCAAAGCTCCAGCTCAGAGCTGCGCTGCTGTCAGTTATTATTCTGTCTTCTTCCTGCTGTCTCAGCCATCTATAATTCCCTCACTCCGGCTAAAACACACGCATGTGCTGACACACACACAAACCTACATAAACACATTGGTGTGCACACACTTACACACAGGCCTCGACACAGGCTCAGATCTGCTCATGTGACAACATCAGACAACATCCTCCTGTCATCCTTAATGACAGCAAGAGAAGGGGTGACATTTGGAGATGAAGGGCGTGCGTGTGTGTGCGTGTCTGAATGTCACAGAGGAGATTATGTGCATGTGTGAATGCTATAAATGTAAACCATATTACGTGTGAGTCAGTCCCAGGGGTGCTTTGTGGTATGCAGGTGGTGCTTCATCTTTCATGAGAACGTCAATAAAGACGTGGGTCCATGTCAATGAATATTCATCAATGACACAGCAAGGTTGTGTGAATTCACCAACATTTGAGAGGAAACAAAAAATAAACAAATCTAATAAAAAAAAAACTGTGACTCACAATGTCTCCGCAGATCCAATCTGAAGCTGCGACTGGAAACTGTTTCCAGCATCAAGTCATCTGTTGGTTGTTTTTTTGAAGTAATAATTTAAAGTGAAATAAACAACAATTTGCTTTAACTAATAACTCTGAAGTAAATGTTGAGTGCACAACCTAATGGCTATAGAACAATAACACCATCAGCCTTTAGACTGGGTCCCTATAAGCCTCACTCTCACGTGGAATTCTGGGTACTATCTCTGGTGAAAATAAAGTCTCAATTTGCACATAAAGGAAGGGTGCCACCCATTACAACAGGAAGAGGAAAGCATTTTTGTTTTCCTTTGTAGCTATTAGTAGCTATCCCCAGTTACCACAGTGTGTCAATGTAAGTTCTTTGCAGTTACTGTCCCCAGCAGCAGAAATAGTGGACTGTGGAACAACCAAAGTAAATACGGAAACTGGCTCTGAGGAATACGGAAAGCGATCAGCTTGTCTCTGTGACAGCGGAAGCAACAATAATACAACTTGAAAACACTAGGTAGGAAAAGCTGAAAAGTTTTGTGTGTCTGATTCAATTCATAACATGTCTTCAAATTGTGTATTTGGTCCAATCTACATCGAGCTTTGATTCTCTGCCTGAACCGATTGGGCCCGACCCAACCCATCGGGTTCTGGCCGGACCAGGCTGTAATTTCTTAATATTCCCTCGGGCTTGAATCGGGTTGGGTTTGTGCCAATTTCCCAGTGTGTAGATCTTACAGTCTGTGGAATTTAATGAATAATGTATGGGATGCGTTGCCATCAACCCATTATAAGTAATAAAAATGTTGATTTAAACTTAGACTAATTAAAATTAGACTTATACTGACAAACTTTAGCATTAGGGGGTCATTTGCATACATACTACACACCAACTGCAATGCACTGCACAGGAGATACAAGAAATGGGCAGGTCTCATGCATGCATTGCAGGAGTTGCATTGGACTGGAGAGAAAACGAGAGAAAGAGAGGAGGAGGGGCTGCAAGGCGACTTGGTTGGCAGTGTTTGTCTCTGCTTCCCCACAAGTGGAAGAAATGTGCAAAGCATGCAACGAGAGCGGTGATCATCATCTATATGTTACATCGCTGTGAACCTGACTGTAGAAAACAAGTGTTGCGCACTCTAGCTCCACATGCATTTCTTTTATTTTGAAGATGTTTCGGCCTTTGGACCTTCTTAAAGACCAACAAGCATACATTTTGAAGAAAGCTCAAAGGCCGAGACATCATCAAAATAAAAGAAATGAGAAGGATAAGTACTGGTGCGAGAAAGCATGTCAGCCCTTAGCTTGTAATAAATGTTTTAAGATTAAAAAATGATATATATATTTTTTTATAGATTGGAAATTCGGGCTTTTAATTGGGCTGGGCTTGGACAGAAACTATGTGGATTCACGTAGGGTCTGGCTTGATTTTTTTTGGCTATGATCAAAGCTCTAACCCACAATCCAAAGCACAAAGCTATTCAATTTATAGTGCCACAGAAAAGCCACAATCCTTGCAGCGACAAACACAGAGAGTTTTGCATTTTTGCTTGATAAATACCTACAAATTGATGGATCAATAAAACTGTCACCACTGTATCTTCTGCCCATTGAAGAAAAATTATCGACACATTTTTCAGCATTACTGTATTCCCCTATAGAACAGTCCTAGTCAGCCAGTAAAAATGACACTGATGTGAATGTTCTGCTCTGCAGGTTAAATGCACCTCATACCGCAGTCCTGGAAAGCATTTATTATTCTAATTTCCCTCAGGATCCCTTATAATCCGAGGAGCTGGATCTGTGGTCCTGCATTATGAAGCTGAGTCCCCTACTCAGCATCCCACACTGATTCAGCCTTCTCTGGAGAGCGCTCCACCCTGCTGAGATGTGATGTGTATGAATCTGGCCTTCATCTAATAAGCCAGTACCTGTGTGTGTATTTGCCGACATCCTCTGTGTTCGGGTGCCTGAGTAACTCTGAGAGCAGCGCAGGGGACCGGCTGCAATTTACTCTGAGTGAGTGACTCTGTGTGTGTGTGTGTGTGTGTGTGTGTGTGTGTGTGTACACATGTGAATGGCAGACTGCACTCATGCACTCAAAAGATCATTCATTTTTAACAAGGTTCTTTGCAAATGCAGGTCATGCACTCTTAGCTTAGGAAAAGAGCGCTTGGTGTGTATGTGATACGATTAAAAAGGCAGAATGGATTCCTGTGTGCTTCCCCATTTCCCTCATAAGCCGAGACATTCTGGAGGTTCCTCCTCTGAGACGGTCTGCTGCAGTCTCCTCTCCTCTAACTCATAGTTGCCTGTCCTCTCCTCTTTTGCTCCCTGCCCTGCTGTTATACACTTTTCTGCCTCCTTCCTGACTCCTCCTTTATTCTCTCCCTCCACCACCCCCCTCCCCCCCTCCCACCTCTGATCCCCTCTGCAATTACTGCAACACTCCGAGACAGGGGAAATGGGTTGCCTGGCAACAGGATGCAGCTGGACCAATAGCATCCCCCCAAATGAGTTGACTGTAATGTGTTTAAACAGAGGGAGAGAACAAGAGACAGGGAGGAGGGCTTAGTACTGATGGTGAGAGGAGAGAAAGGGGAAAGGAAGAGCACAAAGAAACAGAGGCAGAGTGGGAGAACAGATAAAATGAACAGAATAAACAAAGAGAGCATAATCTACAGATGGGGAAAGGTGGGCTATGACTTCCTAGAGAGGATGGAGGGAAAAAAATTGCACTGGGTTTTCTAAGGGATTTCTTTTCCTCGTCTCTCGTAGACACCATCACGAAACACACACAATATTAAGTAGGTAAATATGAACCTATAAATCACACAATGCTCAGACTAAGAGAGGCCACATGTGTCTCAAGAGACGCTACTAATGAGTCAAGACTTTAGGGAGAACCTGACAAACACACACCGGCAAACACGCAGGGCTGAGATCAGTGTTAAGCGGAGCAAAACAAGAGATAGAAAACTGTGTTTTAATTGTGAAAACAGCTGAAATTTAAAGAAGAAAATCAGAAGAATCGCATCTTTCACAACATTCTGTCTCCTACAGGAGCCCAGCAACACTTGCTGCTGGTTCTACCTGTGACTCCCACTGCCATTAATCGTCTTCCCACCATCTGCTCTGCAAAATGTGAGTGCGTTTAAACGGACTTGTCAGCAGCTACTTCACAGATCCGACCCTCTTATCTGAGAGGCAGTGCAGAGGTATGGAGGATGAAGTCTTTAATACTCGCACACTTTCACACCTTCCCCTAGCACCCTTTCTTTTCTTTGCATCGTCCCGTCACCAACGCCCTCTCCCTCGCTTTCTCTCTCTCTAGGGGAGGGGTAATGGGTGCCTGCCATGTCTGAATCAACCAGGGCATGATGACATCTCTCCCCAGCTCTGTAACCATAGCAACGCCAGCCAACCGAGAAATGCCGCTCTCCTCCCCCTGGCTGTCAACTTGCCCTGCATCAATCCCTCCCTCCTTCCCTCCATCCCTCCCTGATGCCCTTCCAGTGCCCACCCTGTCTGTTTCCTGCCCTTGGCTAATGCATCTTTCTTTTTTCCCCCCTCTGTCCTCACTCTCTATTCCCTCTTCTATTTCTATTCTCTTCTAGTGTAATTTCTCCCGTCAAAGCCCTGACAAGCTTTCATGCCATACAGTATTATTATTTCTTTTTTTCTGCCTTTTTTGGGGGGCTGTGAGTGCACACTGTCACACATTCGTACACACCTTTGGGAGTCGGGCTGTGAGATGGCGTTGACTATTGCCTCCACCGCTGTGTCGAAGAGCTCTGGGTCAGGCAGGGCACTGAAGCAGTTGTGCACCAGGCCTTCGCTCTCACTTAGGGGCACATCCAAAAGCACCCAGGATGACAGGCAGCGCAGCACGCGAGCTTTCACCGCCCCGGGGCTGTCTGTCCTTCGCAGCAGTTGCTGGAGTAAGGGACACACTGACCCCCACTCCCGGCCCAGGGCGCCCCGAACCTAGAGGGACAATGATAATGAGGGTCAGACTGCTACTGTATCACCCATGTGTGATATGCTCTTGAGCTTAATGAACAGACTCATTTGAAGTTTTTCAGTACCGGTCCCCTAAAGATACCCCTGTTTTAGCACTAAAATAGACATGATGCTTCGTTGGAACCTGATTTTTTTGGAACATAAATAAATTAAATAACTTTTTAATATACCAAAAGACAAATCTCTCAAATATCAAAGTTAAATGCAAGCAGCTGTACAGTAACTTTACCAGCATAAAACAGCCTAACATGAGTGAAATTACTATTCAGATCAGTGGTTCCCAACTGGTGGGTTGCGAGCCCTTTCTGAATGGACCGCAAGTGACTCGCAAACGTGTCAAGTTTGTAAAAAAAACACAGTTTATTTTTTAGTACAGTCAATTTCCGGCACGGAGCTTTTATTTTGAAGTGTTGTTTCCTGTTTCCAGTTTTGGTGACAGCACGGTAATGCTATATAAATTTTAAATTTTACAATGAATTGGACAATTATTGAGTGACTGTTTAACGTTCTGCCCCCCGGAAGAAGATGTGTTGAATTGTGCTGGCAACGATATACCCAGCAGCACCGACACAACCACTAATGAGACTAGCAAACAGGCTAACGAGAGTGTGGATGGAATAATTGTGCATTGGGCCCTTTGACCTTCCAGCATAAGTAATGTAGGTAGTAATGAGATATGAGCACAAGTGGTCACCAGGAGTGCCGTGGTAGACACGTACATGAACAGCGGTGTGTATCAGGCTCTAAAAATCTGTATTTTCTACCAGCTTTAGGTACGTGACGCTTTCTAATACTGTGTGCTAAAGACATATTTTAGTAAGTTCTCAAAACTAGGACTGTGACCAACTCAGAATTAAGTCAGTTGAATTGGATTTGGCTTTTCAATGTAAAAATCTGACCATTCGTTCTTTTCTTTCTACATTGAGTTTTAGAGTTTGAACAGGTTCAGTGGTACGTTAATTGTGACAGTGACATTTATGTAATAAAATAAACAAGCTAACTATGCTAAAGAAGGATCAGAAATGTGCAACATTTTTTGTCAGTACTAGATATCAAACGAAAGCCAGAGAGTGTATCTTATTAAGTTCCTGTGAGCTGTAAATTCATTAGCCTTATGATGCAAAGCCTCTCTTACTGTAGGAAGCTGTCTCCATTTACGCAGCTGCCTGTACCAAAGAGCCATGTGAAAATGAGCACCCCCAGAAGTATACAGCACTGACTGACCAAAAAAAAATTAATGATTGTTCGACTTGTAACAATCTCAGTCGACCAAGAAATTTCCAAATGATGATTTGAATCTCCGACTTTCAGGGGGTAGCCTCACTCAAAATGTTTTGATGTTTTAAACCTTGCAATGAACCTGTAAACATTGAACAGGTGGCCATAACCACCTGCGGAGGCGGGAGGTGGAACCTCCAGACATACCTGTCCTTTTCTGTACTGCGGCAGGCGGCTAGTCTGGAACTCCTCAGGCAGAACGGTGAGCAGCTCCAGTAATGCCAGGCAGCGTGCCCGCCCATCCACCCCTCCTCCCTCCTCCTGGAACACCCGCACCATCTCTGCCACTGCGCCGGGCCAGGCCTCAGGCATTGTGTTGAGTGCCAAAGAGGCCAGGGCCACACATAGCCGGGTGAGCACCATCTTGGAGCCGGAGGAGAAGCAGGCAATCTGGGAGAACAGCTGGGTCTTCAGAGACTCGTACTGGTCTGTGGGGATGTCTGACCAGTAGCGTGAGATCTTGGTGTGAAGTGCGCTGGCGCCAAAGTACTGGATCTCTGGCACCTGTGAGAGATGACATTTTGATGCAAATGACGCAAAATGCTTTTTCGGTGTGTGTGTGTGTGTGTGTGTGTGTGTGTGTGTGTGTGTGTGTGTGTGTGTGTCCATGTGAGAATTTGTGTGTCCACTGTACCTTGTCTGGGCTTAGCAGGGCCCAGCAGAACTGCCAGGCCTGAGGCGAGACCTGAGCCTGCATTAGCCATTTCTGGGCTAGATTCTTGTTTTCTATATTGGGATCGTAATACAGCTGGTGGAGGGCCTGGAAATAAAGAAGAGAGAGGAGAATAAGGAGAGAGAAGTCAAAGAATCCATACAATATATGGATCGTTAAACCACAAGAGGGTTGAACAACTTTGTAAAAACAAACTCAGTTTGAGAACTGTTTGCAACTACACTCCAAACATTCACAATTGTGGATGTCAGAAATAACAGAGGGGCACAGAGAGGAGAAACACAGTCCTTTGAGCTCTTGTGCGATGGAAAGAGCTGGTTACCTTGAGAAAAGAGCATCTTTTCTCACTCGCAAACAGGCGAGCACACAGACACATAGTAGACAGCTTACCTCGAAAACCTGAACAATGGAGAAAGCAATGACCTGAAAACAGCACTCTCTGAAGTACAGCTCTGAGTAATTTGAGTACTTGAGTGCAGGGAGAACAAGAGGGAGCAAGCCAAATAGAAAGAAGATAAATGATGTGTATGAGAGAGGGAAATAAAAGAAGGGGGAAAGGGAGCATTAATTAAACAGACACCTCTAATCCTGGCAGTGCCAGAAGAGAGGTTTAGGCACTACTCTGCAAAAAAATGCCTGTTTTTTCTCTCTCATTCTGTCTCACACACAAATACACACACACAAGTACATGCTCGCTGAACTAAAACTGCTGGCAGCCAGCACTAAGTGTCTGACAAGCAACACAGGAGAAAAAAAATCTATTCAGCGAGCTTCTGATCCTTGTCTTTACCCCTGAAGCCTGCACACATAAATCCCTCCACCAGCAGTCATTCTCTTCTCTTTCTTCCTTCTCATTTCTCCCTCCAGCCTAAACTGTCCATCCAGTTTCATTTCATCCCTCAGCTCTCTCTCTCTTCATCTCAGTCTTCTTCTAAAATCTACATTTCACCCCATTCCCTCATCAGCGAAGTTTAGGTTCTCAAACAAGGGAGGATGAAAAATACTGCGAGGAAACCACGACGGGTCACAAAGTACGGTGATGCAACTGCAGCTGTAGAGAGAACATTCAATACAGCGTCGATGCCTACTGGAAGCAGACAGTCTCAGGTGGTGTTCTCTCTCCGTCTGCCATCCTGAAACACAATTATCTGTCTCTACTTACTGTATGAGAGTGCGGACACGACTGGCTAGGTGTTAATGAGCAGATCGTTTGTAGAGAGTCGGGTGGCATTTGTACATTTGTGAGGGACAGCTATAGGTGCAGATACATTATACGCAGCATGTACTTCATGTACAGTTTATGTGTGGCTTTGACTAAGCTTGTAGGTCTCTGTAGTCCATTGACATCTAACACAGCCATGTTATGTTTTTATGACGATCTTTGCACTTTCACAGCTGTCTGAAGTAAAGCCCCTGCACCTATGAAACCAGGTGTTTCTTCTGTAAATTTGAACAGATTACTATAGACGGAGCTGCAAGACTGAACTCATGAATATGAATGTGTTATTGTGTTGCAATTTGGCAACGTCTTTCTATGGATCATTATCATGCCTTCATTCTAAAAAGCGTAAGGATGGTTTTTTTGTGAGTCAGCTCCACTCTACCCTTTCTGTAAACGAAGCTGTGATATCCGAGTTCAAAGCAGCAGCGGATCATTACCGCAGTCCACTGTGTGATCGCAGACCTCTCCTCATCCCATCCCAAACAGCACTGTGTCTGTGTCTGAGCGTGTCTGTCCCTCCTAGGTTTATTATCAAAGCACAAGACACAAAACAGTCTGTTCATTTTGCTGCTTTAATCTTCTTACAAAGAGCCACCGCCTGTCTCCTCCTAGAAATCACGCCAGACATGCAGCAGTTATTTCGACTAACTAAGTGTAATTGCCCATCATCACTAAGTGGTTCTTAAAACAAGTAAAAAACATGCGCACCCCTCGAAAAAGTAGCGTTTATGTGTAGCCAAAGCAGTCGGTGCAACTGAAGCAACTAATTGTATCTACAGATGGTGGCAACCTGCCTGAACCACCTGGCTTCACCTGAGGATGGCGCGCTCTTGGCAGACACTGTCAAAGGTCATTAGCCTCCTCCACAGTCCTGTTCCAACAGGAGGAGGAAGAAGAGGGATGCAAATGAAAAAATGCTCAATTAGACAGATCCACCATCTGCTCACACACGACCATGGATTTACTGTAGCTGGTACACACTTGTCTGCTCCCTACCAAGCCCTGGAGAATAACTAGTGTCGGTCCTGAGCTGCGTTAAAAAACCCCACAAAAATACCTCTACTATACAAAACATCAAGGCCGAATATGAAGCAAATAAATTAGGTAGAGGGCTAGAAGCTATCATCCATAAAATATGATTAACCTTATTAAAATTATTAGCAAGTACAAGGCAGGAGATGTAGATCAAGAGAAGCAGGTGGCAGCGTGATGTTTTTTTAAACATTATAGAAATCTCTCCTTCCCCACATGAGGAGTAAGCGCACGCGCCTACACACACATTTTGTCTTTGCACACTGTGTTTACACACAGCGGGTAATGGCATCTCGCTGCCATCAGTTCAGTGTGTTTTCAAGCCATCTGTGCACCAGAGTGTCGTACTCAAAGTCATTGTAGTGATGGGAGGCCAGTGTTGTTGCTGTGCTGCAGAAGGCATCATCGCACCACTGACCCATCATGACACTGCGCTATAACTGTGAGAACCAAAGACATGCAGAGGAATGATGATTAATGAGGGAACAAAGAAGAATAGTTTGTGCGAGAGAGTGCGCGGGTGGTTGTTGACAGCACGCGGCCAAGACAGAAATTAAGAATACCATGTTGCCAATAGTGATAAAATCTCAGCACATGAACAGCAAACAAACCCTTGCACCAAGTGTCTCCATGTGCAAACCGCAGTTACATGAACAATTTCTATCACATAATTCAGAAGAATCATCAGTCACTGAATCAATGAACACAGGATACTGTCTCCAAGCCTGCTAACAAAAAAACTATAAACAAAAATGCTTGCACTAGTATATGTGCGTATCATGTAACCTGCAAGACATGTGCTCCACCTTGAACCCATATACATTTCCGTCAATGACTGGATGGTAATAGTCATCCCAATCCCTATTTTCTCTCTGTAATAGCCTCTCCGGCCACCACAACACCACTCAATACACCATGCATCAATTCCCAGTGTCAAATTTCTCCGCTATGTTCTGTAATATGTTGGCTGGCAGGCTGAATCATCTCTGCTTTTAAATGCCATACAGCTATTTAATAAGAAGAGAGCACTTGCTGTCACATAAATCTTATACTAACTTGACTTAAAAAACAGTTTCCATGAGGCAGAGCCTGGGAGCTACGAATGACTGAAAGGACCTCAGCTGCCTCCTATGGACAGCATCCTGTGTGGGTAGTGAGGTTACCAGGTGATTACACAGAAGCCACCCCTGGCAAAGTGGCCCCGAGCAAGGTGCTGACCCAGTACTTTGCTGTGGTCCTTTTTGGTGGTACAGTAGTTGTTTGTCTCAGGGGAGACACGCAAAATGATTAAATTCTAACAGCACACTATGTCACAGCGAAGCATAGAGCTCTAAATTTCCTCTGAAATCCATTTGCTTGTAATAGTGGAATAGTGCATCTGCAGGCTAATTATAGTCGGGCGGAAATGTAAGGCTGTATACATACCCATTCATTATACACACAGAGATACTGACAATGTGGTACTTTGTTTCGCAGACCCAAGATTGAACAAAGAGCTTTCTATTGGACACATACAAATACTGGGCCAGGAACCATCATCTCCGCAACTATGTCTACAACAAGCACACACTCCCCACCATCCTACTGAACAACAGTGACAATTCTGCACTACTAGTCTTTTTTATTTCACTCTTTAAACTGGTTTTGCTCTCGTCATCTTATGGGAAGTGCAATTCAACTTTCTATTGATAAACAGTATGACGTGTCTGCTGGTGGTGTGTTAATTAACAGTTACTTGCTGTTGTAATTGTCTGGCAGAGAACTCAATAAAATTAAAGGTAAAAGGAAACAGCTCCAATTTTTCTTAATGCATCAAGATGCTGGTTTGACGCAGATACTATTATGATGCTTTAGGTGCGCACAGAGGCACTAAAAAAACTCCCTTTTATTCCAGTGAATGAACAGCATCATACTGACTCCATAACTAATTAAGTACAAATACAATGAGCCAAATTATCTACAAAAATAAATATATGTAGAGAAAAAAATCATCTCACTCAAATAGTCTACATATATTTTCTAAATATAGCCGAGTCTGTGAAGAATAATATCTCATCAGTTTTGAGATGCAAGTGCGGTGTTATTACAAAAGGGCTCATAGCCTTCAAGGGAAATAATACTTCAGATGCTGTTTGTCATGTTTTATCAGTTAATGAGATTACTGATGGCGCTGCACCACTCGGAGAGGACTGAAAGCTTTAACGTGATCTGAAAATGCAACTTAAACTAAACAAACCTACAGACGATAAATGAAATCTGAATAAAATATCATGACATTTTGTCGCGGTGTATTAGTGGCTGCTTCGTCCTGTTTTTTCACTGTATAAAAATGTGAAAAATCAAGTCAGTTTGAAGGTCAGAGTTCAATGTATAAACATACGCTGCCATGGCATCACAGATGACGTCCCTCAATGCTTTTTAATTAAAAATGTTTATTGAATTATTGTTCCACTGACATTTAACTGCTGCAAGCATCTCCTGTTTCAGATAATTGAATGAATCACTGAATGCTGAATGTATATCCGACATGCAGATTACATTTTTGATAAATATCATGCACTATTTGTGGTGGCTTGGCGTATTTTGGCAAGCAAGGTTCACTTCCCCTGTAGATGAGATATCTAAATACTGGAAAACCAAACAAAAAATAGCTTGATCTAATAAAAAGCAAATCTAAAAGGTCGGGTATCAGTTACTTTCACAGAGTGTTTCCCAAATACATCATAACAAATGATTTATTATCCTCCCAGATATGTGGGTTACACATGTACTTAAGTATGCATACAATATGTACTGGTATGTTTTCAATTTAGTTAATATGAACAATAAGGGGCATTTTCTTCATGCACTGGCCACCCCAAAATTATAACAGAGCCCCACTTTCTTCACCTGTAGACATAAAACATGAACAAATGAATAAGATCAGCCACAGGGAGACAGGACCTTGCTCGTTGTTTGTCATTCTTCTTCCTCCTTTATTACACCAGAAACCCCAGTATTGAGCCAAGCCATTTCCCCCCATAGGAATGTGCTTCTCTCCCTCAAAACCTGCCTCTAATCATTTCTGTCGCATCGCCAACCTCCTCTTACCCCCTCCTCTTTCTTTACTGGCACTGTCACAGACATCGACCCTGTCCCACCCCTCCCTCCCTCTCCTCAT
>JAPZEB010000021.1:26378196-26390719 GCA_029783705.1 Chaetodon striatus
TGTCCCACCCCTCCCTCCCTCCTTCTCCTCATCCCCCAATCCATCTCATCATATCGACTCTGCTCCTCCACCACAGGAGCACCTTTCTCACTCCCCATCCTCCCCATTGTCTCTCCCCACCCATCCCCTCGTGTCCGAGTCAGCGGCCACCCAACTGGGAGATTCATCGCAGCAACCTGGCAGCAACACTGCCAAGCAAGCAGGCATGCACGCGCACTCACACACACACAAACATATCCCATCCAACAGAGAAAAACAAAACCCAGACAGTCATCTTACAACAGAGATGGGAAAGAATTGGCGGGCTACAACCTGTTATTTAGCTCTCAGCTGATCATCCTCTCTAAGTATTAGCCAGGCAGTCAAGACTAATTTAAAGACGTGAAGACAGGTGAGCCAAAGTCCTGTATGTAAACACAGCATTACCTCACCAGAGGAATTCAGTGAAGTAAAAATAATATTATTATCATTATGAGGCTACACAGCAGATACAGCTCCTCAGCTTCCCCTCCTGAAGCTGTTTCTTCTTCAACAAGACCCCTTATGTAGCCAAAAGAAAACATGGTGCTGTTTAAGATGTTAGGGACTATGATAAGGACTGAGTGGTCCCAAACTCACCTTCTCTACGTTTTCCACCGTGAAGTCCAGGGCGTCCGGTGTTCCGGCTATCCTCCCCGGCGTCTCCATGTCTCCGCTGACACAGAGCTGTCAAATGATCAAAGAGGAGCAACACAATCAGGAGCTGACAGCCACCGCTAAACTTCCTTTAATAAACAGTGCCACTTCCCACATATATCCACAGCAGCAGCTGGAATAGGCAACTTAGCTCGACGACATCATGAATTTAAGGATGACTCAAGATGCTAACCCGGCAGCTAACGTTAGCTCGCCTAACTTAAGAGCAGGCTAGCTGCCGCTAACATACACTACATGAAAATACTATAGCAACGGCTAGCGCAGCTATGCTAACGCCAAACTAGCTAACGTAGCAATGCATGTAACTTGACGCTACCCTAGTGTCAAATGAAGCCAAGCGAGACAGATATACTAACATTTCCAGAGTGTGACAGCATTATCAAAACAACGCTGTCTCCGTGTATTACCTCTAGACTGTCTAGAGGACCGATATTTTCACACCTTTCGGTCCTGCGACGGTATGAGACGATGCTGGCAGCTCCCTGCCGCTTTTCTGCCTCTGCTCCGTCACCGAGAGCTTTTTGCTACATTCAGGCGCTGTGGGAAATGTCGTAATCGGAGCGTAACTGGTCAAGGACCACCCAACAACACGGTAGATAACACAGCGATATCTGAAGCGCCCTTAAATATTAAAGGAGCAGGATATAAAGAGCTTGAAAAAATAGCAGAATGTACTGATGTGTATTTTTTAATTATTATATTCTATTATTCTTCGTAAATTTTCAGTTATTTAGTTGCTATCTTACATTTCAGGTTCGTTTTGTGAATTTTTGCGGCAAATTACAGTTTGACGGTCTCGTATATGAACATTTGAATGCGGCATTTCCCCCTCTTTCCGTTGAAATGTCATCATGACATTATGAGGATGTGGATGATGCCAGCAGCACCGGCGATGATCTTAAGAACATATCACATGTTATTACATGTTACTTTAAAACTATCAAAATGAATCAAATCTTTAGCAGAAAAGAAATGTTTTTTGTTGGTTACTAACCCTATAACCCAGCCAACATTTGCACGTGGGGCCCTCATGGGCTGAAAATGGGCCCTATATTGGGTTGTTCACGTGTTCCATACTAGCCTTATGCTATGGGTGGGTTTGCCTAAGTGGGCCCCACATGGCCTGTGCTGGGGCTACCTAGGTACAACGTGGATATGGGTCCAAAATGGACATCTCATCTGGGGCCCTCTTGGGTAAACCCACCCATGTGGGCAAGTGTCATGGGGCCAATATGGAACCCATTGGAAGTCCCATATCAGGCCTATTTTTCATCCCATTTACTATCCACATCACCCCCACATACAGATGGTGGCTGGGGAACCCCCCAAATGCATCTTCCTTACCTGAAATTATCAAGATATTAATCAAAATATAATGCAAAAATAGGCATTATATAGGCTATATACATCACCCCTATTGGGTAGCAGGACAAAAAAATGGCTGTGTCTGTACTGGCTCCTATTTGTATCCAAATACGCACACACCTGGTACACTGTATACGATAAACATTTTATGAAAAATAAACAAAATTTTATATTTTCAGTATTCCGTCTTTAACCAGCAGTTACATGTTGGATTGGTAAAGCACAGAAAACACACAGAGCACTGAGTGTAGGACCTCAATGATGACCCTCACAGTGACAAATTGGTGACTAATCAACTACAGACCCAGTTTGTCAATGACAAGTGACAGAGTGTAACTCAAACACCTGTCAAGATGTGTTCACAAACAGCAGCAGTTACACACTGCTTTATATTTAACATGTGCATCAGTGATGCTGCACTTAGTGTTTAACCTGTGTAGCAGTCTGTAGTTGTGGTGTTCACTGTCGCTGGTTCACAGGAAAACCAACAGGAAACTGGAAGAGTGCAGTGAATATACATACAGAAATTGCCCATTTTTTAAATTAAATAAATAAATAGAGGCTACAGGGAATATGTGGGGGGAGTGCTACATATAGGCATATATATTGACACGTTTCCCATCTATGCAATCCATACAAAAAAGATAGCGACTAGTAACACACAGTTAAATGTTGAATACCCTATACTCAGTATAGCTGGAGGTATAAACAGTTTGTTATATAAGAAGCTCTCCTCACAAAGTCATCACCAGACAATGTCAGCCAAAAAGTATTAAAAATGATGTCAAACACAAACAGCAGGCCAACGAAAAGGCAGCTAAGTAGTGTTGATAATCATTATTGATGACACCATCAATATTACTGAGTTGAAAGTAAAACCACCCTTTGAAACCATGATATTCTGATGGGATGTTAGATTAAACAATAAAACTCACATAGAGCATTTCTTATTATGTACGCTGAATGCCTTCCTGTATTTTTACAGTAGTATAAAAAAGGAGATAAATGTTGGATCTTATCTGAATTAGCAGAGGAACTATATAAGTGTCATCTCACTGGAGCTACACTCTCCAGAGAAGTATTGCAATTTGTTTCAACATTTATCTCCAACCAAATGTGTTTTTAACCCAAGACAAGACTCAACTGTAGAGCAACAGCGTCCCCAGGCGGCTCAGTGAACACATCACAGTACAGTAAAACGCCCTGTAAAAAGCGCCAGTCATGCAAAAACAAGAAGAGGCGACACAGTTAGAGCTTCCGGATCAAGTCAGCACCTGAAACAATATGTTCAGTCTTCATATGTTGACTAATAACAACTTCAGAGACTCTATGTTGTCCCGGATGTGGGCCGACGGTTGTTTTTTGAGCTACTTATTCATTTCTTTGTATATTTAATTACGACATAATGATTTGCAAAAATAGATAATTAAATAAACAAATGAATTAATAAACAACGGCAACAATGACAACAATTTTTTTGTGGTAAATTTTGATTTAATTTCTTTGCACAGTATTGATAATAAATCATAAATACATAGGCGCACCTCATCAATATATGTCCATTTGTCCATTTTGCAAAAAAAAAAAAAAAAAAATAGATTTTAAAAAATCAAAATCGAAAAAAAAATTACAACAAAATAATTTGCAAAAATAAATAAACAACATAATAATAATAATTATTATTATTATTGTTATTACAATAATACAATTCTTCTTGTTGTTAGTATTATTATTATTATTGTTATTATCATTAATAATAAAATACCAACTACATCAATCTTTTTTCTTTTTCTTTCTTTCTTTCTTTTTTTTGCTTTTTGACAGTTTTTAAGACGACACTTTTATGTTTGCAACACCAATGTTAGACAAGACTAATTTCCATTGTGGTCCTTGTTGTCAATTAATTTAAGAAGTTTTAGAACAAACAATACATTTAATTACAGATCTTAAAGAGGCCTATAAAACCCACAGTGTTTTAATCAGGCTACATGTTATATTATAATGAAAATATAAACAACTAAATAAATACAAAAAAATAAAATAAAATAAAATAGACTAACTAGATGCTCCTCTACAGTCACAACAAAGTCCCTAAGTAGAAAGAGTGGACAAAATAACAGGTGTGAAATATGTTTGCACTTTTTTCTGGTGCTTATAAAATGCTTACTTTGAAAAAAAATATATATATAAATTATTTGTGTATTTAATTGTGACTGTCAGAGGTGACTGGACTGCCGTTTGGGTTGCTGCACAGTGTAACAGGCCCACACTGTGTTGTTGTTGCATGGTTTTCCGTCGTGTTGCTGTGCATGCCCTTAGGATCTGTGTGGGTAGGTGTCAGTCTTGCTACTGAATTACGCGTCATGGCACAGAGTCAGACCCACTGACTATTTTGAACAGAGAACACGTGGCACTGTTTCTGGAGAAAGAGAGAGGGAGAGAGAGAGAGAGAGAGAGAGAGAGAGAGAGAGAGAGAGGGAGCAGCCGGGACGCACACACTCCTCCTTCAGTCCCTCCAGCCACGCACACACACTGGCAGAGCTGCTGTCTGCAGTGGGCTGAACACAGTACAGCTGCCTGGGATTTTTTTTAACTACTCCCCTAAAGTCTGGGATCGGACGGTGAAAGAGAGAGAAAGCAGAGTCCAAGACGAGTCGGGGCCACAATAGCTGGTGTGATTTTCTTCCCGTGTACCCGGAGGACAGAGATGATGGAGACCAAAGTGTGGATTGCCCTTTGTGCGCTGCTGCTCGTTAACTTGGGATCTGCTGATCATGGTAGGTTACATTTCATTATTTTCTCTGTGGAGTTTGGTTTGTTGTCCGGTTTCCAGTTTGATTAAACTGGGCTAGAAATAGTCATAATGGTTTACTGTACACACACACACACACACACACACACACACACACACACCAGTCTCACCTGCCTCCTGGCACCTGTGGTATTTTTCTAAACCGAGATTTAGGCCAAAGTGAGTTTTCAGTATGAACTTTGTGACATCATAAAGAGACAGCTGAGTGTGAACATTTGTCCTTCTCTTGTGTGTTTTCTTTCAACCCACCATGAGATCAGAGGCACCAAAACTCTCCTCCACCTCCACTCAATATGTTCCAGTCTCATACTGGCTTCAATTTGTTTCCAAAAAATCTCAGCCTCATTTGAATGTTTCTAATTTAGAGCCTCTGCTATTTGTCTTAACAGCCTCACACTTTATCTTTAACATCACTTCCTCCTCCAACCACCTCTCCGCTTCCTCTTTCTGCTTGCATTACATTTACACTCCTCTCACACATCCTGTATTTCACTCTTACCCGCCTTCCGCTTTCTCTCCCTACCTGTTCCACTTTCTCTCCTCCTCATCCCACCTCCTCTCTCTGCGTCTCCATCAGTGTCTCTCACTCACATAAAAGGAAAATGGGACTATTGACATTTGAGAAGGTTTTTATTGGGCAGAACTGTCCCATCAGCTCCTGCGGCTCAAACTCGAATGAATAGAAAACAGCTCGGCTCCACTGGAGGACATTTATTGGCTGTAAATGAGCAGGGAAGTACATTGTGATAAATGACACCTCTAACTATGTGCAGCAGCACACTGTCATTTCACTGGGTTCATGCTAATTGGCTTGCCTCTGTAGTACACTGTGCAGACTTTATGAACAGATTTTAAAGCAGTTCAGCGGCACCACGCTTTATGAAGTATATTGATTGCACAGGGCTGTATCTGCATAAACATACAGTATAGAGATGAAATTAGAGCCCAGGATGTTAGTCGGGGAGAACTTTTGACTTGTTGGTTTAAAACATTCATTTTTTTTCTCTTGTTTCTGTTGGCAGCGACTCAAATCTCCAGCAAAGAACATTTAAAAATATCCAATCTTTCTCCGGTCTTACATTTTACACGGTCAAAAGACTTTTCTGCCTCACTTTCTAACCAGTCAGTTACATTTATCTACACTTCTAGTTGTCATCTTTCTAGCTGCATGCGTTCATTAACCTGGATGAAACTAACTTAACAGTCTCATAATG
Organism: Chaetodon striatus; assembly: GCA_029783705.1. NCBI lineage: Eukaryota > Metazoa > Chordata > Actinopteri > Chaetodontiformes > Chaetodontidae > Chaetodon > Chaetodon striatus. The sequence continues at coordinate 26,384,284 of JAPZEB010000021.1, forward strand.
CACAAAATATGAAAATGATATATAAACATTCAACTATAAAAACCTAGTAATGACCTATGTAATAATACATAATGGTTAACTTTGTTTTAGGTCCAACTGGACCATATTTTCCCATGTTTTTGAGTCTAAGTGAGTAATGGAGTCAACAATTTTTGAAACTGATCCAGCACTGAGTAAGACCACTGCAGCTGGGAAACAGGCTACAACCCAGCTGGCACTGGATGTCAATATGATGTCAGAAAGACGTTGGACACTTAAGCTGGACACACATTAAATTTCGGTTGGAATGAAAATCTGGTTGACGATATTTTTAATGTCTCTTGACACTTGAATTTTACAGTCTGTGTCCGTTAACATCATGACATTTTGTAGAAGCTGGTTTATTCTGCTTATCTTACAACTTAATGTTGTTAATCTACGTCAAGTTTTCTCAACAACACAACATTAAACCAACAAAATATCGACATCATCTGTTGTCAGTATTCTATGCCAATATGCAATTGGAATTAGATGCTGTCCTGACATTGAATTTTGGTCACCTGACATCACAACCTAAATTGAAACAACTGTCAACGTCCAGAGATACTGCTGGTCATTTGGGAATGTAACCATCGTCAATGTCTGTCTAAAAGTCATTGCTTTAAGCATCGGATAACATTATGAAAAGGACCCCTAAAGACATAGGTCTTGTTGTTTAAGAGTAAGATCCTTTTAGTTTAATCAGAAACAGATTCGAAACTGAAATTGCCATCAACAAACCCACCAGACTCCATTTAAATAAACAGTGATTTTAGCGTGTATAGAGCCGGCACATTTTTACATCTAACTGGTTGAATTAAGGGTTTATTTCAACAAAACCAGAAGTGGTGATTGTTAGAACAGTAGAAAGATGAAACAAGGAGGTTTCTGTGAGTTTTGTTTTATTTCTGTCGACTCTGAATGATGTCTGTTGTATGAAGATAAAATTACAGTTTTTTTAAATGGGGTCTGGTGAGTTTGGCGATAGTGATTTTGGGAGTGTTTCGGGTTAAACAAAAAGGATTGTACTCTTTAACATAAAGGTCTCTCTTTGTAGCGACCCTTTCCATAATGTAGTCAGACAACAACAATAACAGACAGAGCCTGTCAGTAGCAAAAACAAGCACTTTTAGTGGACGTAAATTGGTGGCGCAAAATTGCAATGAGCAGTCACATTGCAGTCTCGCTCAATACTGGACCATTTCTAAAACTGTTGTTCCCATTAGTCACTTAGACATAAAACATGGGTTGAAAAGTACTGAACTTACCCTTTAAAACTCAGATATTTATAGTCTAATATTGTCTGTTATTTCTGAAGATAACATTAATTTCTTGTTTTATTGGTTGCATAATGGTTTAAAAACTAGACATTTTGATTTCCTGTTAGTTCCTCTGGTTTGATGGCTCCTAAAATGAATTAGTTTTTTGTTCACAGTGCAATATTATCTGTAATAACTTATGTTATTTTCCAATAACTGTACAGTATTTGGATTGAATGACACAATAACTAACATAACAACCTAACTACTAACTTAATATGGTGAATTTGTGGCATAACAAGAGCTCGGACTGGAGAGGAAGATGAGACGCCAGAGGCATAATATACAGCTTGAGAGGTCAGACAATGGCTGGCAGTAAACATCTGAAATAAGCTCGGATGAAAAGGCCAAGGGCAGCGTGCACAGAGCTGTCTCCAGCTTTTTCAATCACGTGCTGTTACACCAGTGCTTATGGGATTTTGCAGTAGCAGTTGGTTGGGTTTCTCACAGAAGGCAGTACTGATAGGCCCGTCCAGCACTGAGTGTTGAACATCTGCTCGCAGAGAAACGGTTGGCTGTTCCTCTTGCTGGCAGGGTCAAGAAGTGAACAGGAGCTGCTTCCCCAGGTACATGCTGCATTGGCCTGGAAAGTAAGACCCTGTAATATCTGGCGAGAGGAGTGGAAACAGTGGTTCTCTTTATGAATCTACTCTACACACACACATATGTACGGCATACTGCTCCAACATTTGACCTGCGCAGCTCTAATGGAGCTAAAGTGAGAGAACAAGGCCAGTATTATACAGCTAAGCACCTCTTTCTATTTATGAGTGTGTCTGTTTTTGTATCATTTAGAGTTCAAACAGGTCCCTCGCCCTCTTTCAGTGTGTGTGCTGATGAGCTGAGTGAGTGATTATGGAGGTAATGAAAGGCATCATGGCAGTGTGTCACTGAACGGTAATGACATTACATTACAACAGAGCTCTGGTCTTCATCAAAGGGGAGCAGGTAGAAACAGAAACGAAGACTTGTACAGTAAAGAGATTAAGGGGAAATAGAAAGAGTGAGTGAGATTGAAGATCTTCATTAAAAGGATATTACGTCAAAAGCAGTTCTTACATCTCATGAGGGCCGTAGTTGATGTCATGCAAAGTGAAAGTCAGCTGTTATCCATTTTGTTTTGTGCTCTGAGACGATGTTTTACAGAAATGTGACTGTGTGTAGTGTGTCATAAAAAAATCTCAGCATCCATTCAGTGGTCCCTTAAGAGTTCTTCAGATAAATATGAGTCATGACATAATTATCAAGAAATGAAACTAGAAATAAACATGTTTGCAATTGGATACGTTTTACCTTTTCAGGTCTCTAAAATCATCACACTTAGGTTGAAGTGCTCACAACTCAAGAGGCATGAGTAGCTTCATTTTGCTTCATTTTAAAAGGTCGCGAGCCAAAATGGTTGAGCGTTCAGCTCCAGTTGCGAATGAAAATCAGGATTTGCAAAGTAAATACGGTGACTTATCTTCTTATGTAACACCTTAGCAAGACACTAAAGTCCTGTTTGCTCCAGTGAAGCAGCTCCCTGATCAATACAACACTCTGGATGGACTCAGCGTGTAACTCTATAAAAGTGCTGCACTGCTCTGCTGGAAAAAAGTAGACATAGTCAGATAACTTTCCCTGGATAAATTATTTATGTGTTTACTTTTTGTTCAGTTTTAAAGGTGGTATATACGACAATGGGGATGGGACTTCCTTCTCACTGCTCTCACCTCTGATGTCTCAAACAAACGTGGAGGCTGCTGAGCCGTAGTGTGCTTACGGTGCTAACAGTGCTACAATGCTGACAGAGCAAACAATGATAACCTAGGGGTGGGATCATACTTGCCAACCCTCTTCCAGTTTCCCCTCTGTGTTGTAATTCTCACGTTTAATTCTCATTTTCACACTTTTTTTTTCCCTTTTTCATCATCACAACCTGTTTCCGATGAGCCTTACGACTCTGAAAGTGCACTGTTTCCTCCCCATTGGTGCGTCATCCATTCTCAATCGTACTCCAACCCTCCAGTGCCAAAGACGGGTGCCTGTTGGGCTAGCATCAGTCGGGCGACACCTTTTCTCCTGGTGACTGTATTATCTGTGTTTAAGCCCAGCAGTAAGCTCTACTGGGGGTTTGAAGGGTGTCTTTGGGGTTGAGGGGGACCCAGGTTTCTCTCCTCGGCATCCATGGCCGAGGGATGTGTGGGCTAGGGAGGACAGCCGGCTGTGGGCCCCTGGCATGGGCCAAGCCTACAACCTGGCTTCCTTCCCTCCCAGTACCGTGCTGGGGTACCAGAGGCACCAGAATACAAGATACAAAGTCTCTGAAACTCCCAATTTTTTGTGGGATTATTCCCAGATCCCTCACTTTGGTTTCAAAATCCTCCTTGTTTTTGAGGTCTCAAGGTCGGCCAGTATGGGGGGAACCAGAGACTTTGTGCTTCTGCAATGACACCATCTTGCCCCCATGGGTAAGAATGGCGTTATAAGTTCTAGCTGTAGGAGTGCTGTGCAGAGCCGCAGCGATTTGCTTGCCAGTGTGACACACAGGGACTCACAGTCACTAATATGCACGAGCAGTAGGCCCAACTACTAAAACAAAGAACGGAGAAGCTTACAACACACACACATGTAGCAGGACTTGATTCTTTGCTCAGGTCGCCATGACTCCACTATATCTTTACACAGCAAATATTTGTGTTCTGCTATATTAATATACTAAATGTCATAAATAGGACCTTGCTGGTTGGATAAGCAGTGGCCTGTGCTGATTTATACCCACTCTAAATTAATTCAGATGGTTTCTGAGTGTGCACGCTGTCTGTTGTTCCTTGTTAACTTGGAATAATGAGCAAATAAGCTGTTAATGACTCTGACGACATCACCAGAGACTGACCATTATCCAAATTTGGCTCTCCTCATCAGATGGTGGCCACGCTGCTGCCTCCTCTGCTTCAGAAAGTGCTCCTGAGGCTCCATCTGCAGAGTCTGTGCCTGCTTCTAGCCCGGACCCCATCATTCATACATCTGCTGTACCTTCACTGAATGCCTCCAACACAAGTTCAAGCAGCGCCAGCAGTGTGAGCAGTAACCAGACCACAGAGGGGGAAACCGTCGCTGTGACACCTGAACCAACGAAAGTTAATGGTAACTATGCAACCGCACTCTCAATCCTGTGTTATTCACTAGAAGAACACACGACGGCAGACTGATGTTAGACGGAATAAGTCACTTGGCTCGTCGCAACTCTGTGGTGCGGCAAACAAAGGTGATCTGATAATGTCGTGGGGTTTGCCAGTTGACGAGGTTTGTCACACTTCAGAAGAATTTAGTAGGGAGCCTGGCAGCAGGTGGCTCAGAGTTTAGGAGCTATATTTAACGAAGTCCTTATCTCTGTTTTCCACGTCCAGAAGTGGGCCACAGAGTGAGTGAGTGACTGGGTTAAAGTGTTGACAGCCAGCTCAGTGTGGTTTTTAAAAAAACTGGAGCACAGAGAAGGAAGTCAACGCCTCAGATGGCGTAAGATACAAGTAAAAGAACAGAATTAAGAAGGTTTAAGGTAATTCAATAAGCTGCAGTTTGCTTGGAGAGTGTTGGTAAAATATACTGAGAGAAAAGTCGGTTGGTGTCGAGGAGAGGAGACAAGTGATTAAATGCTGTGTGACTTTTCACAGGGGGGTGAGAAAGGTAGAAGTGAAATACTTCCCCCCGAGGCACACACATACTCTCTTGCTCTCGCGCTCTCTATCACAAACACACACAGGTGGTGGTTCACACATTAGACTCATAAACATATTCACAGCACAGGCACATTTGTAGGCACTTGCTTTATTTTGTTGCAGGAAAAGCACAGTTTATACTGGAGTACTGTTTGCATGTACGCATCTTTAAGGTTGAGATATTTGAATTAGTAGTTTTCTGTCTCCACTGTGGTGAATTGATTTTTATTTGTGGTGCTCACAGCATTGAAATTGTACGCTTTAATGACAGTGAGAGTCCACAGCAGGGATACTTTTACAAAATGACAGGAAGCCAGGCACCAGTTAATAAACAAATATTTATGTATAATAAATCAGTTGCCTGTTTTCAACCTTTTGACATTTGTTGTCCGCACTCAGGCGGCACAGTGGTGCAGTGGTTAGCATTGTTCCCTCACAGCAAGAGGGTTCCTAGTCCGGTGGGGGATTCGAATCCAGGGTGGGGGAGCCCTTCTGTGTGGAGTTTGCATACTCTCCCCGTGTCAGTGTGGGTCTTCTCTGGGTACTCCGGCTACCTCCAACAGTCCAAAGACATGCACGTTAATTGGTGACTCTAAATTGGTCGTAGGTGTGAATGGTTGTCTGTTAGGATTTGAGGACATTCGGGGGTTAGCCGAGACCTCTGTTGGGGCATCTGGAGGACCTCCCCTGATAGTTTTTTTTAATGAACAAGCTCTGTGTTACGTAATTACATTCATATCCCAGTGTGAGCAATTTATTTTTATTATAAATTAGAGAATGGTTGGCAGCACAATTGGCACCCTGTTGCCGGCCAGAATCAGCCTGTGGGCTGAAAGTTGAGTATCACTGGTCTACAGCCATGCTAGCAGCTCTTTGGTGCTTTGAGCTACACACGAATGCCAGCGTACAACGTGACATGCTAACAATGACAATGCTTACCATAGAGATAGAATGAATAGAAATGATATTGAATTGTTTGCCGTGGTCATTTAACTAGTATGAAAGAAAATGGCGACTGTTAATGGTTGTTATGGTGATGAGACACATCATGGCTGTGAAGTGTGTCACATTCACTAGTTAGAGATCTCTGTTTCTTACATGTTCATTAAACACAGCACCAAGCTAAGTCTCTCTACCAAACTGAGACTAATGTAGCTTCACTGAAGCATACAAATGCCATAGAAGCAAAATGAAACTCACCAAAGCTGCACAGCAAAAGTGCATTGCAAGTTCATTCATTCATTTATTTTCCGTAACCACGTATCCTGTTAGGGGTCGCGGGGGCGCTGGAGCCTATCCCGGCTGACAGTGGGTGAGAGGCAGTGTGCACCCTGGACAGGTCACCAGACTATCACAGGGCTGACACATAGAGACAGACAACTACTCACACTCACATTCACA
>JAPZEB010000021.1:26396056-26414073 GCA_029783705.1 Chaetodon striatus
ATTTTTTTTTTTTTTTTTTTTTTTTTAAAAAAAAATGTGTGTAATGCAAGCAAAGTTTTTGTTATGTGCAGTGTGTGTTTTTTTTGTTTCTTTCCTGGAGTCTTGTGCCCAGGAGAGAGTGCCTTACACAGTATAGGAACAGCTCTTATTGAATACTGTATTTATATTCAGACTAACTTCCAGATTTACCCGTCATTCCCAGCGCTTTGTGTGATTCCAATTGAAATGCGCACTCAGGCCCAGGTAGCTGTTCTGACTTGCCTGTGTTTGAACACTAGCCTTGAGCATGTTCACCACTCACTCATACGATGACAGTTGCAGACTGAAATTGGCCCAGTGGCCTTTCCACACAATGTTGGCATTGTCCTGTGCGTTGTAAATACTACTGATGATTGCGTCACTCAGAGACAAACTCTTCATCTTAGTTGCTGCTTAAGCGTTCACCAGGCACAAACGTATTGAAAATGTCACATGGGACTGATCTGACGGCACCTTGTTCTCTTAGTAAGTTCACAAATATTCCATTGATTATAGTGTGTGTCAGCAACGCTGTGTTTGTGCTCTGCAAACGTGCAGGAAAATGTGAGTGGGAGGGAGACAAACAGGATGACAGAACAACCCACGTGGAGAGAAATCAGTTGGGGCTAATACTTGTGTTCACTATTTAATCTCTGTGCCATGAGTAACTACAGATGGGTGACTAATTAAAGGGTAAATCAACCTTAAATATCTTAGTAGGGTGTTGGGACACTTGAAGATTAGGGCTGGGTATTGGTACTGGATAATCTTAAAGGTCCAGTGTGTAGGATTTAGGGGGATATGTAGGCAGAAATGGAATATAATAAAATAAGTATGTTTTCTTTAGTGTATAATCACATGAAAATAACAATTATTGGGTTTTTATTACCTTAGATTGAGCTGTTTATATCTACATGGGGAGCAGGTCTTTGTCTACGGAGTCTGCCGTGTTGCACTGCCATGTTTCTACCGTAGCTCAAAATGGACAAACGAAACACTGGCTCTAGATAGGGCCACTGGTGTTTTCACTTTGGGCACCGTGGTTAGCAGCCCCTCCTCGATGAGCAGTGTTGGAAAAAAAAGATTAAGATCTCTGCGAATAATTCAGCCATGTGAAAAACCCCTTTAACATCTGGATCTGAAGTTATCAGAGAGAAAAGGTGAGCACACATTAACAGGCGCTGGCTAGCTGGCCATCTGTACGTGCTGAACAAGATTGGAGAAACACTGATTTGTAATGTGAGACTGCTTTATTCAGTGTTTTTACCGGTTTAAATCATCCAGTGTGTTTGTTTTGGAGAGGAAGAGACCTCTGCGGATAATTCGGCTATTGATAAAAACCTCCTGAACATCTGGATCTTAAAATAGCAGAGAAAAAAGGTGAGCACACAATAACAGGTGCTGGGCTAGTGTCCCATCTATATGTGCCAAACAGCATTGGAGAAACACTGATTTATGATGTGAAACTGCTTTATTCAGTGTTTTTACTGGTTTCAATCACCTGGTCTGTTTGTTTTGGAGAGGACGAGTCATCTGTGGATAATTCGGCTCCCAGTAAAAACCTCTTCAACAATAAACACTGAAGGAATTCTAACTGGGAGAAGATTCAGCTGGTTGCAATCGAAAATCCCCGTAAATCTTACACACTGCTCCTTTAAGTTATCGACTGAAATAACCCAGTACCATAAAGTATCAAAACTGTTACTATCAGTTGATACCTGCGTTCAGTCCTTGTTGCACCCAGATCTAGACAGAACGGAGTATTTGAATGTTTTGGTTTTTTTTCACAGCCAATCACCACAAGCGTTGTTTGATTTTATGCAATGTGTGGTTGGCCGCAGCAGCTGCAACACAGTCTGTGGTATGGTGAAGTCAAGCACGGTGTATTATACAGAGTTGCCAGTGCAGAGGGCTGACATTCCACCATAATGTTCTAAAGTATGGCTATACGACACGCCACTCCCTTCACATTATGGGTACTGAATAAAGTGGAAACAAAAGAAGGTATCAAATGAAGAACTCAGTTGGTGTCTGTATCACTTTTAGGATACTGATATCGTAAGTTTTTACACAACACCCAGCCCTACTAAAGGTATTCCCTCTTGTACTGTTTTGAACCCTTGTTTTTCCTTTAGTCACCCGTCTGTACGTCCACTTCTAAATTACACACTTGAGATTTCCGATATTACTGTTGAAAATTGTCTGTAAGTATCCTGAATGCATAATGAGGCTTTGCTGCCAGATGTGGATTATGGACTGTTGGTGTTTTATGATTAAAGGTATTTTGAAACCACCCTCTGCATTTCAGATCTTGCTTATTAACGGAGTTTGTTTAAAAGCGCTCTTTGACTGCAGCGCCAACAAACAAAACCCAGAGCACAACACTGATGTATAGAAACAGCCACAAAAAGCCACGCTTCTCTCTTTCAACTTTTACACAGACTTTTATTGTTGGAGACAAAACACAAAACATTTCCTTACAGGCCTTCAGCGAATGAATCAGTGCACTGCTTTACTGCAGTGCCACTGCACAATACTTGGCAAATGCAATAAAACTGCAGTAGAAGGGTCTGATTCATAAGCCATTATCCGGCCACAATACCAAATAAATGAGCCTTTTCTTCATTAAATGTCTCTTCAACCACGATATTAACAGCTATACAAAGACAGCATGTTAGAAAAGGTTTGTTTAAATACTGTTACGTACTGCTCTGTACCATTTACGGCTCTCTACAAGGTCGTTTATTGCTTGCTATTGACAAGCCAGACAATGCGTCTTGTTAGATGAACTGGATAGAGTCTGTAGTCACGTTCACCACCAAAGTCTCCATGTCCACAGCCCACCGAACACCTAACCTGCCCATCAGCTCCCTCGAGGCTCTGCACTGTGGTCTGGGATCCTCCATGGGGGGTGTCTGGATGCTGAAATATTGAACAGCTTGACACCAAGCCTGACGCAGCGTGACTCATGTTAGACATGACAGCATAAAAGGACGCTTTACTGTCTTAACTGAGCTGTGTGTATATAAAGACGCTGCAGTGGAGGTTGGGGGTGTTGGTGTCCTGTTAATGGATTTCTGATGCCTCTTTGTCTTCACTTCAGCTGCATTACCAGGAATCAAAAAAGAAACTCATCCCTCATCAGATTTCTCCTGTATTGAAGAGTGCATTATGTCAGGAAGAAAACCCCATTAAATATCCATTACTGTGCTCCACTGAAGAGTGTAGCTTACATAATACATGATCAGCACAACTTTCAAACTTACTGTGACGCTTTACACTTGATGTATTACTGTACATCAAGTGATCAAAGCTCATCATAGTGCAACTTCATGAAGTTTAAGTTACAAATAGATCAATTAATACCACAAACAAATTAAAGGGACAGTTAGCTCCAAAATCAAAAATGTGTTTTTCCTTTTACCTGTAGCTCTATTTATCAATCTAGATTATTTTGGTGTGAGTAAGACATGTCACAAAACAAAACAAAAAAAACCTAAACAAAAAAACCCACGTACCTAAACACAAGATGTCAATCGATTAAAATATTCAATCAAGATTACTAGTGTATGTGGGTTCATGTTTTGATATACTAATATATAGCGTACAGTATTTCTTCTCCATTGCTGCTGTTGCACATCTGTGTGGCAGTTTGTCCTCGAGGTGGGCTAGTTGCCCCGCCCTGCCTCCACTGTGATTGGATTGCTGGGTAAAACGTGACAGTAACAAGTGCAGCAAAGTTCAACATTTTTCAACTCTTGGCGATCGGAAAAAACACCAAACGTGCAGCGCTCGGTACAAAAGATTTATAAAACAAAACAAAACACGCTTTTCAAAAAGCTTTTCTTTTTGATGAGTCAAGGCGGACCTGTAGTTGCAGCTGCATCTGGTTGGTGTTCTTCCTTTGGCATTGAAAGGCAGACTAGACCACTTGTAGGCATATATACTGCCGTCAGGTCTTGCATCCACAGTACCTTTGGTAGTGGAGAGAAATGAGTGCTGCCACTTAGAATGGCATTGCCTTAGTACCAAAGTATTTGTTCTTGTGACATCCCGACTGTGAGTTGCCATGTGCATCTACTAATGGACATGAGGCTCGTGCTCATGACACAATAAGATGTAAACATTAATTGCATCCTCCTCAGCTGGGCTGTAACTTCGGCTAGCTCGGTGGTGCTAGGTGAGCTAGCAGTAAATGTATGCTTCCTTTTGTGCGGTCATTCGGTTGATGGGTGTAGTTTAGTAGAAAGAAAATAGTTCGATCAATTTTGTGCATTTGGTCACTGCTGACAGATCTGTATCAGTCAACACACAATAATCTCATCTTTCCACTGGACCCACAACATCCCTGACACCATCATCAGAGCACCGGGTTCCCTCTGGATTGTTATCCCGGAATAGCGAGGCCGACGCGAGAGGAAGCAGAAGTGGGGCTGCAGGGCGGGACTCTGTGCCAGGCGACGAAAGACCCACACACACCACCGATCCCCAGCCTCTTCCTCTGCGAAGCCAGGACCATTACCCACAAGATCTGCAATCTGGAGCGACTTTTGGCCGTAAACAACTCAATACGGAACTGCAACACCATGATAATCACAGAAACTTGGCTGAACTTCTGTATGAAACTGCTCGCAACAAGGTCTGTGGGTTGTCTTAGGTAAGTGTGTCATGATTTCTGTAAAGAGACATTGCTGTTGAGTTTTTCAAATGTAAATGTATCAAACTTGGTGCCTTCTAGGTCCAATATACTGGAAACAGGGCAGACATCTCTACAGCTGATATCTCCAACACTTGGCAACTCACACCAAAACAATCCAGACTTATAAGCAGCACTAAAAGTGGAGGAAAAATATGTATTTCTGATTTCAGGGTAATTTGTCCCTTTAAGGCAACATAAGCACACCGTGGGCTCTTATTTTGCTAATCAAAAGCAGAGTGATCAGTGGTGTTCTTAAGGATCCAACTGTAGTTATGGGCAAAGATTAAAGTCCTGCACACTTAAACTACACCAAAACTTTACCTAACCCCAACCATCTGTAATCATAACAACCCTACATACAACTATTTTAAACTCTTCTGCCTGAAACCAAACCTTGTGGTTTAACGGACCAATCACAGTGCCTCTGTCCTTCACTCTGGCAGGACCCATAATTTAGTGTCAGTGACTCGCAACGTGGGTACAGAGGGTGTGGCAAAAGCAACTGATTTCAAAATATCGTGGCCAGAGGTTCAACCAGTAAAGCTCACAGCGAGAAATAAAGCTCACAAAACTGTAGTGTGCAGGCACAAAGCTACCCAGCATCATGAAAACAGTTCCTGATTGCGAAGCTCTCACAAAAGAATCCTGCTCAAACAGCTGCCTGTCTCTTCAGTTTGTTCCCAGCATCAAACCAGTCTGTGCATGTGGAGACAGTTACAGATTATTTAAAGAGGATTTGCAGCTATCACAGTCCTCAGCCTCCAGCAGGTATCGCTAACCAGACTGACGGCAAACAATGCTCAATCTTTTGGTGGTTTGTTTCAACACAGTTTGTTAGCAGGGTGTGTCGCACAGGAGCAGACAGTTTAAAGGACAATCAGACAAGCAGGGAAAAATCAATGTGAAAAGAAAAAAGTGGTGATTAACTTGTTAGTCAGACACTGTGCAATCTGTCACTAACTCTTCTGGTTTTCTCACAAAGACGTGTTTAAAAATAGCATTTGAGAAATCCCCTCTTTAAAAGTTTCCCCAGTGGTATGAACTTTGCATCACATACATCTAAGCAGGCCTGTTAAGCAACACTAAGTAGGATGACTTAATTACTTGTTGTTATATGCATGTGCATCTGTTGCAATGCCAAGTCTGCTGCTTGCCATCCTTTGTTTCCTCTCCCTTTCCACTTCCCTTGAGACCACAAAGGAAATACGCCATATGGCTGTTTGTGTTATCCTTTTTCTATTTTTAAAGTTTCAGTTTTCAGAGGACTGTAACTCTAAACTGTGCTGATCAGATAAACTTAAAAATAATAATACATCTCAGGTGGTGTAGTGGAGAAGCTGGGACAAATGTCTGTATGTTGCTGAAGCCTTTTTCAGTCAAATGACAAAACAGTCACCTCATGAAAACGTCAGAGATCATTGAGACTGAGGTCAGATCCTAAATCTGGGTTCACATCTTCACCAAGGAGATCATCACCATCACCATCATCGTCATTGTCGTCGTCGTCGTCCAGATCTGATCCTGGACCGGCAAAGTCGCTCCGTCTGGACTGGACGCTCAGACGCACCCGCGGCTTCTGATGAAGAGCTGACGGAGGTGAAGAGCAGAGAAGGAGCTTTACTTTGTGTGTGTGAGTGAATGAGTGCCTCTTGTGGGATTAGGCTGGAAGACATTCAAATGTTTTCCCATAACAACACTGTACCAGCACGAGTGTGTGTGCATGTGTGGATACAATTGTCAAATTAGCCCGGCTTCTTGGGCCCAAATCACTCTGGGAAACATTTAGAGCAGAGATTGTAATCTCTTCCGGGAACATCAACCTTCTGTTACAGTAAGTCTCAGGGGTGAGCAGCGCGCACGCTCACACACACACAAACACACAAATACACAAGGTACCAAATTTCCCAAGAAATGACTGGCCTTGCAGCAGAGGCTGCTGGAGAGGAAATGAGAGCTTTTACTGCTTTATCTGCACATGGGAGAACGCTGTGGGTCTACAGCTTTGCTCAAAATGGTGCTGTACATCTCCAGATTACACTCCTCACCTTTCTTTTATTTATGATTTTAACATTTTCTTTCACTCTAGTCTCATGGAACACTTTTTTGTGATATATTTAAAGGAATAGTTCTACATTTTGGGAAATCACTTATTCACTTTCTTGTGAGTGCGATAAGAAGATCAATACAAGGAGGAGACGGTCAGTCTGGCATAAAGACTGATAACAGGGGAAAACAGCTTGCCTGGCTAAATATAAAGGTAACAAACTCCACCTTCTAGCACATCTAGAGCTCATTAATTAAAACATGATCAATCTAAATACAAATTTAAAAAAAAATTTTTTTTAAGGGGCTATGTGCAGGACTATTTCTAGGCTGGGTTCAGTGACTTCCTGGATTCCTGTCATCACTGTGATGCTGCAAGGCAACCAGCAGAGACTCTTGAACAGATGTTATCGTGGTATCGATCCTCTAATCTGATTCTCGGTATATTATAAGCCAATTTCCCAACATCTCAACCTAACCGTATGCTGAAATGGCAAACACTGACAAGTGCTGAGTCAGATCTCCTGGGATGAATCACTGTGAAGGTTGAGCCAGATGTGTGGGGGAGAGAGAGGAGGGGAAAGTAAACGTCCTATCCTCCTAAAACTGCCACCAGTCTGTGTCCATCTGGTGCCCTGTGTAACGTTCTCTCTTGGTTGGCGCGTGTGATCCGAATTGTCAGAACAGAGGGCTTATGAAAATGATATGATGACAACACGTGGTGTTGGATGACTCAGCACACCGTATTTTAGTACCTGAAGGGGCACAACCGTGCTTGAGTGCTTTTTTTCATTCAATCATCCTCACCGGAGTCTTTGTCATCCAGCCATGACAGATCATCTGAGCTGACCTCAGCCAGGCTCGGGGTCGGGCTGAAGTCTTCTGAGTCAGAGTCTGCCTCATCAGCACTGACCCCTCTTCTGTGGCTGGCAGGGAGCGGGAGCGGTGATGCCCCTGAATCAGACAAAAAGACATTGTTAAGTAGTGTTATCGTGCTGTAAATGTGTGTGTGTGTGTGTGTGTGTGTGTGTGTGTGTGTGTGTGTGAGAGGTAGAGAAAGGAAAAGACTTGCCTGATGTGTGTGCTGACAGCAAAGGTGTTGGTTGACGTTCTCTGAGAATAAGTCTCCTCACCTCCTCCTTCAGTTCTGACACAGTTGTTCTGTTGTAAAGAGATTAAAGACAATTTCAGTTAATTCACAGAAACACAGAGACAAACCAAAAACACGCACTCACACTCGCACATGTACCTGATCTGGCGGAACTCTTGTTGTGTGTGAGAATACTGAGAGACAGTCTTTGCCAGATCAGTGCTGTGAACTCTGTAGCTGTCTGTCAGCTCCTCCAGTGTCTGAACAAAGCACACAAAGAAAAGGTTAAGGATCTGAAAGAATACAAACCACACGTGCAGACGCAAACACAACCTGCAAGATTTAATGTGTGTGTACCTTGCAGCTGTGCTCGTACTGTCTTCTGGTCTCTCTGGTTTCTGCCTGCTGAAGGAACATGTCCTCCCCTTGTCTCCCTGTCAAGAGGGAAAAAAAAAGAGCAGATGTTGGGAACAAGACCGTGCTTGCCTTTGCTGCGGAGGCCAGCTTTGGGTTTAGCAGTCCCGCTGAATCAATACAAGGGCATGATGTATGTGTGTGACTCACTTAGTTGTGCTTTCAGTTGGTCCACCTCTCTCCGCAGGTGATCCAGCTCCTCTCTGCGAAGTTTTGAGCTGAAACTGTGGGAAAAGAAAGAAAGTCGTGATAAAACGGTCTCGTCATTTATTTTCTGTCACATCCGAAATGAAAGTGTCACCTTCCTGGTAGCGAACCGAGGTGTAAACATTTTCATTTCAGTCTGGACTTGGACCTATCATCAGTTTAGTCTGCAGTTACGCCCCCCAGCTCCACCCCTAATGCACCTCTCCTCCAGGTTGCCTAGCGACGTGGCTCTGGTGATGTGTCCCCGCAGACTGCTCAGCTCACGTCCAACCTCTCTCCTCCACTGCTCCATCCGTCTCTCTGCTCCCGGACTTTGTCCCCTCCTCGATTCGGCCCTCTCCCTCTCCCTCTCCCTCAGCTCCTCATGCAGCCTGTGAACCTCCTCTGGAAAAGAAGAGAGCGTTACTGTGGTGAAGGGATTTTTTTCTCCTTCAGCAGCCTTGAGGATAAATCCAAATTATTTATTAATGTTTTTAATTATAAATGAATCCTCCAGTGATGGGTGTATTTTGCTTTTTCAGACAGTAGAGGAGTGGCCAGTGAGTACAGAAGGCAGAGAGAGCAGCAGGATCTGAACTTTAGGGCAGTGGTGAGGCAGCATTTATATACATACATATGTAATTGTACATTTTTTCAGTTGGCAAACACTTTTGTCTGAGCAATGGACAAATTAGGTTAGTACAAGCTATGGTGCATCAAGGAGGAAATAAAATATGACATCTTGGCATAATTATTGTCAATAAATCTTGCTGGTGGAGGTGCTAATGGTTGACAAAATGTAGACCATATTTTCCTGTAAATTGTCTCGCTTCATGTTGCAGCGAGAACTCAGATACTGGTTCCACTTCCTTTCCTCTCCCCTGAGATAAACCAAATTAATCTGACAGTATGTCGTCATCGTAATGGAACTTGATCAAAGTGCATTTCATGCAAACTAAGAATGGAGGCATTTGTCATGTTTTTCTTCCCTGTTTTGAGCCACAATTCACTGCCCAATTTGCACCAATTAAACTGATAAAAAGCACAATCCAACCCAACAGGCATATAATGCCAAGTAGCAGCTGGAACAGCCTGCTAGTCCTCTTGATGAAGGCTATTTTTGTTTACTAATTAAGCCAATTATTTCCATACAGTCAATCCTAAATGTTTCATAGGATACTGATGAACAGAAGTTTAAGAGCTAAAGCCAGTTACAACTGTACCACCACGCACAAGGAAGCATGCATCCACGGCTAACTCACCTAGCATCACTGAGCTAGCTAATGTTACAGCTCAGCCAAAGAGGACGCCATCAATGTTTACATCTCATGCCGTCACAAGCATGGGCCACTCGTCCATGAGTAGATGTAAGCTTCCTTTTGTGCTGTGATATGTTTGGTGTGTATTTTGGTAGGATAAAAAAAATTGTTTCCACATGAAACTGCGCACAACAAGGTCTGAGGATTGTCTCAAGAGACAGGGACATGATTTCTGGAAAGAGACATTACTGTTGAGTTTTTAAAATGTTTTTTGGCACTTCTATCACCACAAGCAGAGTGCCATCTAGTTCTCATATATTTGAGAGGCGGCAGACAGCTCTATGGCCGATATCCCCAACACTTGGCGACTCACAACAGTGCAATCTAGATTGATAAAGAGCACTACAGGTAAGAGGAAAAATATGTATTTTTGATTTAGGGGTGAACTGTCCCTGTGCGGATTATGAAATGACTGAGCTAATCAAACAGAGGGAGGATTATTTTTCCACTGGGGACAAACACAGCTCATACAAATGGTAGTATATTGAATTCAGCACTAAAAGTAACAGGGCCGGAGAAGGAGGCACAAAGTCAGGTAGTATGGTCTCACTTTTCTGAGCTGTGTTTTCAACCAGGTGACGATGAGAAAAAGCCAACTGGACGGTACAAAAATAAAGAAGTACACTATGTAAGATCGGTCAATATGACGGCATCAATAAAAGGAAAAATCTGTGTTAGAGGAATCAAACTCACTTGTTTCTATGACTAAACTGTAGAACAGAAATTGAGTATTATGTTATATTTTGGAAGCCACAGACTTGTGGCAATGACTAATTTGCATAAAAAAGCTGCATGTAGCAGCTCAAAAATAACTTGGCAGTGTCCGGGCACTGTTTATTTTTCATATATGACCTGATATCTTAGTTTGGGTGTGACCACATTAAGCAGCTTTGAACTTGATAACAATTCCTTTGTTCTAGTTGACAATAACAGGAGGCAGGCGTGGGTGTATTTGTAAGGGGATAACATGACCCGGTATAAACTGGGATAGTAGCCGTGGTGCAGCAGGTTACCTTGTAGTGTCTGGATGTGACATTGTTGAGTCTGTCTCTCTCTTTCCAAGTCATGTAGTTTCTGGGTGAGAGACTCAATCGCCTTGAAAACACATTTAGGAAAAAAATGGCAATCTGTCAGTGATGATAACACTATCATACACTACATACTATTTGACTACTTTGTGGTAACTATTTGATCTTGTACACCTGGCTTGGTTAAACAAATATTCACACACCTGGCTCTGTATCTGGAGTTGTGATTGGATAGCAGCTACGTCTGCCCACTGAACAGCAGGACTGAGAGATGCAGAAGGCTGTCGGAGAAGGGGGGATCGAGGAGGAAGAGCGGGAGGGACCAAATCTGAGTCATGAGTCCTTTCCTTTACTGGGAACAAATCTGGAGAGGATGAGGGATACGTGGGAGGTTGAACCAAAAACAAACAAGTTCAAACCAACATCCCTCCTATCGTTATTTGCACTTTCCTCTGAGGTTTGAAAAGGTGGAAGTTACACACATGAGCAAGCAGGTTATTTCCCCTTTTAAGTCATATTCAGAAACTGACACTGATCCACCCACCTTGTCCTCCTTTGGCAAATTTCCCCGGTGAGGTCAGCCTCTCCTGTGGAGACAAAAACATTTACAAACCACAGATAATTTCCAAACTCTCACAATCAGTACTTTTCGCTGAATAAATTACCCTGCTATAAGTTTGGTGGAGCTTTACTGCCATCTACAGATAGCTCCAATGACTTACATCTGGTCACAAGACAACAGTGAGGGCTGTCTTATGATGTTCACTCCTTTCACTGATGCAAAACAAAAAATGCCCTAATTAACAGTAAAGCCACACGGGCTTCAAAATAACTAGTCTCTGTTAATTCCAGCAGGGCTAATAAATTAGATGAAGGCAATTTGGATCTACTCACCCTCATCTTTGCAACGCT
Source organism: Chaetodon striatus (assembly GCA_029783705.1). Lineage (NCBI taxonomy): Eukaryota > Metazoa > Chordata > Actinopteri > Chaetodontiformes > Chaetodontidae > Chaetodon > Chaetodon striatus. Next base: position 26,407,766 of record JAPZEB010000021.1, read on the forward strand.
GCCATCTGCTACTGACAGGATAGAGCTCAGCTGATTGTCCCAGTTCATGTCTGACCTGAAGAAACAAATGCATCAAATTGCCAAATGCATCACTCATCAGCATCAGTCAGCTAATCCTTGATGCTGGGTGCAGAAACGTCATGCAGGACAGTGGTGTGTGTGTGTGGCCTGACAGTGACGTTACAACATCAAAAACCAGTGTGGGACAGCGACACAGTAACTTTAGACGTGTTTTGAGGCTGGTCGGTGAGGTAACAACCCGGCAGAGATCTCTGACACTTGGTGGGAGATTGAATTACAGCAGGCCTGAATATTTGCACGTTTTTAGTGACGCTTATCAGCTGCTACTCCGGTACATGTAGCCGTGGTGCCAAAATGTGCAGGCTGTCTGATAATGAAATGAACCTACTTACTCCAGGCCAGTGGGGAATATCTCTCCAGCTTCCAGGATCAGATTTAACAGGAAGCGATGCAAGAACCTTCCCTTGCTCAAGGACACTTCAGAGGAGGAGATGCTGGCCACCACAGATACACCACAACAAACACTAAACACGTCAACATAACGCTAGGGGGGCGTTGCAAACGTCAAATAGCTAATGTTGTCGTATTATTAACCTAAGCTAACTTCAGTTAGCAGCAGCAGCTTTGCGTTGACTTTTTCCTCTCAACGTTCGTGGCGTCACGTTACTGTTTTATTTGACAAAGTAATTTCCGACCATTTCAAGGACGATGAGTGAAGTCTTATTTTGAATACAACAAACAACATGTCGCTGAAAACAGAATAAATGACGGTTAAGCAGAACTATGATAACGTTTATATTAGCTTGCTAACCAGGCTACTCACAGAAAAGCTTGCGACTCCACTTTTAAATCCAGGAGCCCATAACGGCAACGTGATTGCGTATGACGTAGCCGCAAGGGCATATTGGGTATTGTAGTAGACTGAAGCTAAAGTCTTTCTTAACAAAATACGCTAAGTGCCTCGGTAGTATTTCTTCAAAACATATTTTGTTGTATATGGTTTTGTTTATATTTGTTTTGTCAGAAGAAATCATTACAAAAAAGACAAGAGCCTTGGTTAATTTCTGACATTGATTAGCCAAAGAACACCATATCCCACAATCCAAAGCGTTGTGTTGACGGACGCAGCAATGGCGGCTTCCACTGTCAATGTGGAAGGTGTAACAAGACTGTTAGAGGACTATTTATCAAAACTTGGATTTGAAGTCTATCCTCTCAAGGTATTGTGGCACGTGTTTCTTTCTCATGTGTAGCCTCGACAGCAAGAATGGCTCCAAAATGTTAAAAATACATAAATAAAAATACATTAATACACCCAGCTGTTAACCTGCCAGCCAGGACTGAGAAGTTGTAAAAGACAGAAAATTGTAATTATATCGGTGAAATTGTGTCATTTTTGACAGCCGATTAAAGCTTTATCATTTCCACATTTTATTCAAATTACTCTGAATTCTTTGAATAGTTTTTTCCAATTTATTCATTTAAAAAATATAATGAAATAAGTATAATCCGAATGAGGTCCGGATCTCGTTTTCAAGGGAGATCTCTGTGCAAATAGATAAAATGAAATAAGATAAAATACAGTTAAAAATTAGAAATAAAGACATCACAGACATTTTATTAAGTTCACCGTTATGCAAAACATTTACAAGTGTAACTTCAAATACAAAAGTGCAACTTTTTAATTCAATTATATCTGAGAATGTAATGTCCATATGTTGTGGAGCCATTTTGTTTGTGTGCAGCGAAGTATTTGAACCCGGTATTTTCCATGTTCACTGTAAACAAGAGGTAGAGCTAATGTTAAAATGTCCTGTGACCTGACACTGTAAGTACTCTATTTAAATTTAGCCAGAGAGCAAAGGTAACCAATAATAATAATGATAATAATAATAACTTTATTTGTATAGTATCAGTAATACAAGGAATGTACAAAGTGCTTTACAACAGGGAAATTACAGACATAAAAACGATTATATCAGGGAGTCAATGTTAAATGAATAAAGGGATGGAATTTCATACTAACTGTAAAATAAAAACAAATATACAGTGCCATAATGCAAAATAAATACAGGAATAGAAAACCATAACTAAAATAAAATGGGATGGGAAATGAAAACACTCCGGACGACAACAACAAAAAGATCAAATACAATTAAAGTAGAGTACATAGACTACATTACACAGGAAAGAGGGTAAAACCCACTGATAAAAGATGAAAACTCAGGAAGTATTTCTTTCCAAGTGTGTAACTTCTCTGTGGCTCTTAACTGGGCAGTTTTTTTTTTAAATAAATAAATAACATATCAAGCTGCTGCTTTATGTTGTTAAAGAAGACCCTCTCAACTTTTAATATAAGATGCAATACATGTATGTCTACTGTTTGTTACTGCCCGTGTGCCTCTCTGTGTCCCTCCATGGTCACAGGTCGGTTGGTATAACTCTGTGCTGCCTCCCACCCTGCGCCTGGCTTACCCCGATGACAGCCTGGCTGTGGTGGTGCTCAGCACTCCTGCTATGTTTGAGCAAGCCTTCCTGCCGTTCATGGAGGAGAGGGGCTGTCAGGGGCTGTCCGACCCCATAGACCAGTGTGTCAAACACTGCATCTCCTCTGCTGTCTCTAAGGTGAGCAGTGTGAATGAAAACCCTGACCTTAAAAGTGACAGACAGACAAATAACACATTGGTATGACTGGTTGGTGTTATGGGTGGTCAGTTATGAATAAAATCTCCTATTACCAAATCTGTAATTTAATATTACAGTATGTGTTTTGACAGTCCAATAACAGAGGTATTAAAGGAGGATACCACACAAGGCTGGATTGCCAAGTGGGGAAAAGTGTTTGCAACTAGCCCCAGGTTCAAAGAGGGACATTTGTTTTGTTGTAGTTTAAGTTATTGGAAATTTGATTTCCGAATATGATAGAAATATTGTCCGCACATGCTGCAAATTCTTAAATATTCTTTTGAATTTTTCATTACCTAAAACAACTGAACATACAATCCACGAGTCCCTGTGAAAGATGAAGGGTTCATGGTTGTGACTGGGTCGGTAATAGAAAGCCAACAGGGACCCAATAGATTATTTTTGCATCACAGCCTCATAGTGTGTAGGTGAAATTGTAAGGCTAAATCTCTGATGGTAAAAAGTAACGCCTACACACTTACTCCATGTCACGTTTTCAATTGAGACTACTTTGATCTTTGTCAGGTCAGAATGGTCGATGTTCATGACCTGACGAAGATCCAAGTCGGATTGAAATATTGTCTTGATCAAACTTTTGTGGCATGGTGCAGGCTAAGTGTGCAGGTGTTACTTTTTTCTTTGTGTAAGCTGATGAATAATACCTAAGGAGAAATCTGGACCCGGTGGCTGGACCAGTTGGGAATCACTGAACTGATCCAGTGAGGGATATGTTTGCATCTATAACTTTTTTCATGATGAAGTTATGACACCTTAACATGCCCTCTTCCTCTTCCTGCCCTGCAGTGTTTTCCAGGACAGGAGGTGGACGTGAGGTACGACTACGAGCTGCTGCCCAGCAGGAAGCCGAAGTTCTTGGCTCAGACTGCAGCTCACGTCTCTGGAGCAGCTTTCTACTACCAACAGTCTGATGTCACAGACCAACCCTGGGCTGGAAAAGTAAGGCCATTCATTTAACAGCCTCTAAATAGTTGTTGTCAAATTAAACTCCAATAATTGTAGAGAAGTGTCTCCATATTTGCTTCTGTTTTCTGCATCTCCCTCTGTTACCTGCAGAAAATGTATGGAGTGTGTGTGCATCCGAGGTACGGGGGCTGGTTTGCCATCAGAGCGCTGTTGGTGTTTGGCGATGTGACGGTGGGCACTGAGATGGTGCAGCCTGCTCCTCCCGACTGTGTGCCATCCAGAGAGGGCAGGATACAGCTGCTGGAGGCTTTCAACTTTCACTGGCAGGTACAGGACCTCAGCACTGTGACACACATTCACTGGACCGGAGTGATGGCCTTTAAATAAGAGACCCCCGTCTGTGGAGGTTTTCTGGGAAGAATTCAGTTGTCTGTTCACTCTGTCTGTACTGAAGGTGCTGAGATGGGAATAAAGAGTGAAGATTGTGATGTAATACAGTCTCTTTCATGAGGACGTTACACAATGATGGCAACAAATTCCAGTTTTTAATACAAAAATACAAACCAAATGTATTTATATGAAGAAAAACATATTAAATATCGTAATTTCAATTTATTGAGGGAATTTATCATTTCTTCTTTTTCCATTTTCCTCCATATTTAAACCCTTAATACATTTTCCTTGAGTTAAACACAGTGTCAGTGTATGTTTTAATAGATTTTCATCATGTAATTAAATAAATGATAAATCAAATTTTGTCCCATCAGGACTGGAGCTACAGAGACGTCGTCCGTCCAGTTCAGATCTACTCTCAGAAACAGAAGGATTACTTTTCCACTCCTCCTGCACAGCGGCTTGCTCTGCTTAAGACTTGGGGCTTCCTGCCGAGTGAAAGCGATCAACCTGCTGAGACGTCAGACACACAGAGCCAGGCGACGGGACACGGCTGACAGAGAAGAGCAGCAGCAGGGAAGAAGCACAAACCTTCACTGCTGAGCTTGTGTAAAGTACAAGGGATACTCTTCAGGGACTTCAGGACATTTTTCTGCTATATGTCCTCTACATAATGTGTTTCATCATGTTTACACTACATATGATCACACTACACTGCTTCTCTCACAGTGTCATCTCACAGAAATCTGAACAGACTCGAATGAATGAATGCTTTACTGCTCCTGCAAACCTTGTTGGTGTGTTTAAACCAGTTATTTCCAAAGAATGCACCTTGTATCCTTGTTGTGTCATATTGTAGCATACAAACCACAGATGTTTAAGTAGCAACGGTGACTTTTTACTTTGCACATTGTTTCATTTGAAACAGTATCAACACAGGGGCCTTTAGGAGCCCTGTATCATCAGCCTGCCTTAAATGTGTGTCTTTACGTGCTGGTACTTGACCACAAAGACAACAATCTTATTTAATCTAATTTCTAGAATATTTCTAATTGATTTATTAGCGAAGCCATGAAAATAAATACAAAATATGAAGAAACGTATGACTCCATGGGTCTGGTTTTAACAAATGATAAACTCTGAGAGAAATTGAGCATATAAACAAAATGAGGGAAATAATGACCACCCCACAAAAAGAAAAAAAAGGCTCTCCATTAACCATAAACAAACATTGTGTGTTTACTTTCCTCCGGTGGTATTTAGCTGAGCAGGTTTACTCAGTTATTTGTCAGAGGTTTTTGCCTTCAACCCAATTCAGTGGAGTCAAACAGTTTTTAATTGTAAAATAAATAAAGTGAGTTGAACAAATGATTGTTGTTGATATGAATAAAGGGCAATATGATGGAAATTAAATATCACCATTTTTTAATTAATTTTTTTAATGACTGAGTAAAGATAAATAACAACTAGAACACTTTGGTAAGCTCAGAAAATTACATCACTTTACTATAATGTAGGCTTTAAAACCAGAAAAAGAAAACACTTACAATACTACTGTGAAAGGGGAGGAGGTTCATGAGGAGAGGTCTACGATCACGGGCATCAGTCAGAATGCACAGCCACTAAAAAAAACTCTCCTTTTGCACAGAAAGATTTATTTCCAAACTCAAACTGCAATTAAACATAAAGTGGAGAGCAAAAACACATGAGTTGAAGCTGAAAGAAACAACTGCAAAATTAGGTCTTCAGCCAAATTAAACAAATGTCCATCTTAATGAGGGTAAAAAAAATGCTCTAAGTTAAACTAATAACAATAAACTTAAGAGAAAGAAACTGCTTATCAGCACTGCAGCCCCATGTGACGATGCAGAACAAATGAGTGAAATGGTGTTGAGGGTTTAAATGGGGTGAACAGGTGAACTCAGTCAGGTGAATGAGTGAACAAAGAGTGAAAGGGACCAAGATGTGCTAAAGAAAGAGGAGGAAAGGAAGTGAGAAAAAGCAGTGTCAAAATAAAGGAAATTTTTCTACAACAATTACAATATCCAAAATCTAAGACAATATCAAGGCTCATATCACAGTTTTGATATGTTGCCCAGCTCTAATGCTAATCATCAGGGGTTCATCCATACACAGAAATCTGTGTATTGTAGCTCTAAAATGATAGCTACATGTTTATTTGGTATTTTGCGAATCGAAAGTATTTGTGCCATCTATCCATCCCATCTCTCTCCAGTATTTATTGGCTCCATTGTTGTGTCCTTGTCTCCAGTTTACCTGACACT
>JAPZEB010000021.1:26432244-26444522 GCA_029783705.1 Chaetodon striatus
ATGAGCTGCGTCTCTTCTCAGACTGGGCTGGATCACAGCGTCTCCAGGTGAGCGATGTGTAGCTAACACCGCCAGCAGCAGCAGCCGCCGCTGTTCTGTGCACATGTTGACTGTGGTCGCTCGTCGCTTCAGTCCACTGACTATACGACAGTTTATTTTCTGACACAGTGTTTTCATGTTCTTCATCAAAGTTCTGTCGTGGTTTAGACTTTTAATGGTGCAGATCCCAGTCAGAGGGACGGTTGGTGCACAGAGTCAGTGGAGGCTAACTAATCCAATATTTGTGAATAACGAGATGATTGAAATAATAACTTTATCCTAAAGTGATGTCTCGTTGCCGACTCTGTAAAGGCGTGAGCCTGCTGTCCCTGACCATGAGACCTGCTCCTGCATCCTCGTTCTGATTGCTTGTCGCTGCTTGGTGTTTCCACCCAACAACAGTCAGCTGACCTGTGGTTTCCAGTGGTCCAGACGTTTTCACTGTGTCTCCACTCTCTCCGTTATGTGTGTGTCCTGCTGAGTGCGTACCTGCTGGCCTCTCGACCCTCCTCCTGGCCTCGTCTTGCCCTCTGCCTGCTCCCCTCTGGTGTGTGTTTGGTCTGTGTTCTCAGCTGGTTCCAGATTTTCTGCCTCCTGCTCCTCCTCAGTCCCGTTACCTGCTGTTGTTACTCCTGCTCACGTGCTCGGCCTAGTTCGGTCCGCCACACCAGCCGGGCTGCCGAGGACTTTGTGGAGAGCCTTTGCTGGAGTACTGAAGTGAACTGTGTGCTGTTTACCAGCTGTCACAGTAACGTCATTACAAACTGATCCTGGTTCTGTGTGTGCTGCTTGGGTCCAGACACCACCGTTACAAAGTCCTGTGTTTGTTTGACCCCCCCTCCACGCCTACCAGCGTTCAGACTTCTCTCATTTGTTATTGCAGTCAGCACTTTGGTCACGCAGTCACAGCCTCCCTGAATGGGGGGGTTATATACAAATTGTGGTGCATTACTTTTTGAAGGTGTCGGTACGCACAGTGCACGAGAACAGGCTGTGTTTTAAAGCTGCTGTGGCGCTGTGCTGCATGGCACTGGGAGCTTGTTCTCATATTTTGTCACATAAATCACACATGTTCAGAGACTCTATGATCACACTGCTCTCACTGGTTGTTGAAGTGGCACTAAATTGACCCTGATCTAATCCAATACCTTTAAAGTGAAATTTATGAGCCGTAGAAAATAAAATAACGCGTGGGCCTCCACTGCTGGTTAATCACCTGCAGCAGTTACACGGTGATCCTCTGGCCCTGCCAGGTGCACTGCACCTCTCTGCTACATCACAATGAACAGGAGAACAGATTGACCACGACAAGCGTGCAGGACCTCACGCTACAGTAAATCGATGGGTGGGGGACAAATATAGGTTGTGTCATTACTGGAGCTGGGACATGCTGCCATCAGAAAGAAAAGCAGGAGAGGGAGGGAGAGAGGTGATTAATCCACCCATCTGCTCCGTGCTGACTCACAGTCCTCGGTGTAACACCGGCCATACCTTCAGCTCGTCTGTTGTTCTTCTGCACGTGCACTTTTCTTCTTTTTCTGTGGGTCAGGTTGATTTAATCAGACATTATTCTCTTCTTGCATCTCACTTTGGGTGCAAATCAAAGCTGTGTAAACCTACTTCTGCACAGAGCAGGAAAAAACAATGCCCTCCTTTTTTATTGTCTCACAGCAGCAGAGCGACCTGCCCCCATTTCTGAGGTGCTGCACCGGAGCATGTTCAAATATTTAGTTTAGTGCACCAGGCCAATTACTCCGCAATGGATTAATAATCTGTTTTTTGCACCCTCCTCCATCGCCCCCATTCACACACACACACACACACACACACACACACACAGATGATGATGCTGTGGCAGGAGGACTGATGCGATTTGGCATTACTGGGGCACCAGTCCTGCTGAATGCCCTAAAATGTGGCCTCCCCTGTGCCCCCATCGCCACACTCCTCTCAGCAGTCACTCCAGCGACACCCCCACCCCATCTCCCAGATCTGCTGTCACGCTAAGCATGTTCACTTGGGGTGTGTCGACTCTGCAATGAGTGTGAAGATAGAGACGATTCAACAGTGTGTGAGCAGAGGATCTGGAGCTAACACACAGCCTGTCCTGAGACCTGGAGCTGTTTGGAAAGGTCTGATTCTGGTGCAAACGTGATACAGAAACTATGCTGTTTTTACTACCTCAGTTTTGGGAACATAAACATCTACAAAAAAATATATTTCATTTAACTAAATAAGGTCAACTTCTTAAATGCATCAATATTTAATGTTTTGTAAACACAAGCAGCTGTACGAGGACTAGCCTCAGTTAAACAGTATAAAATGAGAATTTCTTAAATGAGCATTAACATAGAGTGGACTCTGAGTTTTCCCAAATACAACAGTACAAACACACTGACACAAAAATAATAATGTTATTAATAATAATAATAATAATAATAGTACAGTGTGATACACAAACCAGATAAAAATATGGTTGGGACGGTGTTAGCATTTACATAAGAATCTTCAAATGAGGCTTTCTTTTAGTTGGTGTCATGTTTTATACTGTTCCTGTTTTGAGGAGAGTGCCTGGTAATAACTTTACTTGAGTCAAGAAAGAAATATCTTTTCTCATCACAACACCTTTAATGTTTGATTTGAATGATTCGCTGTCCTGAAACATTTTGAACAGCCACATTAACAGGTCAGCCTCCGACATCGTTGCTGTGTTCCAGCTGTCTGCTTTTTATTTTGGGTCGCCTGAAAAAGCGGGTTAAATTCTTCCAGCAGAATTCCCTCCACACTCGTGAGTTTGTGGATGTACATGGTGTCTCACACACTTGGTACCAGTCTTCCTCTGATATTTGAATCTTTAATTGAGCTTCCCATTTTGCTTTTATGCATCGTGTCGTGTGCCTCTCTGTGTGTTCTGGGCTCTGGCTCTGAGCCACATGAGACCATCTCTATTGAAAATGTCGGGTCAGGGTTAGGCATCGTACTGGGGACGGGAGACATGTGGTCGAGTGGTTATCTGTGTCAACGAAGTCGGGGCTGGGCGGGGCCCTTTGGGGCCCTTTAGGGCCAGAGTAAGGTTAACAGACACTGCAGCACTTCTGTGAATGGAAAAAACAATCAACAGTTCTCTTCACAGCTGTCACTCAAGGAGAAAACAGGGAGCGGTTTCACACACACGCCTAATTTATTTTCCCACCCTGTTTCAGCAAAGAAGAATAGAAGGGCCAGAGCCAATCAGAGGCAGAGAAGGGCGGGGCTTTGCAGAATGTGGGTGGGAAAATAAATAAATAACAGACTCACACAGGAAGTTCAGCCCCGACAAAACGATGCGTAGACGGTGGTGTGTTGAATATCCTGTTGTGTTACACAGGTGCACCGTCTCTTAATGTCACAGATCAGTTCAGCAGGGACCAAATACAGAACATGAGGCAGGTGGATGTGGAACAAAAGGTGAGCTTTAATAAAGCTGATAAAAAACATCCAAAACAGGCAGGTAACTCACAGCCCAAAAAAACACCAGGCAGGAAACAACACCGTGAACACAGGCGACCTGACAAAGAACAAAGAGAAACACACAGGTAAATATAGACACAGAACACTAATCACAAGAAGGAGACACAGCTGGAGGAGGACACGGGCAGAAGGAGGGAAATGGGGACTGGTTGACAACAAGGGTTTGGAGGGAGGAGCAAACAAGACTAATACAGGACAGGTGTGAAGGGAAGACTCTGGGAACAGGGACGGACTAATGACACTGATGAAACACAGGTGTGATAGAAAACAGGCGGGAAAACACACAGACAGGAAGTAAAACCAGACATGACACATGAGGAGAGAATCTACAAAATAAAACAGGAAACAGATTAAACATGAACGAATAACATGAAACAAGGAAGAACACAAAGAGAAATCTCCAAAGGATAAATTAATTTAAACAAACCCAGGATCATGACACATCAGTGGCTGTGTCAAATTGTACAGATTGGAAATAAAGGATGGAGCCTCGCATGCAATAGTCTACAGCATCTTTCTTGTTTTGCTGCTTGTTTTGTGGATAAAAACAAATATGTGTTTTAACAAAACAAAATCTAACAGGTAATTATTGCGATCCACCCTCTTGCTACTACTGTTTACTTCTGTTGTGCACTGTGCAATGCTGTCCATTAATGACACATCTTTGCTTACACTGATTTTGCTCACAACTGGTAAAAACACGGGCTGGTTCCTTAGATAGCACCAAGGTTCCAAGAATCCTGGTCCGGATGCCTCAGATGGCAAATGTGCCAAATCAGATGACCTTTATTGGATGTACTATACCTTTTAATGCAGAGTCACTCCACATCCGGGCCGTGTTCGTCCTGATGAGACCCCATATTGTAGCTGTATCCAGGACCTCTCCTCCACAGTGATACTCCTTCTCCTTACTCTCTCACACCCTTACATGAACGTGCCAGAGAATAATACACTTTGTATTCACGGAGAGACCTACTTATTGATGACTTCCCAGAGTTTGTTTGTGTGTGTCTTTGAGGCGTCTCAGAGACTGTCAAAACAGGACTCAGAAAATAGTTTATTATGTTGATCTACATTCCAAAAGGAGTTCAATTACTTGTCTCAGCTAATGTTTTAATTTGACACCTCAGTGCTGCAGCAGAATGAAAATTATGACACTTGACTAAGAGAAAAAGAGAGAGCACAGAGGAGGAGAGGAAGTAAAAGACATGATGAGACCTCATTAAGGCTACAATGAAGCGAGCGTGTGCGCGTGCACGCTCATGTGCGGGTGTGTGCATCGCAGCCAGCATGATCTAGTCGTTTCTGTGCGTTTTTGTCTGCGTATGTGTCTGCGTCAGTACGTGTGTGTGTGTGTGTCAGTCAGAGCAGATCTGGGAAGCCCCTGGGAGGGTTAAGTAGGGAAACAGCAGAGATTGAGGTGGGGAATTCTCATCAAAAACGTCCAAATCAGGAAAGGTGTCGACAAGAGCCACCCTGCAAGGGGACAGAGGGGAACAGAGGCGTTGGGGGAGTGTGTGTGTGTGTGTGTGTGTGTGTGTGTGTGTGTGCGTTCGGTTGTGGGGTGGTTCAGATGGAAGAAAGATGGGTCAAGTATCTGACGAAGGGTGACAACTGCGACGATGGTGAAGAGGGTAAAATACAAAAGCAGGAGGGGGTATGGGAGTTGCTTTGGATTACTAAAGTTAGCAGTTTACCTGGAGGGGGGTGCACGTACGTACGTAGATATGCGTCACGATATGGGGGCTCCGTCTCAGGGGTGAGGTCGTGTTGAGAGGGGTGAGATGCTGGTGATGGGGGGGGAGGTGGTGGGTCCTTGGGGGCGGTCCTGTGGTAATGAGCTGGTACTCTCAGAGGAAGACGAGCTCTATTACAGGAGCACTGAGCTGCTATTCTGAGGTTTAATCTGAGGCTGGTTCACCTTCTCATGCCGCTCAGCACAGATACATGCTCGTCCTTTGACAACCTGCTGCACGCAAAAAGGAAGCGAGCATAGAGATCTTTGGGTTTCGGGTAAGAGAATTAAATCTAGAAAACAAATCTGGGGAACAATTTTCCTATTGTGTGTCATATCTGAGCTCAGTTTGATGCTGGAATGGAGGATCACTGTGACACAGTTTTGTCTGCGTCAAATGTGATTTCTCTGTTTCCCTCACATCAGTTCATTTATCTGTTCCCTTTCTCTCACTGTCATCCTCATGGTGGTGTGCTGAGGTGTGGGAATCCTGTTTTATAGGACTTCTAAATAACCTCACAGGCAGCATGCCAGTTCTGCCCACCTCCTCTTTCTCTACCAAGTTCAAAGGTTCAGCCCTGGAGGGAGATTCGCCGTCAGACGGCCAGTCAGCAGGTCGGCAGGTCGAGGTCAGAAAGCCAAACGTCTGCTGGGGACATTTGTCCATCATTTTCAGTCGAGCCCGGGGCACAAACAGTACTGTGCCTTTTTCCAACATGATTCACTTGTCAGTGCGTCCTGTGAGACTGCAGATTTGTCTGTCACTGTTTAGCGACGAGGTAAAATGATTTACATAAAGTTCTTGTTTTGTTGTTCTTGGCAGAGAGTGGAGATATTTTTTAAAGTAAAATTTAAACACACCATTTTGGCTTGGCTTTTATTTAGTGTGTGTAACACAAGTGCGACCAAGTTATTGTTTTGCAAGTCACAAATATCTCTCAAGTCTTTGCACTCAGATCCCAAGTCCTAAACCTACAGTTTCAAGTCCCAAACAAGTCATAATGCTCTCTCTCTGACTTGCTGGGAATAAGTAACGTTAATGTTAGCTGATTCAGGAATATAATCTAAAATCTAGAAAAATAATCTAAAAGGGACATTCCACCAATTTTGCACATCAAGATCAGTTTACTTTAGCGCTTCTCCCAGAGCTGTCCTGGTTGGAGCTTTGGGATTTTTGAATAAAGATAACCTTGGTGATGTCATCAAGGTTATCTCGGCTTGGTCTTGGAGACAAAGTATTTTTTAACTTAACCTTGTGGTATAAAATGGGACTACAGAATTTGCAGGTCATGGGCATCTACAAGCAGGGAGGCTCTAATAAAAGATGCGACTACATTGCATTATGGGAAGTATAGTGTTTTTGGAGCTTTACCCAACTATAGAGACTAAAGGTCTGAATATTTATCCTCTGCTCTGATTTTGATCATTCATTCTTCAATAATACTCAACCCCTGTCTCACAGCTCGTTTACAGCATACTACTGGCAAATGAGCAAGCTGGGAGATGGGATTTTGGGAATTCATGAGACAAGTTCAAAAGGGTGCTTCTAGTCCGTGCGTAAAACTGTTTTTGCGTAAGATTTGCTCTGTTTTTGGATACTTTGATTACCATGGAGATGTGAAAAAACAGTTTTCTTTATGAATTCAATGTAACATAGGATTATTAACTGATATACAAATGATAATTTGGGGGGTGCGTATTCTCTTGATTATACCTCTTGTGACAACACAACATAAAAATAAATAAATGAAAAATAGAGAAAAGAAAAACACAAATAAAATACAACGCCTTATTTACTTAAATTGTCAAAAAATTAGATTAGATTAGATTTTTTTTTACATTTAAAAGAAATGTGTTTATTTCCTTGACTTTTACGGACTGCACTGTCAGAACAGTTTGAGGAATCCTTGTGTGGTAAACTTAACACCTACCACTATTAAAATGACCAGGCAGATTTCTCATGAAGGCGTGAACATTAAGACTTGATGAAAAAAAAATAACTTTCCACTTTCTAAGCTCAATAAATATGCTGCACAATATAATCTTAGATGTAATTCGTTTATAAATTTCCGGTGTTATTAGGTTGTTAATATTTGGGCCATCTGCGATCTAAATCATATTTTCCAACCTCCGATGTGGGTCCAGTTTGAAAAATATGATAGTTTACTGAGAGTGATTTTTTTTCCCCCTGGAAATACATTTCAGAGTTGTGATCATCCATTTAGCCAGTGAAACTGTGGAGTCATTTTTTTGCTGCTGTTGATGCCTCTGCAGCCTGAATCGGTTGGATGAACTGCATCAAATGAATTTCCAGACAGGCCGAGACGGACAGCCACTCTCTAAGTCAATTTTATGTCTGAATAGGAAGGCTTAACCTTATAGTAGAAAACATAAAATACAGGATTTGCTCAAACAACAGGCCACATGATTTTGCATCCTTGCTATATTCTAAATCTTGTTACAAATGGTAAACGAAGAGGAGCACATTTTAGCCGATTGAAACGGTTCCTTGCCCTTGTTTTTCTGCCTCAGTGTGTCAGTGTGACCTGGTGACACACTGAGCTGTCAGGATCGATTGAGGCTCCTTGGAGCTGGCAGTGGAGACCAGGACTGGCATTCTGGCATCAGCGTGCCATGTCTGGTCTACCATCCCTCCTGAGAAAGCCCACAGCCACGGTGACGCACCGCTCACCAAGTGGGGCTGCAGCACACACTGCACTAACACACTTTACCTACTTTGTATTTGCACAAACACACATTTTTTACACCATTAGCTGGGCTGCCATGCTGAACCCTCTCACCTACGGTACACTGATAAACTCTCCTCCTGTGTGTCACTCTTTCTACCACCCTCAGCTGTGTTTTTTTTTTCCTCTCTCCACATTAAGTGCCAAGTGAAGACGGCTCCACTGCAGTATCTGACCCATCCTGGCAGAGGTGAGGTTGGATAATAAAACCGCTGTTCCTGCCAAAAAGACGAGAGGAGATAAGGGAGGGAGGTAAGGAGAGCAATAGACAAGACAAATAAGGAGAGAGAGGCAGAGTGGGATAAAAAATAAAAGCGAACAGGAGAGGGAAGAAACACTGGAACAATGGAGGAAGCGGAGAGAATTGAAAATGGGAATTAGAAAGCTTGTGAGATGAAAAAAGACACTAATAGACAAGAAAGGGGGAAGACAAAGTGTAATTCAGGGTTGACAGGTTTGAGTAAGGTCGCAGGTGCAGCAGCATTATGTACCTCTCCTTTCTTTCCCTCCCGCCCCTGCATCCCTCCATCCCATTTTGAGTGCCAGGGCGTTGGTGCAGAGGCTAAATCAATCACCTCTCTGCCCTCCTTCCCCTCCGTCCCTCCATCCACACATTGTGCTGATGTAGTAGGTGGGCTTTTTCCACATCACAGTATAGGACATGGGACACAGTGAAGACCCAAAGAACACACACATTTTAGAAAGAGGGAAGCCACAGTCGTTGGTTAAACATCAGTCTATCGTTTTAATAATAGTAAAAGATAAAATGTTACTTAATATAAGTTACTGCAGTTTTAAATAGCCAGAACCGCCAGTCATACAGAAGCAAGTTCTGTGTAGATTCATACAATAATAGTCAGTGATCAATATGTGTGTGTGTGTGTGTCTGTGTGTGTGTGTGTGTGTAGGATCGTGTAAAGCCAAAGATGAGAGACTGGAAAAAGGAGAGCTACTGTAAGTCAGACAACCAAGATGATAGGCCAGTGATTGTTACCAGGCTGTGTGTGTGTGTTCTTGTACTTGCTACATAGTGAGGACCACCATTTTCAAGCAACAGAGTGAGGACTTTTTTGGAAAGTGAGTACATTGTGTCCAGTCCTCACTTTTTCAAAGGCCCATTTAAGGGTTAAGACCTGGTTTTAAGTTTCAGGTTGAAATTAGGTGTAGGTTGGGGTAAGGGTAAGGAGCTAGGGAATATGTTAAGTAAATGAGGGTCCTCACAAAGATAGAAGTACACGTGTGTGTGTGTGCCCTATATAATATGGGTCAGAGCCCCTCAGGTGCGTTGCCGCTTAATGTGTTGTGTGTTAGTGGTGTGTTTCTGATGTATAGAAAGTGTGTCATGTTCATCTAATTATGAAACATCTGTCTGTAGCCCTCTCGTGACCTCTGCTAGTCACAATCTGGGCATGCTGAAAAAGGTGCTTGTTGTCACTTTTCACACTTGATGTTTTTATTTTTTTAAATTAAAACCACCCTTGTCCACAGCGTAAAGCTTGAACAAGAACTAAGACTAAGTTCTGGCTCATTTGCAGACATTTGTAGCTATTAAATAGAGAATTATATAAATACTGTCTTCAAGTTTTAATCATACTATGCTGACTTTTCTAGCATGGACATCTAGTCGGACAATTATTATTTTCTCCTTTTAGTACGGCTACCTACTGTTTCACACACAGTCCACTCGGTGTCTACTGAAAGAAGTATCTCTTTTGAGTAAAGCTCCTCATTAACTCTGAACACTTTTCTGTTGTAGGATGACTAATGTTAAGGGCAAATTCCAGTATGTTTTAACCTTGGTCTTATTCTCATTTTCGTAACCACTGTGACTCATGCTAATTTTGCACTCACCAAGCTACTATCAGATCCCAAGGGTGTATGACCAAACAGGCATACCAGGCCCAGACCCAGGAGCCCCTAAGTCAGAGCCTCTGCATGAAGTTGCTGTTTTAAACTTTGCATTTCCTGTCAAAGGGCTCAGATATTCACGTCGGTAACAGATTCCCTCCTAAAAAAGTCCTAGGAAACTAAAAACTGAAGACGTAGCCTAAACATTCACCTTTAAGATGTCACAAGAAAGAAACCATTATCACATATTTTCAGTGGGTTTCTCTGTCCTCTCAGATCATCTATAGGACTTCAGATGGGCTCAGTACGCTGTGCAATATTGGCCCTTCAACTCTGCGGGAGAAACAATAACACGTTGTACCTCTCAAGAGGACTTTTATGCATTCAGGCCCAGGGATCCACTGTGCCATAATCCACCTGTGGTAGATCCCCATGCAGCCACATAAGCTACATCCTGTGTTTTCTTTCATTAGGGACCAGTGTTTTAAATTGATTAATGCAAAATTCATGTTTATGTGTAAAGCTTTATGAGACTTGTGCTGCTTACTCCGGTATATGTGGCCACAATTATGGGAAAAATAAGCCCCAAAATAACAGAATTTCTCTTTAAGGGGGCTTTCACATGAGGGTCCAGGGCCCGGATCTTAGTACACTTGACCCCAAAGCCGGGATCTAAGATTAGTGAGTACAATACCCAGACTAGGATCAATGCACAATCCACTTGACAAGGTGGTCTTGAGTGCAGTTCATATCTACTCGGGTACATTTCATATCCAGTGCCAAAACTAACTGGACCAAAATACAGAACTGGACTGCTATTGCAGTCCGCAAGTAGCGTTGCAATGCAAAGGTATTTCTTGACAGCACCTGTCTCCCCCGAACAAAGGTGCAGGTATTGTATCAACGCTGATGGGGACACATATTAAACACAGAATGATTTGTGGGTCTTTTTTGTATTCTGGTGACTTTTTTTCCTGCATCAATTCACGGTGCAAATATCTTTAATTTTGTTGAAGTAAAAGTCCTGCAACTTTCATGTTGTAATGCGCGCAGCAGCACCTGCCATTCTCTGAACTGAACTGCGATGGATGATAAAGTAGGAAAGCAGCTAAGGGCTCATTCTTGACATTGTCTTCCAAATATAGAACAATAGTAATCATAATGATCAATTCCATTGTTTGAGCTTGGGAGCTTGCACTTGGCATCCTTTCACACTGTCACTACAACATGTCTTGGACAGGATGACGCAAGTTTACGGAACAATTTTACTAAGCAGCAGGGGGTCAATCATACTTGGGCATGGTTCAAAACAATTTTCCCTAATATGAAAACACCCTAAGTCTCACAAACCCTTTTTTATTGTGGCCCATCTACTGATTGTGTTGTCCTTTACGGTAAAACCATCAAGTGAGTCCCTGCTCTTCTCTTCTCAGGCTCCTCTTAACGGCATTCAAGGGCAAGCAAGCAGAGGGAATCCTGCTGACAGCCACACTCTCCTCTGCTCCCACACAATGTCATCTACAGAAAGGCTTTTATGCTAGAAAGTGTGTATGTGTGTGTTTTGTGTGTGTGTGTGTCAGTGAATGTGTGTGTGTGTGTGTGTGTGTGTGTGTATGAGCGCTCAAAGTGGGGTCACGCTGAAAGTGATGCATAAACAGTTGTTGAGTTTTGACTCTTCACCTCTCTTGATTCTATTTGAATATTCCACACATGTGAAGTTCACCTCTTAAGAGAATTGAGACGAGAGCGTGATCTCTATAACAACTTTGTCCCACTGCAGCTGCGCTGTTCACAGCGAGTATGGACCATGTGAAGGAGAATCTACAGATAGGAACTGGTTCAAAATGAAAAGATCCACAAAGAAGAAAATGCTCATCTTTACCCCCGGAAGGCTGTTTTGTGCTGCGTGTGTGTGTGTGCATGTGTGTGTGCAATGATGGGATGTATTATTGACTTATTGCATTAGATGGTCTCTGTGCTTCATGCTCACGCTCTAACATCGCCCTCAGAGAAATAACGGGATCAGAGTGAGCACACAAATTCAAGTACACACCCACACACACTCTCAAACACACAGTAATGGTTGTGTGAACACAAAATGTTTTGTCTCGTAGCATTGCTCTTGTGCTTCTGGGGTTTTGTGTTCTTAGTAGTATACATTTGCCACTTCTGTCTGTCTGCCTGTCTGTCTGTCTGTGTCCGCCTGTCTGTCTGCTGTCCTCCCTGTCTCTCTCAAAGGGAAGCTGCAGAAAGCTGTAACATCCAGCAGGCAGAGTTTGGAGGGCCGTGTGAAGGATTAGAGCCTGCTCTTTGCCAGTGGAGTGGCTGAGCAGTTGGCAGCACAACTGAAATGAAGGGAAGGGGGGGGTGAGTGGAAAGAAAGAGAAAGTGGAAGGGTG